>CM053790.1:652868500-653328500 GCA_028749045.1 Cupressus sempervirens
CATCTTGCGTGATGTTGAAACTTGTAGTGTTGGCCAATACAAAGTTGCCAACTGCAAAATCTCTCTCATCATTCATTATCGGATCAAACTATCTATTGTGTTAGCTCCAGGTAGTTGGGTAAACCCTAACTCCAATCTCCTTCTATCTCATTGAACACTCAAACATTCTCAAGCACATCGAAACCAATCATCCCTAAGTGTCATTCAATGCAATAGGAAAGTGATATTTGATGGTGCATATCTCAGAGCTCGTGTGAGGTACAAATGTGATTTTGGATGCTACAAAATCGTATTGCAAAGACCTACAATAAAATCTCTCACATTTTTGAGATCTAATTCTATTTAGATTTTGTGGCCCCATCTTGGGTGATGCTGAAACTTGTAGTGTTGGCTAGTACGAAGTTGCCAACTATCGAATCTCTCTCATCATTCATCATGGGATTGAACTATCTATTCCATTAGCTCTGGGTGGCTAAGTAAACCCTAGCCCCAAGTTCCTCCCACCCATTGAGTGCTTGAACTTCTTGGGCATGCTGAACTAAATCATCTCGAAGAGTCACTAATGTCATAGGGCAGGGATCTTTGATGGGGCATATCTCAGAGATCATGCAAGGTATGGATGTGATTCTAGATGCTACAAGACTATGTTGTGGAGACCTATAATAACCACTCTCACTTTTTGGAGATCTGATTCTATTTTTATTTACGGCCCCATCTCGGGTGATATTGAAACTTATAGTGTTGGCTAATACAAAGTTGTCAACTACCAAATCTCTCTCACCATTTGTCATCGGATCAAACTATCTATTTTGTTAGCTCTAAGTTCCCAGGTAAACCCTAACCCCAAGCTCCTCTCATCCCATTGAGCACTCAAACATTTTCAGGCACACTGAACCAAATCGTCCCTAAGAGTCATTAAATGCCATGGGGTGGCAATCTTTGACTGGGCATATCTTAGAGCTCATGCAAAGTATGGATTTGATTCTAGGTGCTATAGAATAGTGTTTTGAAGATCTACAATAACCTCTTTCAAGTTTTTGAGATTGGACTCTATTTTGATTTTGTGACCCCATCTCGAGTGATGTTGAAACTTGTGGTGCAGGGCACTTAGGTGGCAATTAGATATGTCATCTCATCCAATGATGGAGAATCATGATAGAAGGTAAAGGGATGATCATACACCTCATTTAGAATGTATATATTTTTTATGGTAATATGGTAATCCTTGTTTGTAAGGTCAAGGAATTTGAGGTCACCTATAAACCCAAGTTGCTTTAGTCCTAAGGATTTTATTTTTTTTGTTGTTTCTGTTAATAAGTTGACTCAATAACTATTTTGAGAGTAATTACAACTTATATAGGTCCTATGTGTTCCCAAAAACCACTTGGTTAAGTTCTAGTAAGATTTAGTGCAAAAATTACATTTTGCAATAAAAGTTGTTGACAACTTTTTGGCAATTTAAGCATTTTTTTGAAAAATGTTGAAATTAACCTTGTAACTAATCAGACCAACTAGTAATCGGTTGGAATGGATTTCAAATGATGAAAATATTCTCTATGAATTTAGATGAGACATAAGCTTTTGGTGATTATTTAGTTCCTTTTATATGGCAAGAAATCACTGCTGATGTTAAACTTGTATATAGCATCATTGAGTTATTGTCAAATATCATTCCTTCCTATTTAGAACAACAAATTTGTACTTTGTCAAAATGAAACACCACTTTAGCTACATGTTATCACTGAATGGAGTTAGTGGAAGATGTTAAGGATCTTCTTGGTTGTCTTAATAGCCATTTCATGGGTTTGAAACATAATCACTTCCCTTTGTGAAGAGTTGGCCGAAAATCAACAAATTACATGTTGTTGCAAAGAAAATATAGTCAAAAGATGTTGGATGATTGTTTTCACTCATAGGTTGTTGAAGAATCTCTTGGAAGGAAAAAAAAGATGACATAATGAAGTTTGTGAGATAGTTATTAGGTGTTCCTTGAAGTGCCTAAGGTTTTATTTTGAAGCAAGAAGTTGATTATGATCCATTTCTCAAATTTGCTAATTTTTTCCTTATTGCTTCCCAAGTGTTGAATAGGGAAAGTGATCAAGTAGTTTTTTGAAGTTGGGTAGAAGTTTGTTCAATGTTGTAACCAAGTTGGAAAGAGTCTTTGAAGACACTTAGGAAGGTGGGAAAGGTAGTTTTTCTTAAAAGTGTTCTTGTTGGGAATCCACTAGCTTTTGGTGTGAGCACTCTATATCATTTTGGATGCAAATTGCATTAAAATGAAATACATGAAATCTACTTAAAAATGTAAACAAGAAAAATAAGATATATATTATGATAACCAATAATGTAATAGATGAAAAAATGTATAATATATTATGATAACCAATAATGTCATACATGAATGAATATATAATATATTATGATAAGCAATAATGACATACATGAACAAAAATATAATATATTATGATAACCAATAATGTCATACATTAACAAACATATAATATATTATAATAACCAATAATGCCATAAATGAACAAACATATCATAAATTAACCAATAATGTCATGCATCAAATATATGTCATACATCAAATATAAAATGTGATATATACATCAAATATATATTGAATATGTCCACTAACATAAAATCCAACATATATGTACACTAATGCCTATACATGTGTGTCTATCCCTATATCTTCTGCTTCCCACCGGGGGAAGGAAATAAATCCCTAGAGGTCTTCAGTTGTTGTTTGGAGGGATATAATGGGGATGATGGAGTGTTCCTCACATGCTCACTTGTCCTCTTGTTTAGGCTCTTCTCTAATTGGAGCTGATACAAAAAAAGTAGATATGAATCAATAATTGTTATACATTGAAATCAAATATATGTATACACAAAATTAATTATTTTCTTACCACCATCAAATAGTCATTTTGTATGTCTACCTCAAAGGCTCGCAGACAATCGGGTGTAATAAGGCCCTACAAAAATTCAATCAATATAATCACTTATAAATAACATTTGAATTTTTAATACTAACTATTATAAACAACAACTAAAATTAAGAAAATTATTTCATACCTTGGTCAATGGCTCTGAACTAGCCATCGTAGTAGCAACTCCACGATCGATGGAATGATGAAGATGAGGAGGAGTCTCAGACATCAACAACTGCATGTTATATAATACAATTTACATTTAACATGAAACATTAAACAAATATAATCAAACAACAACTAAAACTAAGAAAATTAAATTTCATACCTTGGTCAATGGCTTTGAACTAGCCATCGTGGTAGCAACTCTATGATTAATAGATTGGAAAAGATGAGGAGGAGTCTCAGATGTCAACAACTGCATGTCATATAATACAATTTACATGTGACATGAAACATGAAACAAATATAGTAAAATGAATTAAATTAACATGAAACAAATGTACCTCTACAAATCTTGTATCATGCCTAGGCTCAGAGTCCTTTGTGAATGTCGATGGTCCAATAGAGAATTGATGCACATGGATAATTTTTTTTGTCAATCTTTCATATGATTAATTAATAAATATATGTATTACTCTAAATGATTAAATTGATACATACCTCTCATCTCGTCAAAAGGACATAAAATGGGGTCAGGGAATCTGTACTAGTGCCATCAACACTCTTATCCTAAATTTTGAATAATGTCAATACATGCTATTTAATTAGGCATTCACTATGCATACAAAATGCGATCAAATTACTTTATTATAAGTGTAATTTGCCTCTGTGTCAATGCCAAATGTGTCATTTAGGAACTCATCAGTGACTAGTCCATCATCCATATTTTCTCCAACATGACTGCCAAATGTGCATAAAGATCCACATGATGTACACATGTGACTACGATGCACAGAAGGCTCCTCCTCAACTATGGATTGGCACAATGAATGATAGTATACATCAAAGCATTGATAGTGCCTAGAGTGTTGGTCTCTACATGTTCTTTCACAACTAAAGAAATAATCACATGCTCACCCTGTGGCTTGAAAACAAGTTCCCTAACTACATTAAGGTGATGACGTGCCCCAAGCCTGTCAAATGATGACCTCCCACCTCTACCTTGAGATTCTAACATATTAAAATAATTGGGGATCTCCCAAAGGACAAATTTACAATACAATTTGTTTCATAAATACATTGGGACCTCATGATTATTATAGGGAGGGGCATCAAAGACCATCCATCATCTATCCCAAAAGTTATTTCTAATATCATCATGTGTGCACCAATAGATAGGAAACTTTTTAGTTGTATGTTTAACAATGTCTTGTTCTCCAAGCTTTTTAAACAATGCAGAAATGTTACTTTTTGTTATTTTTATTTTTCTTACATCTTTATAGGATAATTTTTTTGTATAATATATTCTTTGTTCATCCCTCTTAACATGCTAATTATCCAAATGACCACTAATACAAACTACATGGGTCACAATGGACTCAAGGGAGGATAACAATTATGCTCTCATAGGATTGGTTTTTCAACCTACCAATGAGTGCCTCTAATTCATTTTTTCCTATTTCTATTTCATTCATTATGTTGTCTTGGGTGTCAGGAGGAGGTCTTCCAATCGGTGAAGGTTATTTTCTTGCTCTTCTTGTGGAGGATTTTCATTTTGATTTTGTTGATTAGGCTAGAGATTTGGTGTTTTATTATTCACATTTTCTAATAAGAAACCAATTGTATTCTAAATAAATAAACAAATTTTAAGCAAAACTAAAAAAAACCTACATAACAATGTAAAAACTTATAAAATAATGCAAAAACAAGAGTAGAAAACATACTACGTGATCCTGATCTTGATCTTCGATAATGAAGAGGCATTTTGAGGAGGCGAGTGAGAAAATTCTTCAAATTTGCAACCCGAATGTGCATTGTTGTGGAGAAAGAATGCAACAACAAAAACAAATGAAATGGGTCGCGGGTTTGCAATCCATATATAAAAATTTGGGATCTTAAAAAGCATGAGCGTGTGCACTTTTTTAGAATTTAAAAAATTAATTTTGTGTGTCATGTTTTTGGCACCACAACTTTGTGTTCTTACCTATAATAACATCAGATACAATGGCACAAGCAATAACAACAAGAGATAAAATATAGCGGAAGCATTAACTCACATACATGAAAACCATCATAAACAAATTATAAATCTTAAGGGTCCCATGACGTTGAATCAAATTTAAGTTTAATTAATACTAAATCCAATACACACATAACCACATCAAACAATAATCATAAGAATAAATCCATATAAACAATATATAAGCTACCACTTGGCAATAATTATAAATGCTTAATCATCCATTGTACAAGTCACAAGGTATAATAAGGTCAAAGAATATACATCATCAGTAATATACAACATCTCATATGATCAATGAATTAAAATACAATACAATAGGTATAACTATCCTTTATAGAAATACATGATCAGATAGAAAGGAACATCTACACAAACACATCCGGCAATGACATCCAATGGTCAGATCTCAATGGTATAAGAAAATACACTACCACTCGACCTCATGAAATTCAAAAAGGTTGACTCCCATCACGCTGAGGAGATAAACTCAAGTCCCAAATAGGTTAACAAAGCCAAACATCAAAACCAACATCTAGGTTCAAGGAATCACCTAAAAGAAAACTATCTCAAAGGGTACCAAGACACAAGTATCAACTAAACCCAAAGGCAGCATAGACATGTAGGAAATCTACTATATAAGTGAGCAAGTGCCATCACATGAGCCAACTTTAAGGTTACCTGATAATCTTTTAATACTCTAGCCCTCTAGTGTATCTATGTGGCATCAATATCCTTTCATATAGACAAGGCATACTAACAAGTTAGCTCTAAGGTTACCCTAGTAGTCTTTTAATACTCCACCCCCCTAGTGGCTTTCTATTGTATCAATATCTTATTAATTCATTTTAAACCCATTAATGAAATGTTATCACTTATTAAAATAACCTATAATGGGCTTCATTCAGCCATTTTTGGACCTCGGCCTCCATTGCAAGCCACTTCCCAACATGACATACATAAAACCTACCTTAAGCTCTGCAAAAGCAAAAGATCTCAAATTACTATAAATTAGTTCTTAAACAAGAAATTGGAAAGTACTGAAATAATATTAATCATAATTACAGATTTCACCAATACGATCATCCTAATAGAACTTATCCAAAATCAAGTACACATAAACCAAATCCATGTCACAACATGAAATCACCAAAATAAATCATTTAATCACCTCAATCATATACAAGCAACTAGGAAACAATCACAAATAACTAATTGGATATTCAAAAGGCGATACCACAAAAGTCACACCATTCACTTAAGTACTACACAAGAGATACTAAAAAGCAATAACAAACATCTAAAAAAATTTGTCATACAACACACATGACACATTACCATGGTCAGGTATAAAATATTGTAACCAAAGCATCATCATGACATCACAGGACAAACCTTCCAAGCCTCTAGTAATACAACATGATTGGTCAAAGCTATGTTAATCTAAAACCCAACATCAGTAAACCCAAAATTGTAAAAAGTATACACAAAAGTCATTTTCATAATTCATAAGGTTCTAAAAACACCAAGGCTTAATTTTCACTTATAGGTTTTCAAGTACTGTAGTTCATAATGTTTTTGATCTCAATCAGGGATTCTATTTCTATTTCTCTAGTTGCCAAATTCACTATGGTTTTTGAGTTCACTATAATCCCAGACAATTCAACAATTCATATAAAGACATTTAAACATTGTTTCATAGTTTAATTCATTATCAAAATATAAGAGTTTAGGTTTTCATTTCTAAGTTTTTGACTTTATAAAGTTTATAAATTTCCTCTAATAGAATTCATTTTCACTTTTAAATTTGATCATCCAATTGACATTTATTTCTAAAAATAACAATACCTCTATTAAATATTTTTAAAAAATTAAAATAATAAGTATTAAATTATTAACAATAATAATTATCAATTTATTAATAAAATAATATGATTATTAATAAAAATAATTACTAATTAATAATATATTAAAAATTGATTCAAATTCATTAAATAACATTTAAAATATTAATTTTATTAATTAATAATAATTATCAAACAATATTATTTACCATTTAATAACCATTGATTTAAAATCAACTTTAAATATTTAATAAATTATAAATATTTAAAATAATTATAAAAATATTAAATTTATTAATAAAAACTAAATTTAATAAATTTAATTAAATTAATTTTTAAAAACAATTAAAAAAAACCCAAGTGTCTTTTAAGGCCTGTCGACCTGCCATACACAGCGGCTACCATAGGTAGTTCTATTAGGACTACAACAGAGTATTGTTGCATCAGCAATTGTACCTACTACTTGTGCACTAGACTGTTGCTAGGGTATGGGGTTTGGCGACCCTGCCACCAATTAAATATAAAAAATAAATAAATTATTTTTTAAAAAAAAGCAAAATTAAATATGGGCCCCCATATATATAAGACTGTGAACAATACTCTAATAGGGAAACCCATAAAAAAAAAATTCAAATTTACACTCTAGAATTCAATTTTTAATCCAAAAACCATCTGATTAAAATTTAAAAGAACGAGAGTTTTAAAAAAACTCCATTTCTCAAACACTTATAACCTCAAAATTAAAATAAACTAAGATTTACAATAGGATTTCATCACTAAAATCAAACAAATCAACAATTATCCAAGAGCAGATCTATCCAGACACAAAGCAAACATAAAATTGGAAAATTGAAACTATTGTGAAATTAAACACTAGATTCTACATGATGCTAACCCACAAACACACAATCACACAAAGAATGCAAGAAAATCCCTTTCCTCTGAAAACTCTCTTCCCTGAAAATTGCTTCTCCAAAATCTTGATCCTTATAAAATGAGCTCCAGATCTCTGATAAAGAGTTTTCCCCTAAATTTGGGGCTCTAATTGTGCAATCATGCGAGAGAACTAGTTGATCAATTATCTTTTATTATTTTATTATCTTTTTACATTTTCATGCACAAATTTTTAGATATTTAATTACAAAATATCTTTATTTAAATAATTAGTTTTCCCTCTTTATTTAATTTTTGAAACATTTTTAATAAAAATATTTATTAACTTAATTAATAATAATATTTAGCATTTATTTAAAAATGATCTCCTAAATATATTACTATTAAATTAAATGAATATTATTACACTACAAAATTAGAACTATATCTTTATCTTTAAATTTTCATTCTTTTATTTAATGAATTCATGAGATGTTTTTAATAATATATTTATTAACTTACTTAATAATATTATTTAGAGTTTATTATAAAAATAAAACTCCTAAATAATTATCGTTAAATCAAATAAATATAAATACGTCAACAAGAGAACTTTAATACAATCTTTTAAATTTAATTCTCTTATTTAATTAATTTATTAATTAATTAAATATAATTAAATATCAAATTTTCTTTATAAAAATATTCACTAAATTAAATTAGTAAATTTTCTTTTAATTTGATTTAATTATAACAGACAATCATCACACACCCATAAAATTGAATACGATAACTTAACTGAAGACAAAGAACATAATCAAACTCCAAGGTCAAAATCATGAATTCACATCACTTGAAAAATTTGGACAGGTAAACTAACTCAGATACTTGTCCTACTTTCTAAGAAAATTGGCTTAGGGTTAGGATTTAGACTCAAGAGTTATCTCGCCACTTATACCATTGAAATACTACAATAGGGTACATTTGTCCTGACAATTCAAGGAAGTCAATATTTGGTACCTCGAATGTGCATAAGATCCACGCATGTACATAATCATATATTCTATACTAAATAGGCAATGTTAGGAAGTGGTATGTCATGTAGATCCTGACTAGTAGGTAACTAGGACTCCCTTCCTCAACCACATCAAAAATGTCATACATAAAGTAAAACAAATAGGTACACCATACACATGAAAGTATGGGGTAAATAACCATAGAATTGCATATAAATAATTCATCTGCTAATCGTAATGAGATAACTGAAATCACTGAATGAACATACATTTATCATCATAAAAAAAAAAAAAACATAAACATAAAATAGGCCTAAAAGAATCTAACAAACAACAAGAAAAGTCAACTAGGGGTAGGCATTACAACAAGTAGGTAATTTCCTTTCAATTTATATTATTTTCCCTTCTCCAACCATGAAATTACATTTGCACCCAAATATAACTCCAATTTTCTGTTAGAAATCTGGATAGTGCTAAACTAAGAATAAGTATATACAAAAACACAACTTAGAAGAGTCAATTTCTGTAACAATAAAATAGAAGTCGTGAAAGGCAAAGGCAATTCAAGAAAATACAAACATATCTAAAAGCAAAAGCTTCTTATTAGCATGGCTTTTTGAAAGCCATGGCCAATACAAATGTGAACATTATAAAAAATAGAAGTTGATTTTAAAGCCATGGCTAATGCAAATGTGAACATTATAAAAAGTAAAAGTTATATAGAAGTTAGTAGGGAATCTGACTTCCCTAAATTGTCACCTACATTTTGTAACATGGTATTACAAATAGAGAATGTTGAAGAACTCAAGTCACCTCTTTAAAAAATAATATCATAGAGTACAATTCATATTTTTCCAATTTAAGTAAATTGTAAACATCCCCCATAAAATTAAAATCAATTACACAATTGAAAAAAATATAAGTTTACATTTTGGCTCATTAATCCTTCATGAGTTTCCTTTGTTGTTTCTTGTTAAAATCCTCTAATTTCAACTGAAAAAATGGAAATACATCTCATATGTATTTTATCTAACAAATAGCTCTTGCAATAAATTTTTTTAACTAGGTAGAAACACTTGAATTTCTAAAACCCTTGGCTTATGGAAATGTGAACATTACAAAAAGTACAAGTTATTGTGAAATGTATGATTAATGCAAATGTGAACATTACAAAAAGTAAAAGTTATATGAAAGTTAGTAGGGACTCTAGAACTTCCCTCAAATGTCACTTACATTTTGAAACTTGGTATTAAAAATAGAGAATGTTGAAAAAAAAAAATCACCCCATTAACAAATAATATTGTAGAGTACAATTTATATTTTCAAATTTTATTATTTATTATAAACATCACCCCACATAATTAAAATCAATTATAAAACTGAAAAAATTGATAAGTTTACATTTTGACTCGCTAACCCTTCACAAATTTCCTTGATTGTTTCTTGTTCAACTCTTGTGATTTCAATTGACAAAATGGAAATACATCTCATATGAGTTTTAATAACTCCTGGAAATTTTTTTTCAAACTAGACAAAAATGCTTGACTTAGTAGATCAATTGCAAGTTCGAAATATACATAAAAGAACCAATTAAACTACTTGACATCACAAAGCTTGAGATATATTACATATATTATCATGATAGAGATACAATATGACGTAAGAAAATGGCAGAAATATGTATTATTATGGTTGTCATATAAAACCTTAGAATTGATAATTAATGCAAATTAATCATTGAGGAAATCTAACAATCACTAGTTATGTAGATTGTGGTGAGTGATGAATATTTTAGATCAACAATTAGTGTAATGGTACAAGTGCTAGTGTAGACAAGTATTAAGTCATCATGTGATGCTTGTTTTATGTAATGTCACCTTTCCCAAAAAATATATTATTTATTAAGCCAAGAGGCTTTCTATAGTGGAAGCATTCATCAATGTAAACTTTTGTAACCTTTTAAAAAAATTGATGTGCAACTGGCTATTCAAATTAATATTATTCTTTTGCAACTTTTAAAAAAATTTGACATGTAGATAATAAGAGGCATTATAACTCACTGGGAAACATATGTTCATTGTGATGTTGGCAAGGAGGAAGGTGTGAGTGGAACCATGGATTTGGCCAAGGAAAAGCACGGAAAGCTTGACAAAATGTACAATAATGCAGGAGTCCCTTATTGGATATAACTGATTAATTATTTGTATCTTTTATGTTACACAAATGTCATATGAGTTGATAGTCAATGCATGTTAAGCTCACATAGGCAATGAATACATTTTTCCTTATCTACCAAACATTTCTATGCAGAAGATAATGTCTACTAAGTTCGCTCGGGTGTTGAAAGGAATTTATGGAAGAAAAGAGTGTTAACCAAGCTCACTCAGTTAATGAAAGAAAGTTGGATGGTATCAGTGTTGACCAAGTTCACTCAGTTACCAAAGAATTTTTGTAAGTTCACAGTGTTAATCGATCTTTTGTTGGTTAATACAGGGAATCGCTTCAGAGGTAGTTTTTACCGAGCAGGGTTGGCTATCGAAGGATTTTCTTATTTTGGTATTTGAAGCTTAATTATTTTATTTATTTCTAGCCAACTATGGTGATGAATATTAATTATTCTAGTTTTCATTTGAGACAACTTGACAGTTTGGAAGGTATAAGTAAAAAGGTCAAGTTGTGATTTCAAAGTGTGCAAGTTGTATGAAAAAATTACAAGAGATGAAGAGACGAAGTGAATTTGAAGGATAAGTAGAATATCCTTGTGGTGTAGAAAAGCCATATTTGATCAAGAAGGATTAAGTACAAGTTAGAATAGAGATCTATATTCAAAAATTTAGTTGCATCTCAATCAGGTCATTTCTTTGGTACTCTCTAACCATTGTAGTAGTGATCTAAATCTCTTATTAGAGTTAGCGTAATAGCCATTTGTAAATCCTCTAATAAGATGGCAATTCCATTGAATTGTTCCAAGACCTCTTACAAGGCTAGTCCTAACAAGATGATTAAATCCTTTAATAGGGTCACACCTAACAATGTGTTTTGTAACCTTTAATAGGGTTGGCTCCTAACAAGGCTCACTTCAGAAGAGTGAAAAATAGTAACTAGTTACATTGGTAGTTTTTCTCAAATTGGGTTTCCACATTAATCATGGTGTCATATGTGTTCATGTTATTTCTTTCATGCTTGCAATTAAGATTAAGTAATCACTGGAAATAACTTAAGATCTACTAAGATAACACATTCTGCATTTATCGAGTTAAAACATTTTTTTATGTGTTTGTCGAGCATCAACAGTATTCAGTTTTTGAATTATAATTTTGTATTGACATCTAAGGGATTTGGGATTTATTTTAGTAGTAACTGATTCATGCCTCCCCTCTTAGTTACTCTTCTTATATTTCTAACAATTGGTATTAGAGCTAATGGTGCTTGTAGAGAAGGTTTCAAGGACCTAAGCTAAAGATCAAGATGTCTTACAAAAGAGAGATTCCAAAGTTGAACAGAAACAACTTTGCAGCATGGCAAGGACTTATGAGGCTTTATCTGGCTACCATCAATAATTTAGGTTGCAAATATCTTTATAAAAAATACAAAACTCCTACTAGAACATTATCTATTGTAGATATTGCTAAGAAAAAGAACCATAACATCATGATGATTGATATTGCATCTGCCCTTAGTTATGCTAGATTTGATGAGATAAAAGACTGCAAAACTACTTATGATATGTGGAACAAATTGAAAAATATCTATGGAGGAGATGAAAATGTAAGAAGAGCCAAAGTTGAAAGCCTTAGAGGACAATTTGATCAAATGAGGATGAGAGAAGATGAAAATACTGCAAAATATGTGGAAAGAATCAAGGCTAGTGTAAGTGAAATCATAGCATCTAGAGGGGACATCAAAGAGGAAACTGTTGTTAGTAAAATATTCAGAACTCTTCTTCCCATCTATGCAATTAGAGTATCTACTATTCAAGAAAAAGAATGTGATTCAAATAACAAGATAGGCTTGGATTCTCTAGTAGGAAGATTGACAACTTTTAAACTAGACAAATTTGATAACTATATTCTTGCTATTGGGATTAAAGATAGAGTAACTAAGAGGGGGGGTGAATTAGTTACTCACAAAAATTAATCCATAGATCCCTTAGATGTCTTAAAGATCTAGTTACTGCTAATACTTGGTAAATGAATGTTGTAACTTGGTAAATTAAACTATTAGTTTTTTTTCAAGCATTCATGCATGTAATTGAAAATAAAATGAACATAAGAGACACTAGATTTAACGTGGAAACCCACTATGGGAAAAACCACCAAGTAAATAGTCATCAATTTTTCACCCTTCTGAAGTGAGCCTTGTTAGGAGCCAACCTTGTTAAAGGTTACAATATACACTATTAGGTGTGACCCTGTTAGAGGATTTAATCTCCCTATTAGGAGTGGCCTTGCTAGAGGTCTTTAGAACAATTCAACTAAACTATCACCTTGTTAGAGGATTTACAAAATGGCTATTAAATGAACTCTATTAAGAGATTTGAAATCACTGCTACAATGGTTAGAAAGCAACAATGAATTGACCTGAACAAGATGCAACTGAATTTGCTAGCTACAGGTTTTTGTTCGACATTATTAGATCCTCCTTGATCAAATATGACTCTGCTACTCCTCAATGATCTCTGATCATCCTTCAAATTTGCTTCCACAATAATTAGTTCTCATATCTTAATAATTCCACGCTTCCATCATACTCACACTTAGAATTCACAACTTGACCTCTTACTTATACCATTCAGATTTGTCAAGTTGGCCCATTTACATGTTACATTTACCAATAAATCATACATCAATCGGCTATAGATATTACTCTAAAAAAAATAAATGTTATCTCATAAAAAAATGAAATCCTTTACTGGTCGACCCAGCTCGGTAAATAATGCTTCTAGAAATTTTCTGAGTTAACCATCTTGACTCAGTTAACATTGCAATATCCTTAAAGTCCTTTGGCTACCGAGTTTACTCAGTAAGAACTGAATTTCTTTGATTACCTTGAAATCTTGGTAAGAACTGCTTCTGCCAAATTACCTTTGATGATCGAGTGAGCTCGGTAAGAACTGCTTCTTCCATATTACCTTTGATGATTGAGTGAGCTCGGTGAGAACTACTTCTTCCATATTACCTTTGATGATCGAGTGAGCTCAGTAAGAACTGCTTCTTCCACATCACCTTTGATGACCGAGTGAGCTCAGTAAGAAATGCTTCTTTGCTTTGTTGACCTTCTGAGCTTGTTAGACACTATTTTTTGTCTAGCTGACCTTCTGAGCTCGGTAGACACTGTCCTTTGCCTTGCTAACCTTTTGAGCTTGGTAGACACTGTCTAATGACTGATATGACATTTGTGTGACACCAAAGACAACACACAATTGAACAATTTTATCCAACACCTGCTTCCAAGAATATGAGTCTGCATTTGAAGCTAAACTCTCACTCAAAGAAAAAGGAAAGAAAATAAAAGACAATCAATCAAGAAGTGAGGAAGAAACTAAAGAAAGTTTTGAAAATGATCTTGAAATTGTTGAAGCCCTACTTGCAAAGAAATATTCCAGGAGCAGAGAAAAGTACAAAGGTAAAATCTCTCTAATCTATTTTTTTAATGAAGAAATTGGTCATATTGCTGCTAGGTGTCCAAACAAAGAAAGCAAGGATGAGAAGAAAAGCCACAAGTACAAAGGGAAGAAGGAATTCAAAAGTCACAAATCCTACAAAGAAAAAGGTAAGAAAACTTGTTTTATGGCTAAAGATACTAATGATAGTGAAGATGAAATAGTGTATATTGCTATAAAAGATGAATCGAATGATGAAGGAGATAAGATGGCACTTGTCTCTCATGTTAGTAAAAATGATACATGGATCATAGAAAGTGGATGTACTCACCATATGATTGGAGATAAAATAAAGTTTGAGCATTTTGAACACTATGATGTAGTGTACGGTTTGGTAACAATGAACCTTATTGCATAAAATGAAAAGGTCATAGCTCATTAACCAATGAACTTGTTTGTGATAATTCCTATTGGGTTGAAGTACTAAAACATAATCTACCAAGTGTGGCACAACTGAAAAATATTGGATTCAAGGTAGAGTTCATGAATGTCAAGGCAAGACTATTGGATGACAAAGGAAATCTGATTGGATCAAGCAAGAAAACAAAAGATAACCTATTTTATCTTGATCTTGGTGATTGTTCATGTTTTATTTCTCAAGTAGAAGAAAGTTGGTTATGACACAAAAGAATATGTTATGTAAACTTTGACAATATGGTCAAGATAAGAAAACTCAAAAGAGTAAGAAGTATCCCTAGTTTGAAGAAACATGATGTTGGATTGTGCAAAAATAGCCAAATTGGTTAAATGGGAAAGACTAGTTTTAAGAGAAAAACTATCAGTCAAAAGATGTCTTGGAAATTGTGCATATTGACTTATGTGGACTTATTGGAATAAAAATTTATAGTGGAGAAAAAATTCTTCATTCTTTGTGTTGATGACTATTCTAGAATGATGACTATGATGTATCTGAAAGAAAAATAAAAAACCTTTGAGAAATTCAAATTGTATTTGGCAAGAGTAGAAAAAGAAAATAGAAAGAGATTGAAATGCTTAAGATCAGATAGAGGTGGTGAATTCATCTCCAATGAATTCAATAATTTTTGCACTGAAAGACGAATCAAAAGAGAAGTATCATCCCTCGGTACACCTGAGCAGAATGGAATAGCTGAAAGAAGAAATAGATCCATCATGGATTGTGCAAGGACACTAATGATTGACAATAATGTTGCTATCAAATACTGGAAGGAAGCTATCAACACTGTAGTCCATACTTTGAACCAAGTTTAGTTGAAGAAGGACTTAGATAAAACTCCCTATGAACTATGGTATGGCTAAAAACCCAATGTGAGTTACTTGAAAGTATTTGGCATCAAATGTTATATCTTAAAAGAATCTAGAAAAGGAAAATTTGATGTAAAAAATGATGAAGGTATATTTCTAGGATACTCCTATAGAAGTAAAGCATACAAATGTCTGAATTTGACCACTCACAAGATAATAGAAAGTGCACATGTAAGAATTGATGAGTTTACAGAAAAGAGTGAAGAAGAAAGAAAAAAGAGCCTGAGGATTATAGGATATTTTTCTACTATGAACCTAATATATTGCCAAACATATTTGCAAAAAGGAAATTTCATCTCCCGAGCTCCCCAAATCATCAATTGTTATTGAATTGCAAGAAGTGCAAACTGAGTCATAAGGAATCAAGTCACAAGGACTCGAGTCACATTCAGAGGCTATTGAGCTAATTCAAACTGAGTCTGAAGAATCTAAGCCATAGATAGAAGGATTCGAGCCTGAAGTTGAGGTTCAAAATGAAGACAGTGGAACTTAGTCAAAAGCCAAAAAATGTGTATTGGCCAAATATGTCAAAAGGTATCATGCACCTAATCAGATCATTGGAGACAAATCAAATGGAACAATGACAAGAAGAAAATTAAAAGGAACATGCTTACTTGCTAAATTTGAACCTAGAAGTCTTAAGGATTCCCTAAAAAATGCAAGTTGGATTGAGGCTATGAATGAAGAGATAGAACACATAGAAAAGAAAAAAACATGGACTCATGTTCCTAAGCCTAAGGATAAAAATGTGATTAGCACAAAATGGGTATTCAGAAATAAGCTGAATGAAGATGGAAAAGTTTCTAGAAACAAAGCAAGATTAGTAAGTAAAGTCTACTCTCAAGAAGAAGATATTGATTATAATGAAACCTTTGCCGCTGTTGCAAAATTAGAAGGTATTAGGACTCTACGTACATATGCAACTCATAGAGGATTCAAAGTATATCAAATAGATGTTAAATTTGTATTCATGAATGGAATTCTTGATGAGGAAGTATACATTGAATAGCCAGACGGTTTTGTTGATCCTTAAAAAAGGGACATGATCTATAAATTACACAAAGCACTATATGGTCTCAAGCAAGCTCCTAGAGTCTAGTATGAAAGACTACATAGCTATTTGATTCAAGTTGGTTTTCAAAGAACAAATTATAACAAAGTTTGTATATCAAGAAAGGACTAGATAAGAAGATTGTGTTGGCAAAAATATTTGTTGATGATACTTTATTCATAGGGAGTGATGACCTATGCAAAGCATTTTTAGAAGAAATGAGTAAAGAATTTGAGACCTCCATGTTTGGTGAAATAAAATTCTTTGTTAGATTATAGATACAACAAAACAAAAATGGTATCTATATCACTCAATCTAAGTATATCAAGAAGATACTAAAGAAGATTGGAATGGAGGATTCAAGACTAGTTGGAACCCCCATGTTTACTGGACATAAGCTTACCAAAAATGATGACTCCAAAGAAGTAGATCAAACCTTGTAGAAATAAATGATTGGGAAATTATAGTATGTATTACATATAAGGCCTGGCATTGCCTTAGCAGTTGCGATAGTGGCAAGATTCTAAGCAAAACCCAGAGAAAACCTGATGCACACTAAGACCTTAGAGATTTGGTATTTGTTTTGTTGATGAGTTTTGGTTACATGGTTCTTATCCATCAAAGTTATAGTAAGAAAGTTTGTGTATAGAAGACCTAAGAAGGGGTCTTAATATTGTCTCCATCAAGATGAAGCTGGGTAGAAGGTGTAAAGAGAGAAACCACTAAGAGAGGGTGGTAGTGCATCTTCCATGATCTTGGATGGGTAAGATGGTAATAGGTTGGTAGTTGTGTAACAACAACAGTAATGGTGGATTTATGAAACTTTTGTTTGAAAACCATTAATTCTCCACTGATAGGAGTATTTGAGAAGATGATTTTGAGGAAAATCTTGTGTCCTTAAGGGAAAAGATGATGGTGATAAAGGCATGAAGAGGAAAAGGCAAAGGATGGTAAAGATGAAGATTTTTTGTAGGTTATTGGTTTCATTTTTCCAAGGGACTTGGAAAATTTTCAAGGTTGAGAGTATGGTGCATAGGCACCTAAATTTCAAAAGAACAAAGAGGTTTAGAGTCATTAAATCATATTTTGAATTAATGTGATCCATTTATTATATACTTGAGTCTTTTGAGTCAAGATATAATGGCTAGAGAAGCCATTTGTAATAACTTGTCAAAATTGTAAGAGGAGGTCTTAATATGGTAAATAATGTCAGAAAATTTATTAAATAGCTGATGGATCTATTTTTATCCATATAAAGTCATTTGAGTCATAATTTTGGTCTAGGTTGGTTTTATATGAAAGTTGTAATGTAAAATTGCGTAAAGTACATAAAATATTGTCATACTTGCATAATTATTAAAAGAATGTAAGGAGATAGTTGAAAGGGTGGTTTGGAAGTTATAAACAACCAAAAAATTTATAAAAGTGGATGTATGGTCAAACCAAATCATTAATACATTTGGAAAGAAATTTGGTAATAATCTGAATTGTTATTTTGATTGGTTTTTCAATTTTAGTGTTGGTTCTAGGTCTTGTACGGCCATGTATAGCTTGGAAACCATGTAAATTTTGTGTACTTGGATATAGTAGTGAATAACCTTTCATTTGGATTTGTTTTGGATCTATTTCATCTAGAAATGAAGAAGTTATATGCAAGTTTTGGCAAAGCTTGTAAATTGCAGATTTGACGATGCCCAACTATAGTCAGATTGAAATGTTTGGAATGATCACATTTTAATGAATTAGGAACTCTATTTATATTCATTTAAAATATAAATGAACCTGGGTTTATTTACAATTAGTTTGAGCTATTTTCATTCAGATTTGTGTAAGTTATGTTCATTTTAATGAAGACTAGTTTTTGTGGATCTCCATTGAAGTTGCAAGACACAATTGGTTCTTGTAGAATGATTTATGCATTGTAAGAAGTAATGGATTATAGATTCAGAAAATAGACTCATATAAGGTTGAGAAGAAATTGGTTTGATTTTATTTGGAAGCATTTTGAGAAATTTATTTGATTCTAGGTAGCCAAGGTTAATGGTTTTGCTCCTAATTTATGATAGAAAATATGGGTCTTGGTTTAGAGCACATAATTTGTAAATTTTTTTTTGGATTAGTCTCAGCTTTGGATATGTTTTAGAATTACTAATTTTAAAAAATTCCTCCAAAGGGGTTGGAAAGAAAACTTAAAAATTGAAAGTTATGAGTAATGGAATCAGATATATAAATCAGGATATGTAAATGGAGAAACATTGATATTTTTGTGTTGGAAAATGCTTTGTTTTACCTTGTAAGATGCCTCTAATTATGGAGTTTATTTAATAGATTTTGAAGGGATCAACATGTATTCCACTTATTGGTTGATTTGTGAGATGCTTTACATCAAAATCACATGATGACAATCAAAAGAATCATGAGATATCTGAAAGTTACTGAAAGTTATGGCTTATGGTACAAACTTGGAGGCAATTTGGACATAAAGGTGTTTACTAATGCTGATTGGGCAGGAAGTCTTGATGAGAGAAAAAAAAACTAGTGGTGGAGCATTATTTCTTGGTAAAAGACCAGTATCTTGGACAAGAAAGAAACAAAATTGCACATCTCAATCTACAACAAAAGCAAAGTATGTGGCAGTAGTAGTAAACTATTCTAACATTGTTTGGTTCAAACAATTTCTGGAAGGAATGAAGGTTGAAATCAAAGAGTCAGTAATCATGTATTGTGATAACACCAATGCAATCAAAATATCAAAGAATACAGTGTTGCATTCCAAAAAAAGCACATTGCTATAAAATATCACTTTCTAAGAGAATTAGTATAGGATAAAGAAATCATATTGGAATATGTGAATAAAAAAGAACAAATTGCATATATATTCACCAAGCCATTACCTAAGGATGCATTCTTGTATCTAAGAGGTAAGCTAGGGGTTATTCCCCTATCTAAAGCTCACTAAATAAATCTTAGTGATGCATCATCAAGAACTAACTTGAAGATCAATCAATTGATGTAGCATTGTCAAGAGCACATTGTAGATGAATCAATACTCAAGGTACATTAATACTAATTTGAACTGTTGTCTTTAACATGTGTTGTCAAAGAGGGAGAAGTTTATTGTCATATCTCTTAGAAATTTTTCTACCACAAAAAAAGAATTCTACAAGAGGGAGCAGTTCTATAAGAGAACATCAAAAGGAATTGAAATTGGTAGAAGATTGTTGGTAACTAAAGTTTATTGATAGAGGAAGTCTTATTCCCAAAATTTTATTATGCTATGACATGTTGTGTTTCCATCAATGCCAAAGAGGTAGATTGTTGGATTTAATTGACTAATTATGTGTTTTCTTTGATGTTACATAAATTTCATATCAGTTGACAGTCAATGCATGCAGAGCTCACTCGGGCATTGAAGATAGTTTTCCTTGTCTATTGAGTGTTTCTATGTAGAAGACAATGTCTACCGAGTTCACTCGAGCGTCGAAAGGAATTTATGCAAGAAAAGATTGTTAACCAAGCTCACTCAATTAATGAAGGATAGTTGAATGGTATCAGTGGTGACCAATTTCACTCAGTTACCAAAGGATTTTCGTAAGTTCACAGCATAAACTAAGTAGGATCAACTATCGAAGGATTTTCTTATTTTAGCATGTAAAGCTTAATTATTTTATATATTTCCAGCTAACTATGGTGATGAATATTAATTATTCTAGATTTTATTTGAGCTGATTTGACAGTCTGGAAGGTATAAGTAAAAGGTCAAGTTGTGATTTCAAAGTGTACAAGTTATATAAAGAATTACAAGAGATGAAGAGAGGAAGCAAATTTGAAGGATAAGTAGAATATCCTTGTGGTGCAGAAAAGACATATTCGATCAAGAAGGATTAAGTACAAGTCAGAATAGAGATCTGTATTCAGAAATTCAGTTGCATCTCAATCAAGTCATTTCATTGTTACTCTCTAACTATTGTAGTAGTGATCTAAATCTCTTAATAGAGTTGGTTTAACAGTCATTTGTAAATCCTCTAACAAGGTGGAAATTCCATTGAATTGTTTCAAGACCTCTTACAAGGCCACTCCTAATAGGGTGATTAAATCCTTTAATAGGGTCACACCTTATAGTGTGTTTTGTAAACTTTAACATGGTTGGCTCCTAATAGGGCTCACTTCAAAAGAGTGAAAAAAAGTAACTAGTTACATTGGTGGTTTTTCCCAAATTGGGTTTCCACATTAAATCCTGTTGTCATATGTGTTCATGTTATTTCTTTCATTCTTTCAATTAAGATTAAGTAATCACTAATAATATCTTAAGATCTGCTAAGTTAACACATTCTGCATTTACTAAGTTACAACATTTTGTATGTGTTTACCAAGCATTAGCAATATTTAGTTTTCAAATTATAATTTTGTATTGACATCTAATGAGTCTATGATTTATTTTAGTAGTAATTGATTCACCCCTCCCCTCTCAGTGACTCCTATTATATTTCTAACATCCCTAAGTACTAAAAATTAAGTGTGGCAGAGTATGATATGTCTAATTTTGAGCGAGTGATGAATATCAATGTAAAATGGATAAATGCATGGCATTAAGCATGCAACCCGTGTTATGACACCCAACATAAAGTGAAGTGTTATCTCTACAGATAGCATTTCGAGAATAGTAGGAGGACTTACTCCTTATTCCTACACTCCATCCAAGCATGTTGTTATTGGGTTGACTAAGAATGGCGTAGTAGAATTGGGGAAATGTTGGGTACGAGTGAATTGTATATCTCCTACCATAGTTGTGAAAGATGTGCTACTAAAATATATGGGAGTGGCCCATTTAGTAGAGGCAAGGGAAAAGGTGGAGGCAATGGTCCAAGGCATATCACCCTTAAGGGAGTGAATCTTAAACTCTATATCTAGCTAGTGAGGAATCCAAATACGTAAACGGTCACAATGTAGTGCTAGATGGGGGCATGACAGTCATACAATATGAGAATACAATGTTTGAAAAAGAGCAATGGGTAATCTCTTAGTAAAAGATGCAAGCCTTTAGTAGAGATTATGCAGCAAAAAATGGTTATAAATCACTGTTGATAGCACATCACAAGCAATGGATATGTAAAGAAGGAAGGGTGGGTAAATTATAGAAGGGGACATGTGAGAGTGTGTGACAAGGGGATGAGGATGAGGCATGAAGTAAACACTTTGAGAGAGAGTCAGAGATAAAGATACATGAGACAAAGAGAGCATGTAGTAACGAACACGATAGAGGTTGTGGAGGGGGGGTGCATGAGAGACACAAGATTGATGTATAGAAAGAATTTGAGAGATAAAGAAATATGAGGAGGGGACATGAGAGTGAGATAAAAGGAAATATGGTGAGAGACATGTGCAAGAGAGATTGTGGGTAAGTGCACCAAGTGGTGGTGCCAAAAGGGGGGTATAAGTGGACACCTTTTTCCTGAAATATGCAAATTTTGAACTTCAACAAGAATTTGAAGATGGTTATGCTGAAAATTTTAAAATATGACAAAAAAAAGGTCGTAGTCCTTTGGATCTAGTTTCTAAACTACTATTTTTTTTTCAAAATGGTTTAGTTTTAGGTCCTGAAAAAAGGGGGTCACAAAAAGTGGTATTGTTTATTCCAAAAAAAATAACATAGTACAAAGTGTGGCCCCCCTAAAATTTTAACTTTTTTTTTAAAAATTCTTTAATCGCTCTAGTCAAAAGTTACTTAACACTATGTAGTTTATCCTAGATTTTTGGGTAATTTTATAATGTGTATTTTTTTTTAATGAATTTTTTAACAAGACACATCCCAAAAACGTGAAATATCTATGTGCTCCCCCTAGAAATAATTGAAAAGTAATCTAAAATCAATTTTTTTTTTCAAAGTGTGTAGAACGGAGTCTAGTTTCTAATAAACTAGGTTGTTACAAAATTTGATGAACGAGCTAAAATCTATAGCCCAATTAGTACATGGTGGTTTTTGACAAAAAATGAACATACATTCAAAAGAAATTATAGATGAAAGGCTTGAAATAGTTCAAATTGAAAATAAATTATAAGGTTAGATAGCTAACACAAAGACCTATAATGTTATGTAATCTGATCTTATCGATACCCAACCACGAGGAATCTTGAAAGGGAGCACACAAGAAAAAAAAAATCATTTTGGTATGTTTGCTGAAAAACACATCTCAGACCTGTTTATAAACTCCAAACCTTTGGGTTGGATCTCCAAGGAAAAACCAAGCCTTAGGCTTGGTTTTAATACAAAGATTTCAATAGCGTGTGTGCCCTATAATGCACACACACTATTAGAAGCATTTAAATTCTCAATAGCACATGCGCGCTATAGTGCGCACGGACTATTGAGACCTAAATTGCAACCTAAGAGCAAGAGAGAGCTAGGTGGGAGGTGGGGTGGTGGGGGGTGAGGGAATGGCTATGTGTGTGTGTGAGAGAGAGAAAGTAGGGGATGGGAGATGGGAGAGAGTATAGGATGGGAGAGAGGAAGTGAGAAAGAGTAGGGGTGGTAGAGAGAGTATAGGATGGGAGAGTAGGGGTGGCAGAGAGAGTACAAGATGCGAGAGAGAGGAAGTGTGAGAGAGAGTAGGGGTGGCAAAGAGAGAGTACGGGATGGGGGAGAGAGATTGAAAGTAGGGGATGGGAGAGAGAGAGTAGGTGGTGGGAGACAAAGTGGGAGAGGAAGAGCGAGAGAGAGGAGGATGGGAGTGCATGTGTGTGAAAGAGAGAGAGTAGGGAATGGAAGAGGGGCAAGACATAATAGCTCGAGAGAGAGTAGGAGATGGAAGATAGAGTAGGTGATGGGAGAGGAAGAGAGAGTGAGTAGGGGATAGGAGAGAGTGTGAAAATGTGAGAGATAGTAGGGGGTAGCAGAGAGAGAGTAGAGAGGGAGAGAGTGAGAGTGAGAGAGAGTGTAAGAGTGAGAGTGAGAGTGAGAGTTAGAGAGAGTGAGAGTGAGAGTGAGAGAGAGAGAATAGGTAGTAAGAGAGGGAGAGAGAGTGAGATACAAAGTAGGGGATGGGAGAGGAGAGAGGGGGGATGGGTGTGTGTGTGAAAGAGAGAGAGTAGGGAATGAGAGAGGGGAGAGAGAGATAGAGAGTAGGGGATGGGAGAGAAAGAGAGTAAGCAATGGCAGAGGGAGTGGGAGAGGGAGAGAGAGGGGGGATGGGAGTGTGTGTAAGAGAGAAAGTAGGGGATGGGAGAGAGTGAGAGAGAGAAAGAGATAGTAGACGGTGGGAGAGGGAGTGGGAGGGAGAGAGAGGGGGCATGGAAGTGTGTAAGAGAGATAGAGTAGGGGATGGGAGAGAGTAGGCAGTGTAAGAGTTTGAGAGAGAGTAAGGGGTGGTAGAGAGACCTTGTACGGGATGGGGGAGAGAGAGAGAGAGAGAGAGAGAGGGGGGGGGGGGATGGGAGAGAGTGTGAGAGATAGTAGGGGATGGAAGAGAGAGTGAGAGTAGGGGATGGGATAGAGAAAATAGAGAGGGAGAGATAGTAGGCGGTGCAAGAGGGAGTGGGAGAGGGAGAGAGACGAGGGATGCGAGTGTATGTGAAAAATGTAGAGAGTAGGGGATGGGAGAGGAGAGAGAGGGGGGGATGGGAGTGTGTGTGTCTATGAAAGAGAGAGAGTAGGGGATGTGAGAGGGGAGAGAGAGAGTAGGCGATGGGGGAGAGAGAGTAGGCTTGGGAGAGGGAGAGAGTGAGAGTAAAGGATGGGAGAGTGTGTGAGAGAGAGTAGAGGATGGGAGAGAGTGTGAGAGAGAGTAGGGAGAGGGAGATAGAAAGAGGCGAATGGGAGTGTGTGTGAAAAATCTAGAGAGTAGGGGTGGTAGAGAAGAGAGAGAGAGGGGGATGGGAGTGTGTGTGTGTGTCTATGAAAGAGAGAGAGAGAGAGAGTGTGTGTGACCGTGTGAGAGAGAACAGGGGGTGGCAAAGAGAGAGAGAGAGTATGGAATGGGAGAGATAGAGTGAAAGGATGGGAGAGGGTGAGAGAGAGAGTAAGTGGTGGTAGAGACAGAGAGTACGGGTTCAGAGAGACAGAATGAAAGGATGGGAGAGAGAGTGTGAGAGAGAGTAGGGGATGGGAGAGAGTGTGAGAGAGAGTTGGGAATGGGAGAGAGAGAGAGAGAGTGAGAGTAGGGGATGGGAGAGAGAGTAGAGATGGAGAGAGATAACTTGAGAGAGATAGATAGTAGGTGGTGGGAGAGGGAGAGGGAGAGGAGGAGAGAGAGGGATGGGAGTGCGTGTGAGAGATCTAGAGAGTAAGGAATGGGAGAGGGGAGAGAGAGAGGGGGATGGGAGTGTGTATCTGAAAAAGAGAGAGTTTAGGGGATGGGAGAGGGGAGAGAGAGAGTAGCCCGAGAGAGAGAGAGAGAGAGAGAGAGAGAGAGAGAGAGAGAGAGAGAGAGAGAGAGAATCAGATGGGAGAGAGACTAGGTGGTGGGAGAGGTAGAGAAGGGTGGATGGGAGTGTGTGTAAGAGAGATTAGGGGATGGGAGAGAGTGTGAGAGAGAGTAGGAGGTGGTTGAGAGAGAGAACGGTATGGGACAAAGAGAGTGAGAGTAGGGGATGGGAGAGAGTGAGAGAGAGAGAGAGTAGGGAGAGGGAGATAGAGAGAGGGGGATGGAAGTGTGTGTGACAAATCTAGAGAGTAGGCGATGGGAGAGAAGAGAGAGGGGGAATGGGAGTGTGTGTATGTGTCTATGAGAGAGAGAGAGTAGGGGATGGGAGAGAGTATGAGAGTGTGAGAGAGAGTAGGGGGTGGCAGAGAGAGAGTATGGGATGGGAGAGATAGAATAAATGGATGGGAAAGAGTGTGAGAGAGAGTAGGAGGTGGCAGACAGAGAGAGAGTATGGGATGAGAGAGATAGAGTGAAAGGATGAGAGAGATTGTGAGAGGGAGTAGGGGATGGGAGAGAGTGTGAGAGAGTTAGGGATTGGAGAGAGAGAGTAAGAGTAGGGGATGGGGGAGAGAGAGAGAGTAGAGAGGGAGAGAGAGAGAACTTGAGAGGGAGATAGTAGGTGGTGGGAGAGGGGGATGGGAGTGTGTATCAATACAAGAGAGAGTATAGGGGATGGGAGAGGGGGGAGAGAGAGAGAGAGAGAGAGAGAGAGAGAGAGAGAGAGAGTAGGGGATGGGAGAGATTAGTAGGATGGGGGAGAGATAAAGATAGTAGGAAGTGGGAGAGGGAGGATGGGAGTGTGTTTGAGATATCTAAAGAGTAGGGGATGGGAGAGGAGAGATGGTGAGAGAGGTAGACAGAGTAGGCAGTGGGAGAGGAAGAGCGAGAGAGAGAGAGTAGGGGATGGGAGAGGGGGGAGAGAGAGAGAGAGTAGGGGATAGGAGAGGGGAGAGAGAGAAGGGAGAGAGAGAGAGAGAGAGAGAGAGAGAGAGAGAGAGTAGGGAGGATGGGGAGTGATGTGTTTTCACATAGTGCATACGTGCTTCATAGTGCGTACGCGCTATAGTGCGTACATGCTTTACAGTGCGTACACACTATATGAAATAACCTAAAAATGGTCAACAAGAAACTTTGGGGCCCATTTCATCCATTCTCTACTTTTGGTCTATTGTGTACTCTGTTATTCCAACAGAAATCACGGGTTTCAACATAGAAAACATTGTTTCAACACTTTTTCAAGCTAGCAAACACCAAATTCAATCATTGGATACACATTTTGAACACATTTTGAATATTCCTTTTATAGAAAAGGTTAGTGCAATCCATTTTAAATATTGTTTGTCGATATATAGATATAAATTTGATTATAATTTGACATGTTGTTTAATATATAGTGAATTCATTGAAAATTGTATGTTTGAATGAAATGTTATTTTGAAATGGTTAGAAATTTGACAAGTCATTTGATATATATTGTGTATTCATTCAAATAATTATAATTTTAATATGTATTTGAATAATTTATAATTTACACATTTTAAGTAATTCAGATGTTTGAATAATTTGACATGTAGAAATCATCATCATGCCAAGGAAGAAACCAAAAACTCAAACAAATGAAGATAGGGAGAGAGATTTGGCAATTAAAAGAGATAAAATGAAATTACTATGTGAACAAAGAAAATTGCAAAGCAATAATGAATAATTGACTTTTGAAGAGGATCAAGAACCACCAGTACAAAGAAACAAAGAGGAAGAATTAGAAAGATAGAGAGAACGAATAAGACTGTTACGCTCAAGAAGACAATTGAATTGTGAAGCTACACCATCTTCCAATGTTGGAGTCATATCATCCACTATACCATCTTCCAATGTTGATGTCATATCATCCTCTCATGTTGAAGAGACACTAATTTTTAGATCCGACGATATACACACTCCATCATGTCATGTTGAAAGCACAACATCAACACATCAAGTAGGTGATATTACATCTTTTACATCTTATTGCCAAGGAACATCATCTTTAGTTCAAGGTACGCAATACACTCAACCTTATATTGATGTTGAAAATGTTGAGAGAATTGAAGAGATTAGAACACCTTCTAGAATTTGTTTTAGAAGACCAAAATATTTGATTGATATTGATACTAACATTTTGAAATCAATGCCTGACAAGATTAGCAAGTGTACTTGTCAAAGAAAAGTTAATCATATGTGGAGAATATTTTTTGAAGAATTAAATATTATAGGTCAATGCCAATTATTTGTTGAAATGATGAAGAATTTGAAATTTAGACCTATCATGAAGATTCTTGGGCAAAGAATGATGGACGATTCAAATGAAAAAGCATTGTAAAGAATCTAATTAGTGCTTATGACAAAGTGGGTTCTAAATCATGCACCAAAGATAGTAATATCACAAGATGAGTACTTACATCGACAATAGTAAGTAGCCAAATGAAGAAAGCTCGACTCATGAGAAAGACAAGAAAAACATTAAAAATTGGTAGAGGTACTCTAAGGAGAGCCATGCTAAGGTGTGAGAGATTGGAAGATCTAACAAAAAATGATTTATGGACATTTAATGGTAGACTACCACGAAAGGATAAAGAAATTAGTGAAGCCTTTAAATCATTGATCGAAGATTTTGGAAAAATAAAACACGTGTTTCTCCTAATCAAAGAGATGTTGTAAGAAGGAGGATTGGTAGCCAAAATTGCGACCCACATGCAAAACATTTTTTGGACTCAACTTAGACACAATTTTTTGCAAAATTTTTTGGTATGTATCCTCAAATTTGAATAAGTGAAAGATTTTTTGAGATGGGTAAACCTTTTTATGTGAAGATAAATCACACACGCACAACTTCTTGTCGTACGACACATATTGAATTTTCTAACCATTTTGATGTTTTTAGGCATATATGCATAGTTTTGCATTCTCAGTTTGTTTCGCAAGATTGTGACATGAATGAGCCACCAATATCTTCAAGGGAATTCATATCCAACATTTTATGTGAAATAGGGGACAACCAACAATTTTACAAGACATCATGCTTGGATGGTATGTGCTTATTTTGTGATTCTTTGGAACCTTTATCAACTTGTCAACATATGGATAGTACACATGCAATTGGAAATGAAATAGTAGATTACGGAAAACTTAAGATAATGAAAAATTCTCTAAAAGATGGGAAACCCGGTAAAATATGTGATTTAGTCATTGAAAAGATTCTAGTGTATGAGTTCATGAAGATTTTTCATGAAAAGATTATTTATGAGTATGCAAGGCATACCCATAGAGCTCGATGGATGGATTTGCAAATCTAGTTGTGCAAGGATACGTTTCCATTGGATACCATTGTTTCAATTGTAGATTTTGTAGAAAAATACACACTACAACCAAAAAATGAGGTGCAAGAAAAGTATTATACTTCTCAACAGGTTTCCATATTTGTTCACATAACATTCATGCATTCACCTACAAGTATAGAGGATGACACGATGATTTTGAGGGAGTACCATTTTTACATCAGTGATGATCGATCACATTCTACAAAGTTCGTACATGGTTGTTTTCAACTATTTTATGGATATTTGGCTAACAGGGGCATAACATATCATCAGCACATTATTTGGTCAGACAATTGCGAATCTCAATTCAAGAATGCACAGATGTTCTATTGGTTGAGTAGGATGCATAGGTTGTGTAGGATTCAATATATGTGGAATTTTATAGAGGTTGGTCATGGTAAGGGAGAGCACGATGGTGCAGGTGCATGGATTAAAAGAGCCTTGGCTCATGAAGAAATAAAGTACAAAGATGGAGCAATGTTGATAGATGTAAAATCCATCATCCAATGGTCTAGTGCTACAATGGGTCCAGGTAAGGAAGGTGAGTCTACAGTTTGTAGATTTTTTTGGTTGATAGATAATACTAACATTGCACCATATCAGGATTGTTGCACACTAACAGGATCTAGTGAGTTACACTCTTTTAGATGCTCTGATGCAGGTTCATGGAGTATCCACACATGAAAAATGGCATGCTATTGTCCATCATGTGCAGAAGAAAATTGGGATGACTATGAGTCAACTGAATGGGTGGACAAATGGGATATACAGGTTTTGGATCCAACTGAAACTTATCATCCTCCACAAGCACTGGAAATGGTAGAGATTGATTCATCTATCGACTTTGATCGCTTGTCAGATCTAGTGGAAGTTGGTAATATATATATTTATATATTTTTGTAATTTCAAATTGTTGTTTAGATCAAAATGTAATGCAAGAACAAGAAAATTTTTAGAATGTAAATGCTTTGTGATGTGAAGTCATGATTCTGTGCATGTAACCAGAAACTTCAAACTGGCAAAAGCAAGGATACAATGGGAGAATTTTTCAATACTCATCAAGCAAGGGTTACCATATAAATCAGAAAGAAAGGATTTCTACAAATGGATAATTCTTAATGACAAGCCAAATTCAATTTTTGTCATTCTCTAATTTTAGTGGATTAATCATATCTTAGATTTTTTACTGTGCTAAGTCTTCATTTGCAGGTCACCAAAGAAGAGGGCTAATAAAGTTGAAGCACCAGTGATAAAGGGTGAGATGCCAAAATCATCAACAAAATCGTATTATCAATTCACATCCTCAATATTTATTAGTGTTCTTTGTTCAAGTACCATTGTGTGTTAATCATCTTATGCCTAGAATTGTAGAGGATCACAATCATAAAAAAGTAAGAAGGAAAATAGGTCTCAATCTGATGATAATGGGGAGGTTATAGATATAGTTCTCTCTAAGGATAATGTTGATCAGCCGATGTATAGGTTGAGAGAACCAAAAAACTATTTAGGTCTACTGAAAAGAAATCGAACTTTTGATATTTTAGGATACAAAATGTATATTGATGGATTTCAGAAGAATTAAAAGCATACAAACAATCAATTTAGTCTTCCATAAAATGGTTCTTATATTAACAACTTTTATTGTATTTATTGATTTTGTTCCACCATTTAATGTGATTTAAGTGATGTGGGTATATATTGAGTAGGTTCAGCATATGCTTTGAATGATTTATCCATGTTCATCATGAGATGACCATCTCAAAAGTGTGTATTGAGCTCATTTTCCTAGCTACAAGACTAATACTCTTAATTTTCTTCCAAACCATGGTTGCTTGTAATAGATACCCAAGAATACTTGCAATCATTGTATTCCAATTTTTTGGACTTTGAATCATTATTATCATAAAGTTGGAATGTTGGAAAGGGTTAATACTTTGGGATTCTCTTGTATTCTTGGAATCTACCCAAGGAATTAGACTCTACTAGGGTTCAAGTGGAGTTCTCTAAGTTGGTAACATCTTGCTACAACCATGTCTAAGAGGTTATAACCCAAATCTTCAGTTTGTCTTCTAAACACTCACATTGTTCACCATGCACCTAGTGTACCCTAGTGCCTCCAACATACCAAAACTTGTCCTTGGCTTCATACCATGACCCAACAACTTGGATCATCTCAAAACATCACATCTAACATGTTCCAACTCCTTGCACACTCTTAGCAACTCATCTCTTACACTTTCTCAATTTTGCCTCTTCTAGGCTTGTTCCAACTAGCCCTTGCCAGTCACTAATTTGTTGTTTTCTCCAAACTTTCCCACAAAAATTCCTATACTATTGAGTGATTAAAATACCATTTTCCTCACTCTAAAATATACTCCAAAAACAACTACACTTTTTTTGTAAAATATCACTCAAAATTAGCTATTTCAGTTTGCCAACTAGGCCTAGTTTGAGGCCATTTAGAAAGAAACTCACAATTCCTTGACTCTTGGAACTCCCATGACCCAAAATAGTCTTAAGAAATGAATCAAATGCAAGGATTCTTCTATTTTTTTGGTCTCATGATCAACTTTACAATGGGTTTTACAAAACCCTCCTTTCTAGCCCCTTTACCCTAGGGCTTTCTAGAAATCTTACTTTGCAATGTCTCTAGAACCCCAAAATGGTTTAAAAAACTTCAATTTGGTTATATCAGATGAATTCTAACATAAAATTCAACTATTGTTTCGATAAAACACTAAATCCACCTTTGGAGCATTCACATACCCCTTTTTATGCACTCTTTCTCACTCAACCTCATACCCTTGGGCATCAAAAAATGAACTCTAGGTTCTTCCCTACACATGAATCATTAAAGAACATATTTTACAATATTCTTGACCCATTCCATAAGCCCCAGTAACCACACAAAGTAGAATGGGTTAGATTCACAAAATGACTCTCAAACCCCCTTTAAATTGTCACCTACAGCAGATTTTAGGACAGTCAATATGAAAAATACAAAACAATTGACTAAACCTTCATACCAATGCTAAATGAAAGTTAAAACATTTACATATCACCTCCAAAAAGAATAAGATAAAAAGGTACTGTGAAAATGAAATTACAGTAGTTACAAGTTTAGATTTTTGATCAAAATTTTAGGGAAAACTATGCATTCATTGCTCAAACTTCAAAACTCTTACATTACCAATCAATTTTGACCATCCAAACTTATCTCCCACATGTGGGAATGATTTTTTAAACTCATTTAGACTCTCAAAACCAAATGAAACCTCCCTAACTACCCCTCTAACCACCTTTGTGTATTAATCACCTTATTTTGTTGTCAAATTGACACTTTTAGTTGTCAATTGACAAGTTTTTGATATTCCTTGCTACATGACTATCCCATTAAATTAATATGGTCATTTGAGACCTTATTAAACACAAAAAATAAAACAAAAATCATATCTATCCTTTGGACCCCTTACATGACTCGATTAAGCCCATTTTGGCTTATTACAAAATATTGCACTTAGATCACATGTCCATGATTAAAGTCATTACAAGTTTTAATGATCTTAGAAGGAAATTTATCTTCCAATCCAGCTAAGGATTTTTCATCTTGCCTCTTGCTTGTGACCTTGGTGCTCCTGCACCAGTGTTGGCCAATAATTGGAAAATTTGTGTTATCGATTGAGCTACTAGATCTTGTCATTTTCATTTTCATTGAAGACACCAAGGACTAAGGATAAAATGGACTTATAATATAAGGAGACTCTAACCTGCAAGTAAACTCCACTTCATAAGCCCAACCCTCAAACTCAGGGTACTCAAACAACTTGGATCAACACCTAGGAACTCCCTAACACCAATAAGCCTACAAAGGAAAATACTTCTTAAATGGTTTCAAAACTTGACTTCTCGTATGGAAATGGTTATTATAGACTCAAACCAACAAGAAAAATCCCAAACTTGAGGTTTCTCAACACTCAACAATCAAATTTCAAAACTGTTACCAGTACTTCCTACTAGGACAATTTCTAGTTTTAATGGTAAAACTCCCAAACCATACAAAGGAATCCCCACTTTTTTTGTATTTTTAAACACTCTTCAACATCCCCTAAGAGATTGCAAAAGATCAACCACCAACTTGGCTCCGGCATCAAGTTATGCCCACTTTGTGTCACAGTCCTAAATGGCTAGTTTAGGCTGGGTTACAAGGAAAACATAAAAAAATGGGTTTACAGACTTGTTTCAACCCCTTGGATATCTGATATACATCAAACTTTTCCTACTACACCCTTCACCTGGGTCAGATTAATCAGTTTGGGAGCCTGATCCTTCTTTTTCCTTCAAATCTAGATTAGACATAAGATTATGTTCAGTCTAGGGCTTGCTGGTAAAAATAGATGCCTTGCTCCTACAGCCCTAAATCTCTTCCATATCAAATAACCCTCTCCTAAATTTTATTTTACAAAGCAGCATTGAAATCCCAAGGTGGGTTTGCAAGTTAGGATTCCATCTTGCTGAAACTCTAAAATTTGGAGTAAATCTGACCTATCTGCATTAAAACTGATATAAATTTTGCTTTATACAAGATAAAGACCTCAAACCAATTGAAATCGAATCTTGACTCAACCCTCTATCCAACCATATAAGACTTGTACCACCACCAATCTGTACAGGCCATACATAATTGAAAAAATAGTAAAAAAGGCATAAAATCTAAGTTTTTTATTCACCAATATTGTCCACCATCCGTACAATGACCTTTCCCACATGTGGGGATCTTATGTACATACCTTTGAATAGTTATAATTTCCATTTGGATGTTTGGAACACCATACAACCTCATTTTCAGTTTGACAACTATTATTTGCAAAAATTGCTCTTTAGCAACTTTTTGCATTTATCAAATTTTTGCACTTTTTTGCAATTATTTGCACTTTTTTAAATTGGTTTAGTGGTTTGGATTCCTATAATAATCATTTTGAATTATTAGGATTCATTTCGGTTGTATCTTAGTTGAAATTCCAAAAAGTGCAAAAATTGCAAAGTTGCATTAGCAACTTTTGCAACAATTTAGCAACTTTTAGGAAATAACCATAAAACTATTTTTGGATGGTTGAAACTATTTGTAAATTCCTTTATAGGCCCTTTTCAATCAAATAAGAGGCATATAAGGAGTTTGATATGTTTTTCTTCCAAGAACCTAATAAAAAACCCATTGTTCTAGCATTTTATGACTTTTTTGGCCGTATAGTAGGGATTTTTCAGATTAAAAGGGTGATGTTTTGCATTGATCAATTAGTGTATCTAATTTGAAGAATTTTGGAGGTGGTTTTAAGGAGAGATCAGTTTCCATTTGCAAGTTATACATTTTTCCTTCCTCACTGCCCGTGAAACCCTTGAAACTAGGGTTTGGCCAAAGAAATGGCCCTAGTTTGAGTTCCCACAGTTGGAATTTCTTTGAAACTTGCATGGGGTAGGCTAGGGCTATGTATTTTCATATTTTGATGGTTTTGGAATAGGGGGTTAAATTGGGAATAAATGGGAGCAATCCCTAGGTCTAATAAGACCCATGTATTAGACCTATATTTGATGTTTTGGTTAAGTAATAAAAAAACTAGGAGTTGAGGACTTGTCAAATCAGGAAAACACCCTCATCTAACCTAGAAGAATGCTCTGGAGTTGAAGAATGAAGTCCATGCACCCATTTCTTGGTCTTTTCTTTTTAAACCACACCTAAACTTGCTAATTAGGCCTGTGTGCAAGGTAGGGTTAGTGTATGCTAGAGTGGAGTGGAGTTTTGAAACTGTGGTGTCTATGGTGTCAGTTTTCATTAGATACTGCATACTGAGGTTCCAACCATTGATACACCTTGTTTTGGTCATTTTAAAGTTGCTTTAAACCATCTTTAAGTGTGTGGAGAATCTTGAAGTTCTCATTCTTGTCACTTTGTGTGAAGAACAATGCCAATTGCTGCATTACTAGTCTATGAATAATAACAGTAAATCTGACCACTATTTTATAGTTTGGATTGTGTTGGATGGTTTTAGGTCTATATTGATGTAGGGGAGGTTGCAATTTCTGATGGCACATTGTGTTAAGGTTGAGTGAATGAGATTTTGGTTGGTACAAGGGGGAAGTAGTTGGTATTCAGTCTTGAATGAAAATATCTATACCAAACAAAGTACCCCATATCTATAGTCAGATCTTACTTAGTACATGGGTATCAGTTGGAATATGAAAATATATCAAACTTCCAAATATATTGAAGTGACTAAGATGCTTTTTCACTTCTTAGAGATTCTAAAAGATCAAACTCCAACTCTGTTCTAGCACAAAGTTGCCAACTGCCAAATCTCTCTCACCTTTCATCATGGGATTGAACTATCTACTCTGTTAGCTCCGAGTAGCTGGGTAAACCCTATCCCCAACCTCATCCTATCCCCTTCAGCACTCAAACATTCTCAAGTAGGCCGAATCAAAATGTCCCCAAGGGTCACTAAATGCTATAGGGCTGCAATCTTTGACGGGGCATATCTCGAAGCTCGTGTGAGGTATGGATGTGATTCTAGTTCCTAATGGACTATGTTGTGGAGGCTTACAATAGCCTCTCTCACTTTTTGGAGATCACACTCTATTTTCATTTTACGATGCCATCTCGGGTGATGTTGAAACTTGCAGTGTTAGCTAGTACAAAGTTGCCAACTACTAAATCTCTCTCACCTTTTGTCGTGGGATCGAACTGTCTACTTAGTTAGCTCTAGGCGGCTAGGTAAACCCTATACCCAACCTCATCCTATCCCCTTTAGCAATCAAAAATTCTCAGGAAGGCCGAATCAGAACATCCCTAAGGGTCATTAAATGCCATAGGGCTATGATCTTTGATGGGGTATATCTTAGAGCTCATGTGAGGTATGGATGCAATTCTAGTTCCTACAAGACCATGTTGTACATGCCTACAATAACCTCTGTCACTTTTTGGAGATCACACTCCATTTTCATTTTACGATGCCATCTTGGGTGATGTTGAAACTTGCAGTGTTGGCCAGTACAAAGTTGCCAACTGCCAAATCTCTCACACCTTTCATAGTGGGATTGAACTATCTGCTCCATTAGCTTTGAGTGGCGAGGTAAACCCTATCTCCAACCTTGTCCTATCCCCTTCAACGCTCGAATGTTCTCGGGCATGCCGAACCTGAAGGTCCCTAAGGGTCACTAAATGCTATAGGGCTATGATCTTTGACGGGGCATATCTCAGAGCTCGTGTGAGGTATGGATGCGATTCTAGTTCCTACAGGACCATTTTGTGGAGGCCTACAATAATGGCTCACACTTTTTGGAGATCACACTCTATTTTCATTTTATGATGCCATCTCGAGTGATGTTGAAACTTGTAGTGTTGGCCAGTACAAAGTTTCCAACTACCAAATCTCTCTCACCTTCCATCGTGGGATCAAACTGTCTGCTTCGCTAGCTTTGAGTGACTAGGTAAACCCTATCCCCAACCTCATCCTATCCCTTTCAACACTCAAACATTCTCAGGCACACCGAATCGGAACGTCCCTAAGGGTCACTAAATGCTATAGGGCTGTGATATTTGATGGGGAAAATCTTAGAGCTCGTGTTAGGTATGGATGCAATTCTATTTCCTACAGGACTATGTTGCAGAGGCCTACAATAACCTCTCTCACTTTTTGGAGATCACACTCTATTTTCATTTTACAATGCCATCTCAGGTGATACTGAAACTTGCAGTGTTGGCCAGTACAAAGTTGCCAACTGCCAAATCTCTCTCACCTTTCATCATGGGATCGAACTATCTACTTTGTTAGCTCTAGGTGGTTGAGTAAACCCTATCCCAAACCTCATCCTATCCCCTTCAGTGCTCGAACATTCTTAGGCATGCCGAACCAGAATGTCCCTAAGGGTCACTAAATGCTATAGGGCTACGATATTTGATGAGGCATATCTCAGAGCTTGTGTGAGGTATGGATGTGATTCTAGCTCCTACAAGACTGTGTTGTAGAGGCCTACAATAACCTCTCTTGCTTTTTGGAAATCACACTCTATTTTCATTTTACAATGCCATCTTGGGTGATGTTGAAACTTGCAGTGTTGGCCAGTACAAAGTTGCCAACTGCCAAATCTCTCTCACCTTTTGTCATGGGATTGAACTGTCTACTCTGTTAGCTTTGAGTGGCTAGGTAAACTCTATCCCCAACCTTGTCCTATCCCCTTCAGTGCTCAAATATTCTCGAGCATGCCGAACCAAAATGTCCCTAAGGGTCACTAAATGCTATAGAGCTGGGATCTTGACGGGGCATATCTCAGAGCTCATGTGAGGTATGGATGCAATTCTAGTTCCTATAGGACCATGTTGTGAAGGCCTAAAATAACCTCTCTCACTTTTGGGAGATCACACTTCATTTTAATTTTACGATGCCACCTCGGGTGATGCTAAAACTTGCAATGTTGGTCGGTACAAAGTTGCCAATTGCCAAATATCTCTCACCTTTCATCGTGGGATCAAACTATCTACTTTGTTAGCTCCGAGTGGCTAGGTAAACCCTATCCCCAACCTCATCCTATCCCCTTCAGTGCTCAAACATTCTCGGGCATTTCGAACTGGAATGTTCCTAAGGGTCGCTAAATGCCATAGGGCTATGATCTTTGATGGGGTATATCTCAGAGCTCGTGTGAGGTATGGATACGATTCTAGTTCCAATAGGACTGTGTTGTAGAGGCCTACAATAACCTCTCTCACTTTTTAGAGATCACACTTTGTTTTAATTTTATGATGTCATCTCGGGTGATGCTAAGACTTGTAGTGTTTGCCAGTACAAAGTTGCCAACTTCCAAATCTCTCTCACCTTTCATTGTGGGATTGAACTGTCTACTCTATTAGTTCCAGTTGGCTAGGAAAATTCCAAAAGGGTGTCTGAATCTACCCATAGAATAGTTAGATTTCAACCTAAGAGGAATTTAAGTCCAGAAAATCAGAGTAGGAGACCTACAAGGAATTCTATGATAGTCAACATTTTGTACTGTATGACAATTGGAGGGTTGAACCAAGAGTTAATTTTCAATCAGTTCAACATAAGGAAGGTGTCCCAATAGAAACTTGGGGTTGGTGAAGCCATTGGTGAAGAGTTATAGTTATTGGCTTGGAATAGGGCTAGTGTCCCTAAAACAAAAAGGTGCAAGATCCTGATTGGAGAAGTACTCACCTTGGAGGAGTTCACAAATGACCCTATCACTTTGGATAGGCCACAAAAATTATATACTAAAGGAGTAAGATATTAGGAAGGCCACAAGTTTAGTTTGGTAGATTACAAAGAAGAAAGTTCTTAAACCTCACTTCTTTCTCAACATCTCTGCATTAGTGAGGGGGAGATAAAGAGGATAGATGGCTACATAGATATGGAGAAAAAAATATATGGAAAAAATAGAAATATAAAGAGGGGGGGAATAAGAGAGAGTGAGATACAAGGATAGAGTGAGATATTTAGAGCAAAGTTGTATCCCTTAAAATCTTTAATAATAAATTAAATCAAAATCAATACAATTTATTACTTAAAGATATTTATAGTTCCATCTAACCACCTCCCTAATCAAAACTTCATGGAGCCAAGATTGCAATCAAGGGAAAAGAATAGACTTATTCAAAATACCATATGCATATGGATTTTCATATAGCATAAGACTGCAATGAGCTCTACCTTGGACAACCTCCATGCAAATGTGTTGATTATTAGGATCATCATAATAAAACACCCACTTATCAACCATTAAATCATCCTCAGCTTCCAACTTATAGTACACCCTTATTTTCACCTTCTCACCTCTCTTTGCAACATAAGCATGTTTCTTAACACTATCCCTATAACTCCAACGCTTGCTTAACATGAAGAAGATGCATAGAGATAGAGGGAAACAAAAGAAGGTGTAGGTAGACATGAAGATTAAAGGAAATAAAAACATAGTGATAAATGAATAGAGATATAAGAAGAGGATGAATGTGAGATAAAATAGAGAGAGTTAGGGAGATGCAGAGAGACATCTACATGGTGATATAGATTCATAGAGATCATCATATTAATACCTAGTTTTCTCTAATTCAAAAAATATTGAAGATATCATGCTAGAACTCTTTTATTGATTTAGTATTGACTTCATACTTTATTTTTTTTCTTTAGGTCATCCTTTTTAGGTTTAAGTGTATGTGCATACATTAATGATTATTACAATTGTAAAACTTGATCTTCTTCTTATGTAACAATATTTCTATGCTTAGATGAATACACTATTTATTTGATTATATATCTATAAAATTGGTTTGTACAATGAAGGCTAGGCATCTACAATCCAAGGTTTTAATTTAGCTAACAAATGGAGAGCTTCTCAGGCTACTGATTTCTTTCATGGAGTTCCTAATAAATCTCAAGTTTCTCATTTAGGTGACCAATTTCCAGGAGGTCCATGAATATTGCCTAATAAAGCTTATTGCCAAGAGGTCCTAATCAATCTTGACTGATAAAGTTTATTGCCAATCAATATTGTATCAAAAATTCAAACTAATTAGGTATTGAATTGAACTTGATAAACAAATGATAGAGAAGGAAAACTTTAAACATGAACAAGATCATAAATCATATGACGATGACATATTGCAAGTGATTAACTTATGCTTAAATAGTGATAAAGTTTATTGTTAATCAATATTCTATCAAAGTTTTGAACAGATTAGGTATTGAATTTAATGTCATACATAAACATATCTAATTTAATGTCATACATGCACATATCTAATTTAATGTCATGCATGAACATATCTAATTTAATGTCATACATGAACAAACATATAATATAAAATGATAACCAATAATGTCATGTACATTAACAAACACATAATATATTATGATAACCAATAATGTTGTATATGAACAAACATATCATATATTAACCAATACTGTCATAAGTCGAATAATGTCATGCATTAAATAAATGTCATATATCAAATATAAAATGTCATATACATCAAATGTGTATCAAATATGTCCACTGATGCCTATATATATATATATATATACATGTTTAGATGAACTATATCTTTTCCTTCCCATGAGGGGAAGGAAACAAATCTCTCGACGTCTTCTATCGTCGTGTGGAGGGAGATGGTGGAGATGATGGGGTCCTCCTGACATGCTTGCTCGTCTTCTTGTTGAGGCTCTTCTCTAACTCAAGCTGATACAAAAAAAGTAGATATGAATCAATATTTATTATACGTTGAAATCAAATATATGTACACACAAAATCAATTATTTTCTTACCGCCATCAAATAGTCACTCTGTATGTCCACCTCAAAGGCTCACAGATGATCAGGCGTGACAAGAGCCTAAAACAATTCAATAAATATAATCACTTATAAATAACATTAGAAATTTTGAGACTAACTATTATAAAAAACAACTAAAATGAAGAAAATTCTTTCATACCTCAGTCAATGGCTGTGAGCTAGCCATAGTTGTGGCCACACCACGATCAACAGACTGACAAACATGAGGAGGGGTGTCCGATGTCATGAGCTGCATGTCATACAATACACATTACATGTAACATGAAACATGAAACAAATATAATCAAATGAATTAAATTAACATGAAACAAATGTTCCTATAGATAGTCAATGCTCCAAGTTCGTAGTAAAGGTTGATGGTCTAGTAGAGAACTAAAGCACATGCATAATTTGTTTCGTAAATGCTTAATATGATTACTTAATAAATATTTGTATTAATTTAAATGATTAAATCGATACATACCTCTACACTCGTGGAGGGGACAAAAAATGGGGCTGGAGGATCACTGCTACACTTGGCAACACTCTAACCCTGAATTTTGAACAATGTCAATAGATGCTAATTAATTAATCATTCACTATACATATGAAATGTGATCAAATTAGTAAATTATAATTGTATTTTACCTGTATGTCAATGCCAAATGTTTCGTTCAAGAATTGATCAATGATTTAAAGGAGGGAGAGGAGAGATTTAAAGAGATTAAGGGGACAGGGAGGGAGAGACATGATTAGAGATAAATGGCAATAAAGGAGAGGATATGGTAAGTAGGGGTGGAAATAGGACAAAGGGAGAAATGTAGGAAGGTATAAGGTAGAAAGAGACAATGTTGAAGTGGAGAGATATTAGGTAAAGGGAAAGACAATAATTAGGACATTGAATGGATGGAAACAGTGATAGGGGGTGGCATTTGGGAGGGAAGGGGGAGGGGAGAGAGAGAGAGAGAGAGAGAGAGAGAGAGAGAGAGAGAGAGAGAGAGAGAGAGAGAGAGGATGAAAATTAGAACAAAATGTTAGAGATTATATCAAATTTTAATACAAGGTTGAAATTTATAAATTTAGGAAAATATTAAATTAATGAAGTTAAACATATAAAACTAAAATGAAAAGAATGTTGTAAAGTATTATTAAATTTGTTATGAGAAAGTGTTATAAAGTTAGATTTCAAATAAAGTTTAAGTTTACAAATAAAATCAAGCTTTATAAATTAATTCAAATATGCATATAGTTAAATTTCAAAAGGGATGTGTGGGTGTGAGTGTGGGCATGTGTGTGGGTGTCAGAGGGGGTAGGGAGGAGTACGGGGAGTGGGGAGGGTCTACATTATGAGGAGGGGGGTAGAAGGGGAGCGAGTGTCTAAAGAAGGACGTGTAGGTAAATTATAGAAGGGGACATGTGCAAGAGAGTGTGACAAGGGGATGAGGGTGAGGCATGAAGTAAACACTATGAGAGAGAGTGAGAGATAAAGATACATAAGATGAAGAGAGCAGGTAGTAGGTGACATGATAGAGGTTATGTTGGGGGGGGGGGGGCATGAGAAACACAAGGTAGACATTGTAGAAAAAAATTGTGAGATAAAGAGATATGAGGAGGGACATAAGAGTGAGATAAGAGGAAATATGGTGAGAGACATGTGCAAGAGAGATTTTGAGAGATAGAGATACATGAGTGAGAGATATGGGGTAGATATAGAGGGTAAATAGGGGGAAGAGATTGTGAGAGGAGGGAAAGGAGAGACTTAAAGTGATTAAGGATGTAGGGAGGCAGAGAGATAAGAGATAAATGGTAATAAAGGAGAGGATATGGTAACCAGGGGTGGAAATAGGAAAAAGAGAGAAATGTAGGAAGGAATGAGATAGAAAGAGACAATGTCAAAGGGGAGAGAGATTAGGTAGAGAGAAAGAGAGTAATTAGAACATCAAATGGATGAAAATGGGGATGGGGGGAGGAATTTGGGAGAGAGAGAGAGAGAGAGAGAGAGAGAGAGAGAGAGAGAGAGAGAGAGAGAGATGTGGTAATTAGGGGATGGATGAAAATTAGAACAAAATACTAGATATTATATCAAATTTTGAAATAGGATTTAAATTTATAAATTTGAGAAAATATTAAATTAATGAAGTTAAACATATAAAGTTAAAATTAAAAGAATGTTCTAAAGTAACACTAAATTTGTTTTGAGAAAGTGTTATAAAGTTAGCTTTAACAGAAAGTTTAAGTTTACAAATAAAATCAAGCTTTATAAATTAATTCAAAATATATACATATAGTCAAATTTCAAAAGGGATTTGTGAGTGTGTGTGTGTGTGTGTGTGTGTGTGTGTGTGTGTGTGTGTGTGTGTGTGAGAGAGAGAGAGAGAGAGAGAGAGAGAGAGAGGAGGGGGATAGGGGGAGTGGGGAAGGTCTACATTATGAGGAGGGGGTGGAGTGTATAGAGAAGGAAGGGTGGGTAAATTATAGAAGGGGACATGTGAGAGAGAGTGTGGCAAGGGGATGAGGGTGAGGCATGAAGTAAACACTATGAGAGAGAGTAAGAGTTTTAAAGATACATGACACAAAGAGAGCAGGTAGTAGGGGACATGATAGAACCTCTGGGGGGCATGAGAGACAAAAGTTATATATATATAGAGAGAGAGAGAGAGAGAATTTGAGAGATAAAGAGATATAAGGAGGGGATATGAGATTGAGATAAGAGGAAATATGGTAAGAGACATGTGCAAGAGAGATTGTGAGAGATAAAGATACATGAGTGGTAGATATGGGGTAGATATAGAGGGTAAATGGGGGAAGAGATTGTGAGAGGAGAGAGAGGAGACTTAAAGAGATTAAGGAGGCAAGGAGGTAGAGAGATGATGTAGAGATAAATGGTAATAAAAGAGAGGATGTTGTAACTAGGGGTAGAAATAGGACAAGGGGAGAAATGTAGGAAGGTATGAGGTAGAAAGAGACAATGTTGAAGGGAAGAGAGATTAGGTAGAGAGAAAGAGAATAATTAGGGCATTGAATGGATGGAAATGGAATAATTAGGTAGAGAGAGAGAGAGAGAGAGAGAGAGAGAGATGGGCTAGGGCTATATGGTAATCAAGAGGAATAGATGGTGAGAGGGGGAGGGATATAAGAGAAAGAGGGAATGGGAGATGGAATATGGGAGAGATGAGGTAAATATAATATTTAGGAAATATGATAGATGCCAGACATGGTAATGAAGGAAGAAAGGATAATAGTGATAAGTAGGTGGAGGGGGTGGGGGGCTTAAATAAGAGAAGATATATTGAGAGGAGGGTGGGGAGAGAGGGAAAGAGAGTAATTATGGGGGGAGATATATGTATTATATGTTTGGGAAAGAGAGATGTGTGAGAGAGAGAGTAAGAGTCATGATGTAAAGATATGTAAGGTATTTAGGGGGAAGCAATCACTAGAGGGGTAGGGAGATGGAAGAAAAATAGAAGGGGGAGTGGAGAGAGATAGAGGTTAATATAGAAAGAGGATAATTTAGGCCTGAGAGAGAGAGAGAGAGGGGGGGGGGGGATGAGGGTAAGGCATGAAGTAGACATAGTGTGAAGGATGAGAGATAAAGAAACATAAGAGAGTTTTTGAGACTTAAATTTAATGAATAATACACAAACCATGTATTATAAAAGTTGAAGCCTTAATATTAGGGGGAAAAGATGGTGAGAGGATTATGATCTTGGAATAAATGGAGGGAGCGAGGGAGGGAGGGAGGGAGTAGAGATATGTAATAATTAGAGCATGGAATGGATGGACATAGAAAGAGAGAAGACTGATGAAGTAAAGAGAGATAATAATTAGGGCATGAAATAGATGGACATAGAGAGAGAGAGAGAGAGAGAGAGAGAGAGAGAGAGCCTAATATGACTTCCCTATATATTATAGAATAAATGAGCCCCAATACAACATTTTCTCTATTTCAAATTATAATCTACTTTATTCAGCATGAAACTTATGCTAATGCTACTGAAAACCAAACCTCTAATTTCAATACTAAATTTAATTATAATTACTTCCTTAAAAATTATATTTTTAAGATGTTTATTATCAGGTCACACAAGCTTTTTATTTACAAAGGGAAACTTTTGTATTATACATATGTTTTAAGTGAATATATAAAAAATATATAATTTTAATAATTATAATTTACTTTTGTATATTAACTATAATAATGTCTTCATTTTGCGTCGCGTGTGCTACTAGCTTATATATTATATATATAAAATAAGCTGAGAGATATCCTTCTAAAGACACCTATCTTCATAATCTAAATTGGTGTAATAGGCATCTCAGAAAGATATATATATAAAAGCTAGTTTGATTGCATCTCAACTTTACTTCTTTTACTCATAAATATTTTAACATTGATCTAGTTGGATGATCTGGAGGTCCGAATTTGGATCAGCATCCACAATCCGAAACTCGACACCGCGGCAGAGACACGTGTCAGCCGGCACTTTCCACCTCATAAACTTCGCCTCCGGATGCGACTCACAGCTCACCTCCAAAATTATCCACGCGCCATCACCGCCACTTCCAACTGCTTTCCGTTTATTAACAGAAGCCGCGTAGTTGAGCTTCGGATCAGGCCAAAAGTCCTCATAAACTCTCTCAAATCTCCAACTGTTCTCAATATACTCCGTCACCGGGAGTTCAAGCCCGCCGGGAACTTCATAACCGGAATCCGCTTTTTTATTCTCCGCAATCTCTTTAAAAATGCGAGAACACTCGAAAACATAATCCCGAACGGCTGCATCGTCCATGCTGTCAGGAGCAGGAACGCCACGTCGGAGTTGTTCCTCAATGAGCCACCGGCAGCCGTGGAATCGAACAAACCGGCGACCGTAGCTCTTTTTCAGGGGCTCTCCCGGGTGTTGAGCTTTCCAGTCAGCTGACGCGTAATCGTCGTAGATCATGGCCAGCACACTCCCTGCCACCTCAGCTTCGATGTCCGTCTGCCAATCGCGCTTTACCTCCAGCAGTCCACGTGTCTCCACGTAATCCCTGTCTCTTTCGTCGCCGTTCCTCTTCTTCCATTTCTCGGCAAATTCTTCGTCGGTGAACGCCGGCAAACCCTGCCGGCGGCGGAGTTTGTCCCATTTTAGTCTGGTTTTACGTTTCACGAGCGGCGGCGGCCTGCGGATTTCGATCTGCCATTTTGTGAATCGACGGTTGACGATTCGGCGGCGCACGAACTGCACGTGTTTTCGGGATCGGGACTGCGCTGATTCCCATGCAACCACGTCGGCGCCAGGTGGCAGATTTTCGTAAGCGAGAGTTAGTTCTCCTCTGTTCGGCTGCTTTTCATTGGAGGGGCCAGCTTCAGCGTTTACAATGGCGTTAAAGGGATCCTGTGTTTCAGTTTCTGCCCAGACCAGATTATCAGCTAGCTTTTTGAAAAAGGTTTCGGGATCTACCTCGTCATCCATGGTTAAAAAAAAAATAGAGTTAGAAGTGTGGTTTTCAGTTGGTTTTATTTACGATGAGAAAAGCTACATATATACAATCTTGAGTAGTCGCGTTGGTCTAGGCAAATGGTCACATGTGGCAGTTTAGTTGCAACAATATGCTTTTTCTTAATTAAATTTTAAAATACTAAGTGTTTTATGTTTTTTTTTTCAAATTAAGTATTTTATAAATTTGCCCACGTCTACTGGCGTGTTGTTTGCGTCTTCCGCGCTGTTACTAGTGCAAACACCTTTGTCAGCAATCAATGCTTTCAACCATCTACTGGTGGCTTCATGGCATCTCGGTCCAATCCCCTTAATAGCAAGGAGTGAGTATCAAGCCCTTACTCTTTTCTTATCGATTACAATGTTAACCTCTTAAAAGGTAATGGTAATTATTTTTTTGTTTCATTTATTCTTGAATTTCTCTCGTTGAGTATGATGACAACTCTTAAAGAGTAAGTTTATTTTGTCTATTTCGTTCTTATAATGTATATGTAGAGATGAGGACATGCTGGTCAAGAATATTCCTTTTGAGGAGGTTAAGAGTACTGAAAAAATAATGGAAACTCGATTTTCAAATTGCTTTTATCACTATTCAAATTTTAAAAATCTATACTTATTTATCATGGAATGTGCGAGGCCTTAGAGACCTCTCCAAAAAGTACTATGTCTAGGATACCTTTCATAGACTTGGTAATTTAGATTTCCTTTGCCTACAAGAGGTTAAAATCTTTGGGTTCATACTTTCTTCTGCATGTCACGTCATTTGGCTAGACGACATTATGTTTTCTTCTCAACACAAAACTAGCATAGGTGATGTAGTTACTCTCCTCTCACCTCACCTTTATTCTGTTATTATTTCGCATGGTTCTGACCCTATGCACAAAACTATTTGAATTTTTCTTTCTATCAATAATCATTCTTTCGATATAGTTAATGTTTATGCTTCCAATGATGTTGTGGAAAGATCTCAAGTGTGGTATTGAATGGCTAACAACTTGCCTCTAGCTACTTGGGTGATGTGCGGTGAGTTTAATATGGTTGAGCTGGCTTTTGACAAAGAAAACATTTTGCCTTTTCGCTGGACAGTTGGGGAAAGGGAAGCTTGGTACTATATGCGCAATAAATTGAGCCTTTTTAATCCCAATACTAATCGCTGCCAACAGAGTGGGGTCTGGCACACTTGGTTTGATTTTCGAGCTGCTTCTGACCACATATTAAAATGTCTCGATCGTGCAATGATTATTGCACACTCTTTTTTCTCCTTTTTTGAAGATCAAGAGTTACCTATCATTCCTCTACCATATGTGACATTATCAAACCACTATCTCATTTATTTACCATTTCTTGGCAAATAGTTGTCCAACAATCTGTCAAAACATAGTTCTTCCTCAACACATCTGTGTTGACACAATCTTCCACTATTGATCACATCCTATGTGTTTGGAATCTAGAGCCACATCCTCATTCTCATGCAAGTTGGACTCAATGGTGGAATGATGTTGTTACTAGAATCGCTAGATTTCTTCACATCTATGGGAGGCGACTGACGGTTTTCAAAAAATGGTCTTATGAAGCTAATACCAAGGCCCTCAAGAAGGCTTTTGAAGCTCTTTCCCTTAACTCGTCTGACATTGATCTTCAAATCCAGCTTGCCAAGCTTCACCATGATAAACATATTACAGATAACTATGCTACTTAGGGGGCCCAAATCAAAGCTTGCCTCCATTGGTTAGAGGTTGGCAACAAAGCTTCTAAAGAATTATTCCAGGCTCTTAGAGCCTGTCATACCAACTTTGGGATTAAAAAGATTAAATAGGGAAATATTGTTCTTTCCAATCTCCCTGACATCCTACAAGCTTTTGTGCATCATTATGAAAATGTATTTTCCTCTTAGTGAAATTCGGTTGCTCAGGAAGAAGTGCTCAGAAAGTGTATTTCTGTTACTCTAAACCGCCTAACAGTCGAGCAACAAAATTTCTATGAGCAACTTCTCACCATCAGTGACCTCAAGGAGGCATGGTAGATGAAAAATCCCCTAGGTGTGATGGGTTCCCTTGTGAATTTTACAAGAATGTCTAGAAGTCTATTGGTCCAGACCTGCACAAAGTCTATCTTGAAGCTTATCATACTAAGAGCTTAGGAGCTATCATTAACAAATGAGACATTAAAGTCATACCTAAAGTTGTTGACCTTGAGGATATCTGTAACTGGTGGCCCATCACCCTGCTTAATGTGTCTTACAAGATCATTGCTAAGGCATTATCTCTTAAGATTCGACATCTCCTTCCTTTAATTGTGCGACCAGAGAAAAATGGTTTTACTAAATCTAGGTATATTCTCGACTTGGGAAGGCATGGAATGGGCTCACAAATCCAATCAACAGAATTTGTTTTTTAAAATTGATTTTGCTAAAGATTATGATTGAATTCTGGCTATGCTTTAGGCTTTGGGCTTTGGCCCTAATTTTCTTCAATCTATGGAAATGTTGATGCTAATTCTTGTATTATCATTAACAATTCTCAATCTAAAGCCTTCAGGCTTTTCGATCAATAAGGCAAGGTTGCCCTCTAGCTCCAACTTTGTATGTTCTTGGTGCTAAAGGGTTTGGTTACTTACTAGCCCACTTTATTTCCTCTAGCTTGGTTCATGGAATTTATTTACCATAGTCTTCTTCCCAGCTTGTTAATGGGCACTTTGTTGATGATTCTTTTCTCACTCTTATGGAGGTAGAAGATAATATCACTAATGTCTTGCAATGCTCAGACACTATTTGTCAAGCTTTTGGTTTGGCTATTCAATAGCACAAGACACTCTGTTATAGACAATTTTTTCTTCTAGCTCCACCCTAACTTGCTCAATTTGAATGGAAATGGGTCACTCACAGGGAGATTTTCTGCTTTCTGGGCATCCCCTTTGCCTTTCAAGCTTCTCTAATGGATTTGTGGAATGTTGTGCTCTTGAAAATTGAAAAAAAGTTTGATTACTAGTTTACTGAACCTCTTTCTCTTGCAGGAAATTTTAGATTTGCTTGAAGGTGTTGGCGTCTACTCATGTTTACTATTGTTCGTTTTGGGCCCCTTCCAAAGCCTCTTATCTCAAGCTGAAATGTTTGCTCCATGATTTTCTATAGGCTTATGGTTCTTATCACCATGGATTTCACAGAGTTGCTTGGGATTTTTGTTGCCTCCCAAAAGAGTCAGGTGGTCTTGGCCTTCTTTCCACTCAGAAGCAAGGACTTGCACTCTATGCTAAATGGATTATTTGTGCTATCACTGGTGATGAATCTTTGAAAGTATTGGTTTAGCACTACATCACTTATAAATTTCCTGTTAACAAGTTGACACAGAAGGGGATTGGCTTTCAGACCCTTCTCATCATGCAGGAACCTATTTATATCTAGGGCTCATTTTTTATCAAGAGCATATGGAAATTTTGGGAAGTTGTTAAGCCTTGGCTTTCGATGGGCTGGTGATGGGTTTCAAGATGGGCTTTCTTTTAATCAGCAAAACTTTTGGTGGTCTCTATTGTTTTCCATCTAGGGTGTTCCTCTAGCCAAGACTTAAGGTGCTAGTGTTCTGCATTTTTTCAAATGTGACATCAAGACTCCTAAGGATCTTTTCTCTAGGGTCTTTATGATTCTCAAATCTTGGGAAGATATGCAGGTCCAGTTTCATCTTGCCTGTTTAGATTGACAAACTTTTGATCTTTTTCTCTCTATAATTCTAGATCATTTAATTCAAAAGGTTGGAATTCAGTCTATTAGACCTTGGTGGAAAGACTGGAAGTGGTATCCTACCACACCATTGACTAGCTGCAAGCCAAGCTTAGGATATAGATGGATTTCAACCCATCTCCCTATGGTGGATACTCTTAACCATCAATGGAGGTTTTGATTTGATACTATTTAGAGTCCAATCACAAAGCCTAAGATTTCACATTTTGCCCGGTGCTTGTTGTTCCAAGGACTTCCCCTTGGGCTACAACTCAAGCATATTGGTATTCTGAATCCTTGGTATCCTTTTTGTGGACATCCGAAATCATTTCTGCATATTTTTTGGTTCTATAAATGTGCTAAAAATTACAAACACTAGATACAAGATATTTTTAAGCCTTTTAGGCCATAACCCTTTTCTTGGCATATGGATGTGCTGTGTGATTCCCCTAGATTCCCTAAGCAATTTACCTAGATTTGGCATGCCTTAAGGATGGAGATTTTATTTACTTTGTGGAAGGATAGGAATGATTTTTTTTTACTCACAACTATCTCAATATCAATGTTGCTATGTACACTAAAGCATGCATTTGTAATAATGTCATGTTGCAGATTCAAGTCCAAGCTAACAAGGTGCCTCTAGAGGTGTCCCACCTTCAGGTGTTACTCAGTCATTGGGTAATGCACCTTGTATGGTTTCAAAAGTGCCTCCTAACATCTCAGATGACCATACTCATTGAGGGGCATAACTCTTTTGCTCTCCACTTGCACACGCCGTGCTTGCATGCTCTGCACCACACTCTCCTAGTGGTGGTGGTGATGGCTAGTGGAACCACTCAAATTCTCTACCTAACTATGGCTCCAGCTAGTCCCCAGGTCTTGTGGCTCCCCTTCCTATTGCTCCTCTTGTTGCTTTTGGCAAGTGGCCTTTTTTCCTGAATTTGGTTATCTCTCTACTGCGGGCAGAGGATAAAGATAAAGATAAGGATGTTGTTGATGGCTATATTTTTTCTAGTCCTTTTTCCAATCCATGAGATGAATGGGGATTTAATGATCAAGATGAACCACCCCCCTAGGTTGGCCCTACTCTATCGGCATGAGGGGTTGTTTTATAGTTTATTTATTTATTTATTTATGAATAGTTTTTGATTCCGACTACAGTTGTGTGAACTCTTACAGGCTGATCTTGTATCCCCCAACCCCTTTTTTGTGAATGTGTAACTAGTATATTAATTTATTAATAGAAAAGGACTATTCATAAAAAAAAATTATATACTTATAGTATACATTATATCTAGTCCATATGAGCCAAAGTTGTATTGTTGAAAAATTAAGGATATCATTCTTAAATGCAAATGTTCCTAGATTTATTGTTCGAATTTGTATTGTCTCTATTATACAAATTATAAATTATAGTAAATGTGAATGATATGTTTTTGAGTGCATAGTGATATGAAATGAGAAAATGAAAATTATTAAATAGATTTATATTAGTCACCTTTTAAATAAATTGGTATGATGAAGTGATGGAGACGCATCTCAAACATTTACTTAACTAACATTTCAATCTTTCAAAACTCCAACCATGGCGATCTTTCTCCCAACTCACCTATTCACTTTCTCAAACTCCTTAAGGTACAACTATTTTGGTATGTCTCTTGGATATGACCTCAAAACTCAAACATAGATGGTAATGTGGAATTCCTTGGGGATTACACAACCATGTTTGATCCAAAGAATCAATGATCTCCCACCTTTGTGATAATTCATTTGTGGTTTGCTCACAGCTAGGATTAGTTCATAGAGCCCTCTTAAAGGGGGTTTGAGGGCATAACTCATTGCATGAAAATCATGTGACATATCTGAAGCCATTTTTGGATAATCATTTGGACCTTCTTGAACATATCTAATATGTGGTTGGTATTGTTTAAGAACACATGTTTCAAGAAATTGATTGGTAAGTTTATACCTAAGCCTAATTAGGCCACTTTTCTGAAGAAACTATGGGCACTCTAAACTCCAAATTCTTGATATCTGCTCCATGTGTTTTCTTAGGTATTAGAGGGTCTAAATGTGTCTATTAATTTGTGCAATCATTTCATCAATTTTTTCCAAAGTCCTATTGGTACCTAAGAAAACCAAGTCTAATTAATAAGGATGAATTAGCTTAGGTCATCCTCAAAATATGATCAATCACACTCCCTCCCTTTAAAACTTAAAAAATCAATAAAATCATCTTAGCTCCAACCATTTTTTTTTTTTTTTAAATTTTAGCAAAAACCCTAGGTTATTTTAATATTTTTAGAAGTCTAGTAGATATAACTCCATCCAAAATCAGTATAATTTAGTCAAACTAGTTAAAAAAGAAGGAAGACTCAATTATCTATCAAATGCAATTGGTTTTTCATCATTACTAGATTGTTCATGGTAAAACATTTTTCTATAGCAATACAAATAGTAAAATCACAAAGAATTGGTATTGCTTTAATGCTTTTCTTCATACAAATGCTTCAACAACCTTGTCTCGAGTATTTTGAGGCATATTTAAACTATTAACATACAACCAATAGTCACAATTGTCTTTCAAATTACTTAACCATTGAACTTACTAAACAAAACCAAAATTGTATAACTTGCATTAAAAAATTTGTACCTGTGACAAAAACACAATCATAAATGATCCTATAAGACTCATTACATATAAAATGGTCTAAATAGACCTTGTTGCACCATGTATGACTTATCACATAAAAAACTAAATATTATATCATATTTGTAAAATGAAACTAGATGCCCTTACACCATTGTATGTGTACATATAATCATGTGATAAATGTATAATTAGAGAAACTTTGTTTTATGTAGATATGTATTCATATGAAGAATGTTAGGGGTTAATTGAATATGAAATATGTGTAAGGATTGGTTTTTTAATATATCTACATATCAAAGGAATCTTCTTAAATTGAACACAAAAACCAATTGAAAACGTGATAAGTATACAAATTTTATTAAAAGAAAATCTTACCATTGAAGTGTATGTGAATCCTAGATAAATAGTATGATTAAAAGATGCATTGCATCAACATAAAGCATGTACATAATGTAAGATTTTAAATATAAGAAGACATCATCATTCTATAGATATAAATTTAATCTAACCTACAATGTGTTATCATGTAAACACACATGTCATATATATGTTATATATTCTCAATGAGGAGCTTATAAAATAGAGGAAAGTATTATATTAGTATCTTGTATGATATGGCCAAAATAGGAACACATATTATAGTGTAAGTATTAAAAATCACAAGAAAGCGAGGGAAGAAGTAAAGATGAGATCATGATTGTAAAATAACATGAAATCAATGTACTTCACTTGGTTCTTGATGAGTGTACATGAAATGCTGGCCATATAGATTATTGTTATAAGCTAGAGTTGTCGTTGCACCAAAAGATCAACCTGTTAATGCCCAATACAACCACTAGACTTATAGAACATAGGAGGCAGTTAAGCCATGTCACAAATCTTGAAGGGAAACGTTGGTGGTTAGTCCAACAATCCCCCCCTCACCCCCCCTCAATGTAACTTGAGGAGATTCGAACCAAAAGGTCAACCTATCAATGCCCAATTCAACTACTAGACTTATAGAACACAAGTGGTGGTTAAGCCATGTCATGAAGCTTGAAGGGGAATGTTGGTGGTTAGTCCAAAAATTACTAGAGTTGACCTATTTTGTAAGCATGGATAACTTATTGAAACCTAAATATTAAAAGTTTAGTCTAATATGATAGACCCTCATCAACGATTTCATTCATCTAGGATATAAGGTATCTAAGGAGAAATTAAAATAGTAAAAGAAGGAATAGAGGATACAAATATATGGTCATCTAAATTGGTAATTCTAATTGAGAAATCATGTGATAAACATGTCAATATCTCAAACAAAAATTATGGTAAGAACATGGGATATAAATGATAGAAAGGGAAAATAAGATGCTTCCCCAAAACTGGATTAAAAAAATGAAATTGTGAAAATTATATATTTAGAAATCTCATGCAAGTGTTCTATCATCTAAGATCTCAAGAGATCATACTAGTGTAGGTAAGGTAATAAGTCCCTATTAGTGATGAATTGGTGAAATGAACTAAAGAGATATAGCCTTTTCAAACATAAATGAATCACAATGGGATAAATATGGAAGGGGGACTAATATCTCCCAATGCCTCAAATATGATAGGATAGCTACTAATGATATGAGTAGACCATGCAAGTGCAACAATATATTATGTAATCATGGAAGTTTGTACCAAATTGATATCTCATAAATGGGTGAGGTACTATAAAAAGTCACTTATGTATAAGAGGGGGAATCATGATAACCCTAGAAATAATAATATGGCCATAATACATGTCAGGGTATGTGCAGGATCATGGTGTGCCAAAAAGTGGCGATGTGAAAAAAAGAGAGTTTGAAGATGCCTAAAAGCACTTCAAAATCCGCTCTGACTTTTTTTCACCTATCCAGGAACCAAACCTGGAAGGTAAGGCCGAGCCTTATCGGATATTCGATATGATATCGAATATCCGATTTGACATTGGATATCCGATAATATCGGATATCCGATTTTAAATCGAATATCCAACATGTGATCGGATATATGATAATTAGAGTAATAATATTATACCACTATTATTATTATTATTTAATAATAATATTATATTAAATAATAATAATATCATGTAGTAAATATTAATATTAAATAATATATCATATTAAATAATAATAATATTATTATTAAATAATATATCATACTATTATATATAATAAAAAAGTATAATATATTATAAATTATAATAATATAATATAATAATATTATTATTATATAATATAATATTTTATATTATAATATATAGTAAATTAATATAATATATATAAAATATAATATAAAAATATATAAAATGTAATATAATGTAATATATATTATATGTTATATGTTATATTATATATATTATATTCATTATTTGTTATTGGGCCATATCGGATATCCGATACCTGTGCATTGGATTAAATAAAATCACAGACCCGCGGGCTCTCATTTTACGTGAATTTGGGGCTAGTATTACCATTGTCGATCGGATATCAGATATTTAGGTTTTTTTTTTCCCAACTCATTTTTAACCTAAATTTAATAGATTTTAGGATGATTTTGTTTGTTTTAGTTGAATCTAGGGTTTTTTTGACAAAAATGGTTAAAATTTAGATTTTTTTTTAATATATATTACATTTTGCAATTCAATAGGAATGGCTGATCAAAATGATGACACTGAGGCAGGGAATAATATTCCTCATAACTCACCACCAAACGATCCAGTATCCCCACAAAACCTTCCACCAAATGATCCTCTACCTCCTCAAAACCCTCCTCGATTTGAGGATTTGATAAATGAAAATCTCATTGAGTTGAGAGGTTTGCATAGAACATATAATAATGTACCTGCACTGGCTCCTATGTTATCCACGTTAAACACCATAGTGGATAACATTGAAACCCTTACGAACCAACATAATGCCGCTCTTCATTGGCGTGATGAAATGCACCAAATGTTTGATGATGGTTTGGATTATGATGAGGTCGTGGCCCTCAACATAACCAAAGACGACTTGGCTAGCCTTTTTGCTAACCCAAAAATGGGTATACCAATTGACCCAAAAAAAACCAAACTATCAATTAAATGGTGCACAAATGATGCCATATGTGCAAATTTTTGGGATCGTTGGTGGATGGTCTTTGATAGCCCTCCACATGGTAATTTAGACATACCATTTTATTTCCTTAGAAAATTATATGCAGAATTTGTGTTGAAACTTAAAGTGAACTATTGGAGCATGAAGCCCAACATGGGCTTAGGACTAGGAGCTCCTCAGGATAGACCCTCTTCCCAGTGGAAGAAACTTGGCACTTTTGTCCCCCCCCCCCTAATATCTCCCCCACTCCTCGAGTGCAACATCCAGATATTATGTCAGAGGATAGCTCTCAAACCATCAGAGCCATTCATAGGCTGAGTAGCCTAATGATATCTCAGGCTAGGTTAGTCCTGCCTCCTCGTGTTGATGATTTTGGTGCCAGTTCATCATCGGCTAGCTCATCACACATTTGTGTGCCTCACACTTGCATTACATGCAAGAATATTTTCCTGGGTCCCATAGGTGATCTTCCTGAGTATCATTTTATATTAGACGAGGATACACCAGACGCACGTGCAGAGGCTACAGACCCTGATGCGAGAGAGGAGGGGAATGCAGAGGCATGGACTCCTTCAGTGTCAATAGGTGTATACATTTTTTTGTTATGACATATGCGATTTAAAGTTAATTTTTATAATAGAGTAATTTTAATTTTTAAGCCATACTGACTTTTACATGTATGTGATCTTCATTCATGTTAAGTTGATGACCGAGGAGGAGCTCAGACAGATAGATGATGCTACACTCTCGACCATTTCATTTGGCCTTGAGACATCTATGGTACATTATGTTGTGTTCGCATTTTTTTTTTCCTATTTGATATTGTAGCATATATGGTTGCTAATCTTTCTTTTATCTTGGAGATACCACTTGCCCCGGGGGGACAAAGTGCGAGGGGTGAGCCAGCATGCACTGATAAAGAAAAGGTAATTAGATGTTTTCTAATTGATTAAATATCAATGCATTCTCGTAAAATGTTTGTGGTAATCTCATTTAATTACATTCTTTATTGTATATAGGGTGTGGGTATTGGCGATGAGCCTGTACAGATTTGGCGTCCTAGATCATCACGGATTTCTATTCGCACAGAGAGCCCCATTGTATGTATAAGTATCATTTATTTTTTATTTTTCTTATTGATGCAGAGGAAAGTATGATTGTTGTTCCGTACAATTTCTGTGATTTTTTCTGTACCAATAATGATTCATGTCTTGCATATATTCATTACAACTTAAATAGGCTTATATGCACCTGTCCAACCGACCAAGTTGGTTACAAAGGTTTATTTAATCAAACAAATACCAAATTACTACTTTCACTCCAAAACTAATATGACCATTTGAATTTGAAATTCAAATTTCAAACTATAGTTTTTATGCATTCCCTAACTTTCTAAACTATTCCATTGACTCAAAATTGGTCATATGGATTTATTAAATGCAACTAAGTATGAAACTATCCTAAGACTACCCCATATGGCTCTTTTGGCCATTTTACATCATGTTGCCCTTAGGTCCTTACTAGGACTTTTATGACTTTTGTCTTTCAAAGTACATTGTTTATTACATAATTCCATTATTGGTTTTAATATATCCCAGTTAACAATCAATGATGTCTTTGATCCTCTATCTTCATCTAGTACCAAGGCTCTCTTAGATGATTTAATAGGTGCCCCTGTACCAAACACCCCACCTTCAAAGCAACTCTTGTCCCAAGAGATAAGGGGTACTATCTTCTTTCCTCCCATCCTTCTAGAGGGATGTTTGCAACTTTGCACCTGTAATGTATTACCCTGCACACCTGCATACAAATCATTAGAAACAAAAAGCATTGGATCCTTGTTACCAGTCATGGTAACCATACTGCCTGCTGATTGTGAACAGTCATGTTTTATCATTGACAAAGGCTGAATAACTTGTTGTCTGAGGTCATGCTGACCCTGTCTCTTATCCTCCATGGATATGTTCACTTCTTTGTTCACTCTTGTCACCAAAAGACACCATACTATTCCTATCATCACTCCTTTTGCTATCACTGTCTGCTTGTAAGCATAATTATGAGTTTTGTCTTGAACAATCTCATCCTTCATAACCAAAAGAGATGGCTTCAGTGGCAAATCTGTCATATCATGTTTACTCTCCCTCTGCTCCTGCAAGTCCACAAAATCTTTCTTACCAAAACAAATAACTCTTTCCTCATCATGACCAATGAAAGGATTTAGCTTAAACTTCATACCATCTTTGTGTACTATATAAATATTTGATGAGCCAAAATGAATTGTGTCCCTTGAGGCTTGCCAAGGCCTTCCAAGGATTACATGGTAGCATGTCATTAGAATGACATCACATATAACTTGATCTTTATATTCTCCTATAGAGAAATCCACTATTGCTTGCTCCTTTACAACAATATTTTGTACATCACTGACCCAAGATGCCCTATATGGTCTATCAATAGGATACTTCTTCAATCCTAGTTTATTTACCATTTCATAAGACACTAAATCATCAAAGGAACCAGAGTCTATTATCATCTTACAAATCTTACCATGGCTCATGCACTTTTTCCTGAAAATGGATGGTTTGGTCTCCTTTTGCTGCTGCATTTGTGGTCCTCTTCTCACCATCAAAGATTCTCCTTCAAGTTCAGGGTCTGCATTATCGTACTTCTTTTCTTCCTCTTCTCCTTGGATCAAGGTGACTCTCCTCTCCTCCTTCTTGAAATCCACACCTTTCTTAGGGAACTTGTAGGATTGATTGCCTACTCCTCCACATGTGAAGCATTTACCTATGAAAACACTATTACCTCTTCCACTTCCAAATCTTCCTCCCCTGAAACTTCCTCTTTTCTTAGATGTAATCTCTTTTCCTTTATCTTTGTCTTGATTGTTTGAAGTGTCAAACTGACTTCTTACACATCTTCCTCTCATTGTTCCACCTCCTCTCTGATTTGCTTGCCTCTCATTCTTTCTTTTCAACTTCTCCTCTACCCGGATTGCCAACTGAAAACATTCTCCAAGTGTCCTTGGTACATTCAATCCTATTTCATCTTGAATATTGTACTTGAGGCCATTAATGTATCTAGCCACCTTCTCATCTTCATCTTCCAGTCCTCCCCTAATACTCAGGGTATGGAATTGCTCAGTATAGGACATGACATCCATATCCCTTTGTTTCGAATTGTTCCTTCTTATCTTTATTTGGATTGCTAAATCAAATGGCAAGAATCAATTTCTCACTATGGTCTTCATTCTCTCCCAATCTAAAATTTTATTCAATCCCCTTTTGATGCAGAGTCTGCAACAAATACCTTCCACAAGCCAATAAATGGTTGTCACAATCCAACTTTGGATTCTAGGACTTCTCACAAGTCCTCTTACCCACTTCGGGTATACTCAACCTCCAAGCCAAACAAGGAAATCCCACTTCAAAAGCCTCACCAACTGTCACCAGAAATGGAGACAATCATGGACATACTATTCCAACCCAAAATCATCAATTTGTTTGGTTCCACCAAACTCTCAACACACCTTTGCACTTCTAGGCCTACAAACCTTGTAGCCTTCCAATTTGCTTCTTTGCACTTTTCTCCCAGTATCCCTTAACAGCATAGGGACTTCTCCATAGGTCCAAACACCCTTCTTGGCACCTACTAAGAATCCAAAAGCTTTTGGGCTGATCTTGCTCCAGCACCCTCCAAACTACTTCTTGGTACCTAGGCCTAGTTGATCAAGTTAGGCTAGGGCTTCAAGGAAGAATGGGCAAGGTGGGTTCCCCAAGACCCAAAACACTTAAGGAAATCTTGAACATAGTCAATGCATCCAAATCCAGCACTCAAACTGATTAGAAGTGCCTGCAACCATGACTGTCACCAATTACCTTGCAAAAACCGGTCAAGCACATGGGCTTGCTTGACCCAGGGCCGACTTGGAAAAATAGTTGCCCTTCTCTCCAAGCCTCCAACCTCTGGCATTATGTTTCCTAGTCTCCTAACTTGCGTATCCCTTAGTTTTAGAGGGTGCCACCGGTGGGAATGCAAGTTAGGGATGCATTTGTGGAAGGGTCTAGGAAACAAGGCTTTTCAGACCACCTTCTACTAAAATGCAAATAACTTTTAAACCCCAACTCCTTTTTTAGTCAAACCAAAACCAAAAGTTTCCTAACTCACCCCTACAACTATTTCATACACTTAGCAATCATAAAAGTTCCATATGGATCTGTACCAGCGTAACAGCCGAGCGATTACTAGTAAATTTCCAAAAAATTGAAGTTTTTATTATTTTTTCTCCAAACCACCATACACTCTGATCTCCCCCTTTCAGCTGAGATCACATATGACATATATAAAGGTCTAAATGACTTTTGGAACAACCATATAGGCATTCCCAACCATAAAACAAACAAACAACCACTTTTTGCTAATACTGTTTAGATTCTAAATACCCTATCCTAAGGCCTTTTGGTCCCATGGAGTCACTTGGTTTATAACCACGCCAAAATTCTTGTGGGCCTTACATGTGCCTTTATTACAAAACATAGACCAACTTGTAAAATATGGACCAAACCTTTATTCCAACTTCCTAATCTACTTGAATCCTCGCTTTCATGGAGTGGCAAGGTGTCCGGCAACATAGATACTTGTTTCCCCCTACCACATAGGTTAGGTACCCTGCACCACCTTTCCTCTCTCTCATTCTGAACACTAGTCCACCAAGTGAGTGTTTTTCCTCTCAGTCTTGCTTTCGCTACTTTTACCTTCTTATCTGCCTCTATGTCTTCAAGATCAAAGTAGTTCTCAAGGGCCTCTATCCACCCTAGCACTTCTTCACTATCCATTTTACCCTAGTATATTGGCAAATCAATATGGTTCTTCTCACCATTACCTTGTACTGCCTTAATGATTCTCATAAATCTCCTTTCTTCAAGATCATCTGTTGTCTCATGCTCTTGCCTTGCATTACCAACCTCTTCTTCTTCATGGTTCTCTCCATGATTTCTTCCTCTAACCTCTTCTCCTCTAGGTTCTTGCCTTTCCTTTTCTAAGGATTCTATCCTTGCAATAAGTTTCAGCCTCTCTCTTCTCATCTATCTTTCTTCCCTCACTCTAGATGCTTCAAGTTCTCTCCTCTCTCTTTTCTCTCTTGCCAACTCTTCTCTCAATTCTCCAAGTTCTCTAGCCATTTGATTTTTAGGAGGCATTTTCACAACAAGTTTTCTTCCTTCCCAAGGGCCAACTCACTGATTCTCTTTCATCCTCACCAAGAAATCTCTGGACACCACTTATGTACCTTTCAACTCTGGGACACACAAGGAGGAATTAGACACACCAAGGCTTCAACAAAGGGACTAGCACACTAAGGATGACAAAGACTCCTATGATGACGAAACCTACAACTTATCTACTCCCAAAAGACCTTGTTGATGCTCTGATACCATTTGATGTAGAGGATGGAGGATCTAACCACAAACTTTCAAATTCAAGCACAATATGGACCCAACCCCTATGTTTCAATGGTGTTCCCAAATGCACACGATGCCACCAAAGACTCCAAACTTGGATTTGCATTCACCAAGTGTTCCCTCCACCTCTACACACCTTTAAAAACTTCAACCAACATGTTTCTAAGGTTTCCAAACCCAAAAATCTTTAGTAGATACAAAAGAGACTAGTTTTTCCCTTTACTAGGCTATTCTCTTCTTTGGATCAGTAAACCCTATTTTTTAAATTTTTCTCCCAAACTTCCCAAAACACCAAGAAAATAAACTATCTTTTCATATACCCTTTTTTGAGTTTTATAACATATCCAAAAATCAGATATCACTCCTTTGGAAAGATTGTACGGAATAGGGCAATTTGTCTCAGAATTAGGCCTAATTAGACCACTTTTACAAAGCAAGTACCCTTCAAACTTGCAATCTGGCTTAATCCTTTTTCATAGTCTCTATTAATGATCTAAATCAAAGTATTTTAAATATTATAGGTCTTGTTCACACTCCTAAACACCCAAACTTCAAAACCCTCCTTAAAATGGCTTAAAAACCAGGGCCTGCTTGTTCAAACCCCAAAACTCAATTCTAGAACTTCTCCTTCAGCATTCACCATGAATTTACATATCAAGATGATATGACCACTCATTTCAATATCAGAAAGCACTTACAAAACAAAGGATTCTTCAAGTTGCTCTTGAAAACCAAGCACTTTCATTCAATTTTCTGAGACATTCCATACAAATCTGACCCTCCAGGCCGTACAATCACAATTTATAAGTTTCAAGGGGTGGTTAGTAACCACCTCAACCACCTCCAATCGGTTTCATTTGTTAACTCTTCATAAAATTTAAATTATGGAGTTTCCCTCCAAAAAACACATAACCATTACTATTCAAATTTCTAACTATTAAACTATGCTTTTAATGGGCTTATTGAACATTTTGACTTGTCTAATGACAAGATATGATCATGAAAACCTACATGAACCTATCAAATGACTCATCTACCATATGAAATCCTAAAATCCTATCTCATGCCCAATTACAACTTTTTTCCACATATGAGTCCAACATTATAACTTTGTATGCTTCCATGAGCCATAATTGGTGCAAGGATTGCCCAATTGACTTCAAGAGATGCTCCATGACCTCTGTAATGCCTTGGATCTTCAATGTTCCCCTGATGAGCATGGGATGCTCCTGCATCACTTATCTTCATAAATAAATTCAAAACTAATTTTCGTGATATTAACAACTACTATTTTGTATCTCATAGGAGACTCCTAGTGCACATGAGGTCCGACGGGATAGTTATGTAGATTTGATGACACAGCCACTCACTCTTGAGGAGGAGCCTACAATAGTAAGTTGTAGTTTTAATTCATGATTAAATATGTTATAAATTTAGCATGCTATGAATTATAATGTTATAGTTTAAATTGTAGATTCATTTTACAAAGGTATTTGAACATATACAGCCCATAATCAGAGAGGTACCAGCATTGCCGAGGGCATACGAGAGGACTCTTGACCGGCGCAGGAGGTCGACGAGAGAGGTATTTATTATGAAATTTTGATAGTATTAATCTCCATTACGGAAAAGATCATTATGCATTTGAGTAATTCAATGTTAGATACGTAGAATCATATAAATTTAGTAGTCTAACTTTGGGTTTTCCTTTTTTGTTTATGTAGGAGGCATCTGATCCACCTAGTGCAGCGAAGAGGCTGCATTTTGATCATCCACCAGCACCCTAGGATAGTATAGTTTTCGTAGGATGCATCATGAGACATTTTGAGATGGCATATGCCACATTGTATACAGAAACATTGATATTCTACACATTCTGATGGCATGATCAGCCACATTTTGTATATGGATCTATGTATTTTGATATATATTTGAGTACTTTATTTATGGATACATGATCTTTGATATATATTTGTGTAAAATTTTGTCTATGGATACATGTATTTTGATATATATTTTTGTCATTTATGTGCACAATGATATACATATTAATTTTGCATCTAGTATTGTTCAATTTATCGTGGATCATGTGTCATGCCCTAAATTTTACTAGTAAAAACACAACAATTTTTTATTTTTTTTGTAGCTTATGAAGTCGCATAAGAAATTACATATTGTAAAACAAGGTTATCATTGAATAGGAGTTCAAGAGTCATGTGGATAGTGTCATCTGGTTGTAACATTTTAGTCACAGGTGGTTTTCAAATAGATTGGATGACAGTCTAGTTCAAGTTAGCGTCATGAGTCAAACGAGCAAGTTCAAGATACAACACTCATAAATTAGTGAGGTAATTCATATCCTAACAAGCCTCTGATACTAATATTCTATTAGGGTCTGTCGGTTGTATCATATGGACTAGGTCGTGATTCTAGCATGTAAGGGAAGGGGATCAAAATTACTTATTATCCTCATTACCAATGTACACACATTCATTAATCATTACAATATATATTAATGTGACAATTACTATATGGTGTGGAAGTGTAGTATATCTTAATCGATTAAACACACGTATCTAGAGAATTTAGATTTAGTACTCATCACATGAGCACCCTTAGTCAAATAAGAAAATGTGCACTTATCTACCACACTATATCAGATCTAACCATTGGAAATTAGAAAAGATATGCCCCAAAGGTAGCTTCAAAGTGTACATGATGGAGAAGAGGCCACTTGCATTGATAGTATCCATCATTCAACACATTAGTTACACAACTTATGGAATAAACAATTAGTTTTATGTGCCAAACGTGTATCATGTGCTTGCATCCATAACTTACTGGTTACAGGTCCTCTCGAAGATTGGACCAATACTGAGTCATTTTCTCCCTCTTTACTCTATTTATTCATCCTTATGCATTCTATCAACATTGCTTCCTCACCAAACTAGCACTCACTACAGTTTCCTAAACACAAAAATTACTATTTCAATACATAAATTAAACTCACTCTAACAAAAGACAATTACTAACTATCTAGCTCATCAACTACTAACTAATCTAGCTACATGGCCATGCTTTTACATTTACTATTTTAATTACTATAATTACTATACTATTACATTTACTTTTTACATTATTACATCTAATTATTCACCATAAGCTCACTTTCTCACTATCAATATTATTATTATCAAAGCATGTTAAGATTCAAAGTAGTTTCATAGTATGAATTAGTAAGCACATAAAATGAGGAACTCTTAGTAAGTCTAAGGGCCAATTCAAAGTACTTAACTCAATAATAATTAACGATCTATATTTAAACACATCCTACTACACCATCGTATTGAGTGTGTCAATTTAAATTTGTTAGATGAATTGTTTATGCAAGGATTAGGTGCAAGCATACAAATAAGGTTTGTATATAACATACCTTGTCGTTCTGACATATATGTATTCATCATTTCATGCAACTAACATATTAAAATGTGGTGTACATGAATCATATTATCATTAATTATACATAGGGTACATGAGTTGACGAGCTACCTCTAATGACATGCCTATTGACCCTTATTACATACTAGCTAACTAATGCTTTATTCCTACACTACATTTTCAAATTGGTATATATATTCTATCGACTTTGATATTCTACTAATATCTTCAATCGAATCCACAACATTCATTATCTAACTAACATTCCCTCAAACCAAATATAAAATTCACTTGACATTAAATCCAACATCTACACAGGTTTGTCATGCATTCAATTCTATCTAGTAACTCTTATCTATCAATGTACTTTATTGACTAGATAAAACTAGATTTGAGTTATTATTTTAATCCACCATCCATCTAATAAAAATAAAAACAAATCTAAAGGGTGAATCTCCTATCTATCTTAAATCCTCATCATTCCCTAACTCTTACAAAGGCCACATTTCTTCGTACACGTGATCCCTACAAGGTCCCACGTGGGTCATGTGTAGAATTTTGACTAATCCAAGTCATAGGACATCTTCTTCCCATCCCTCCAATCAACAATCATAATGTGAACAAGTCATATTAAATGTCAACTTGACATTCTCCTAAGTACAAATCCCTTGGGATTGCTATCCCACTCCCCCTTAATTTCAAGTCGACTACCTATGCTTGGGAACATGTGACCACTGCTGCAAGAAATTCCAAGTCGACTACCTATGCTTTGGAACACGTGACCACTGCTACAAGGAGGGGACGACTAGTGCATAAGACAAGGATGTGACATAAACCCTTTCTCTATGCACCCAAGTATATTAATGGGGATGAAACCCCTTTTCAAGAAGGCAAGCTCAAGGATAAAAGTTTTGACATGACATGTCAGAATGAATGTTAGATTTAACAATACGCCTTGGGGAGTGGAGAAAACTTTTTGCATTATGATGGCTTAGGAAATGTTGGGGGCTACTATAGAAGGGCGATCAAGATCAATCTTAGCTTTTATTTTATTTTTGAGTTAAATATTTAAATTTGTCATATTCTCTAACATGCACACTAATATACCTTTATTTATTTAATTACTAATTTATTATTTGAGTGTTGGATGTGACTTAGAGGTCACAAGATTGTAATGTGTACCATTCTGTCACTTAGGAAATATATTAGTCTAGGACACTCATTAGTCTCTATATGCTATTATTATTTTTATTTTTATTGGATAGCAGTCTAGAATCTGGGAATATTTTTTAATATTTTATTGCTCTGTATTAAGGAAGGGATTTATTTGCCTTTACCATACATTTTTCTAGAGAGGAAAATGCATGCCTACAACAATGTATCTCATAGATTTTATTATGTCTTCTCTTACAACAAACTTAATTTTGTTATATCATGAAATTAATTTGATGATTTCCTTGCTTAGAATTGCATTAAGCTTGGTAATTAAAATCAATGTTATCCATGCATGTGATATGAACATAAAATTTTCCTTCCAAATTATTGAGTGCACAACAAGATTGTAAGAAATCTACTAAGTTTTAAATTTATACAATCAATGGTATCACATAACATCTATGGATTGTTATTATCAACTAGTCATTTACAATACCACAAGGAGAAAACTTTCTTTCACATTTTCAAATGATAACAATGATGTCAAAGCAAATCTGTGACTTGTACCAGTGCTTTCATAACAATATAAACTCCAAATGAAACATGCATATACAACCTTATCTATTATTTCCTCTACACGTACATTAGGTAACAATGATACAATCTCCTTCCATCACAATGGGGCAACATAAGGAACTTTTCAAAATCATAAGGAACATGGACATTGAAAGATATGGACAATGAGTAGCATGAACATTGTCCAACATGATCATTGAGAACATGAACAAGTTGGTGAATCCTCCTTCACAAATGAGAGCACAATGTCAAGTTTTCTCATCCAACATCAATCTGCAAGATGATCATTCCAAGCCATTTCCATTGCTCCCTTGGACACAAATCTGCATATGCAACACAAAAAAATAACAAGGACCATGGGTGCTTTCCACCCAACCATAGGCCTCAAAGAGACCACCCTCGCGCTAGGGAACAAGGCTCAAACTGGGATATACATACAATCTTTCAATGCATAAACATTACATTTCAAACTTGAACAATTTCCCCCCAAGGCTATTTCACAATGGCTTCATAGATGGAACCATAAACATAGGGTGAAGGTGTGTTCTAAAATGGAGACTTGCCATACCAAACCATATCTGCAATAAACAATTTTCATGCCCTCTTAGGGCTATCATAATTCAGCAAATTTCATGCCCTCTCGTGGCTATCATAAATCAACAATTTAATGCCCTCTCAGGGCCTCCACATTTCCTCCTCCAAACCCACTACCATCAGTTGTAACTCCTCAAACTTCCTTTCTACACCATAATTTCCTTATCACCCCTAGCAAGATATGAAATGTTATGGCATACAATGGAGCCCATACTCCAAGGTTCTCAATACATTTTTTGAACCCAACTTAAGCCCTTCACCCTGGACTTCTCTTCCCTTCCCACAAGGGTGAGTGTAAGTCCCACGCTCATAACAATACTCAAGCACAAAACAAGAAAACAAAACCAAGTAGAAATAAAACAAGAAATTTTCAAGAGCACATCACATTTTCACAACACAATATCAACACCCATAATACAACAAGGAAATAGACGAAATCCAAACCTCATACTCACAATACTCCACACAATACAACAAGATGCACAATGGTGTCACACTAATCTACATGGAATGAACACCATTCAAGCACTCACATGAATGCTACTCCACAATGCAATGCAATGCATACTCCATTGATAAACTCCACACTTGCATATTTGCTTAACCATGCTAAAAGAAAGAAATGGAAAAGAAGAAAGTTTGAGATACCAACCTTGGTCCAAGCTAGGGTAAGGATAATTGTAGTAGAGCTCCCCTAATCTCCCTCCAAAACCTAACTATCTCTAAAATTAGAGAGTGGGCAAACACCCCACTGGTTTGGCCAAGACCCTCTAATAAAGCCTTCCCACTAACTTATTTTAGAAAAAACACTAATCCACTCCATCCTTACAAACTTGTCTCCTCTAATGGTTCATCGATAGCCCTCACGAGCTCTGAGTTATGACCCTCGAAAGATCAACCTCAAAATGCACTTAGAGCACCTCGGAGACTCCTCGGTACGGGGTGGCCGCAAATGATGGATGGTCTCCATGGCCAGAACAAGGGTGTGACTAGGGTTCACCCACCCATCCAGAGCTAATGGCACTGACGATTTGATGCCAAGATCAGTGGTTTCAAAGTTACGTTGTGGTGCACCTATGAACTAAGGCACACTGCGAGTTTTGGCATCAAACGAGATCGTTGTGCTGAATCCAAATGGAATGTGATCTCTCAAAAATGAGATAGGTTATTTTAGGACTTAGTATCACCATCCTATAGCATTTGACAGTTCATCGATAGCCCTCACGAGCTCTGAGTTGTGACCCTCGAAAGATCAACCTCAAAATGCACTTAGAGCACCTTGGAGACTCCTCGGTATGGGGTGGCCGCAAATGATGGATGGTCTCTGTGGCCAGAACAAGGGTGTGACTAGGGTTCACCCGCCCATCCGGAGCTAATGGCACTGATGATTCGATGCCAAGATCAACGGTTTCAAAGTTACGTTGTGGTGCACCTATGAACTGAGGCACACTGCGAGTTTTGGCATCAAGCAAGATCGTTGTGCTGAATCCAAACAGAATGTGATCTCTCAAAAATGAGATAGTTTATTTTAGGCCTCAACATCAATGTCCTGTAGCATTCAATAGTTTAACAATAGCCCTCACGAGCTCCGAGTTATGACCCTCAAAAGATCGACCTCAAAACGCACTTAGAGAACCTTGGGGACTCCTCGGTACAGGGTGGCCACGGACGATAGAGGGTCTCCGTGGTTGGAACAAGGGTGTCGCTATGGTTCACCCACCCACTCTGAGCTAATGGCACTAACTTGTAGCCATTAGGAGTTAGATTTTGAAAAGTTGTCAAGAAAGGTTGACCCCTTTGACTTGTATCATGAAAGGTTGCTTTGTGCCTTGCTTGATTGTTTGAAGACTACTCCATGTGTCACTATCTTTCTTGGAAAAAAAATTTCTTTTGAACATCAAGCTTAGAATGTTATCAATTATTGTCAAACTTTTTCAACCAAGTCAAAATGTCAAGTCCAAATATTTGTTTGCATTTTTTGCTAAGGGGAGTTTCATAAATTGACTTTGATTTTCTATGTCTCTAGTGCTCGAACATGCTTAAAATGGCTCTTTGGTGTTAGAGCTATTGGTATTTTCTAACTTCATGGTCTATGATATGCATGCTAAGAATTTCTTTCACTAAATGGTTTCCTTGATCTATTGACTACACTTAAATTTGTTCACTTGTCATCTCTGTTTCTTTATCTACATTGCTATTTGGGATTTTTTCGTAGCTCTTGACTTGAGTCACTAGTGTTGTAACCTGCTTGGACAATTTGTTTGACAAGTCACTCATTCATTTCTACTTCTCTTTGACATGTGAACACTCTACCTCTCTAGTTTGGACATCAAGTTATCTTGTGTCACCTTATTATCTTCCTCTAGCCTCCTTCATGCTTTATTATCTATCTACCACTATGGTATTCAAACCTTAAGCTACCAAACCTCAACCAAATCTAGATGATCATGATATCCTCCATGCCACTAAAGAGTTTCAAGATCTATATGTTCAATACAAAGAGCTAGAAGAGACAAATAATCTTTCTTACCTTCATCTCTCTAAGCACATGGTAGAAATCAATTCTAAACTTGAGAAAAGGTTAGAGGAGAATATTGCATTCTTAAATTAATCTCCCTTAAGACCTTTACATACACAAGGGTCATCTTCTTCAAGGTCTACATATTCTACGCCAAGACATCAAATATCTTCATCTTCTAGATCTAAAGACCTCTTTAGAGAACAAGCAAGTGATACCTCCTTTGAGCCTATGCCAAACTTTCATTATGGACCTATCTTTGACCAAGATAGTGATGAAGACATGGATGCATTCTATTCACTTAAGAAACAAAAAAATTATCATGGAGAAATTTTTGAGAGAACTTTTACTCCATTGGAAGATTCTCATGATAACATCTTGCAAACACTTCTTGATAATGAATCGATCACATTACTAGACAACTCTAGACCTTATGAACCCAAAATCAAACCTCCATGGTGGAGAAATTATCATTATTGCCACTTCCATGGAAGAAAATTTCATAAAACTAAAGATTCCATAGTGTTGAAACATAAAATCGAAGATCTCATTTATGATGGGATTGTTGATACCTCTAATGACTCACGTGTCACAAGATCATGCTGATGAACCTATGTCAAGTGATGATTTCCTTGACACCTTCACTTCTTATAACACTAATGAACCTCCTAAAGTGTCAAAGCTTTCAAAAATGCCTCCACCAAACAAAGAACCTAATTCTTTCCATATAGACCATGTGTACCCTCAAGGGCTACAACTAAAAGAAAATCAAGCTAACCTTCACTTGTCTGCAAACCTTTTCCATGCTACTAAGACTAAAGATCCTCAACATTCATGCAATAATATGATTACTATTCCCACTTTAGCTAATCCTGCATTATTGCTTTAAGATTCTATCATGCACACCTTACATTTTCCCTTGTCCTTAGAAGGTGCTCCATATCAAGATGACTCTCAAAAAGAAAAATATATAAATAAAGATCAAGATCAAACACCTTTTCATCTCATCCAAAATTTCACCTTTCTATATCCTGTTTTTTACCCACCTCCTACATATGATGAGGATACCATTTCCACTACCTCCATTGAGCTTACTGAAACTAATGGGAAAAGTGATCTTTCTATGCTATATAAAGAAAGATGTCAAGATGAAAGTGTCCCCTCATGTTCTACTTCTCCATATCCACTTCAAAAATATGCTCAAGATTCAAACACTCCTATCAAAGGTCTTTATCCTATAAAAGGTACTCATGAGTTTATTGATGCCTTTGGTCATCCTACTCACTCTAAAGATGTTGAAATCCCTAGTCACTATCCCTTTGCATTTCGTAATTCTATCCTTGGTACTTATCCATCTAATCTAAAGTCTTCAAACCTTCTCCTACACTTTCTACTTCTAGCTCTCCTATTGTACCTCAAGGTCAACAAGACATTCATCCTAGAAAATAACCGTCCACTCAACCATCTAAACCAGTCATATCAGCCTTATTCATCCATAAGTCCCAAATCTTTTGGAAGCAATTTGGTTGTTCAACACAAGAAATAAAATAATACATTAAAAAATAGAAATCATTATGTCTCATCTAATCAACATGTGAATGGACATCACGAAAATATATTGAAGATACCACAAAGGTTCACTATTCAAAAAGTGAAATCAAAGAAAATATGGGTTCCTAAACCCATTATTGAAGAAATGTGTTATAAAGTATCCAAAGGAAAATCTAAAGCTATATGGATTCCAAAGTCTCTCTTGAAAGACTTTAATATTGAACATAAATCTAAGTTGACATTCAATATTCCAAAGGCTTCCACTCCATTTTCTTCCAAACATCTTTCTCAAAAGCTTACAAATATTCCACTCAATCTTCTTCTAACATTGTCCTACCAGCTCATACATCTAAACCTTGATCCATTTCCTCCATCATTCCTCCATCATTCGGAAACCCTCCAAGGTGTGTGTAAATGTTGATCTTCCCCACTTTTTCACCTACCCTTATGCAATGTTTTCAAAGCTACACTTACCTACTATCCATACTCATACAATCCTTCCAAGGAATGAACTCTTATCCTACTATCATCTCACTTCCTTCACCCTATCAACATCATTGAGCATACTTATCTATGGTCTTGTCTTATCATAACTTATCTTTCCTTTAGGAACACTATCTAACTTGAAAATAGTTGACCTATTTCTAAATTTTTTTAAAAAAATAGAAAAGAAGATAAAAAATGTGCCTTGGTGAAAACCATTATCTTATCCATGAGATTCCCTATTTTACTTTCTCATTCACTCATAGCCTTCATATCCAACTTCATATCATGTCATTATGCATGTGCTATCTTGCTTATTGGCTTTAATTGCTTATCCTACATGCTATCTTCTTTCATGGATTTCATGGCTTAGCCCAAATGTGCTTCATACAACTTTTCAATATGAAAGTCTTTCAAAACATTATACAATATTATGACTCTTTATGCTTTCAAATGCTATGATTGGTTGCAAAATGGAAGAAATCAAGTATTCTAATTGTTCATCTGTACTTTCTAGATTTTTTTTATTTGATTAGTTTGATAAAAATAGTTTTAATAATCATAATGTCAGCTTTATGTCAAATAAGGAAAAAACCAAATTTGTAATAAGATATCTGCATGCAATTATCTTTCATATAGTTATAAATGCTCTTAAAATTTTTCTTATAGCCTCGTATCACATGCAAATATTATTTGCAAGAACTTGTTCAATATCTTCCTCTTATAATTTCTTACAAAGAACCTACCAAAATACAAAAACCATATACAATAAAAGTACTTATTTGACATCATAATACATTATAAATTTTAGAAATTCTCCCCAATACCACCCCCCTCCAACTCTTCATGATGTACCTACATTCCAATATCATAAAAAAATTAGTAACTTATTGTATTAAACAAGATAATCATCAATTCATTAAATCATTATGAAGAAAATAACATAAGAAGTATATATACCTAGTCGAGTATTCCAATAGGGTCCTCTCTCTATTTTAGGGTCTCCAACAGGGCTTCATGATCAGAATTAGCAATAGTAAAAAGTTCTTTTACTTTTGGTCTTCCTTGATGCTTCAATAACTTTGCATTTGTTGCTATAATAAGATGCGAATATATGAGAATTACTTTGTGCTTCTGATAGTCTTCGAATGCAGGAATTATGTTCCTTCTAAGCATGTATGTCCGCAACCATGTTCCAGCAACAACCACTGAACCAGTAGGATATGTGAATCCATCATCATTTGTGATCGGTTGTGCAAGTTTTTGTTTGCCTCTTACACAACGTGCTAACCAATAATCAGATTTCTCATCATTCCCCTGTGGTGCAACCAATGCAAAGACATGTCCTAGCTGAAGTAGATCTGATAGATGGTTATGCTCAAGTGAACTTTCCATGTCATCATTTTTGATAGAGGGTATGATAGAAAATGGAGTAAGATAATGTGGAGCCCATGTGTCCACACACTCACTTGACTCATAGTGATCCCAATCACACTGAAAACAAGTACAACAAAAACAAGCTAGTTGTCATGTCCAAATGGTCTATGTACTAGAATCAGAGCTCCAAAATGAATGCATTTTTGATGAGTCTCTCACTGTAGCACAATCTGATCTATCACCTATGGACCCTTCTTCAACCAACCAAAAGAACCTACGTACCACTGAATCAAGAGTCCCCCCCTGTGATAATGCTAAATTACACCAATCAACAATGCTATGAGCATCAAGAAGCTCTGTTGTTGAAATCTTTAGTTGCTCCTTAACTAGAGCTCTCTTCACACATGCCCTTGCTCCATCATGTTCCCCTTTTCCATGGCCGGACTCAAAAAACTCCAAATATGAGGCACCCCTCTCTCTATGTGCATCCTACACAACCAATAAAACATGTGAGCATTCTTGAATTGACCTGTACAGTTATCTGACCAAATAATATGTCTATCCATAGCAATTGCATGCTCATGTAAGAAATCAAAAAAAATCTCAAAACAATGTTGCACAAACTTGTGAGAGTGAGATCTATCATCACTCATAAAAAAATGATACTCTCTAATAATCTTTCGATTATCTTCCGCACTATTAGGGGCATGTCTATATGTTATGTGCACAAAAATTGCAATCTGAATGGAGTTGTAATACTGAGATTGTGTCTCATTTTGAGGTTGCAATGTGTAGTTCTTAGCAAAATCAACAACTAATATAATAGTGCCAATGGGAAAAGTCTCCTTACACGTTCTAAATTGTTGATCCAACCACTGAGACCTACGACTATGTCTTGCATACTTGTAAAAAAGATTTGCCTTGAAATCTAAAATACAATTAGCCACATTGATATCTTTTCCAACCAATTCACATCTAGAGCTCTCACTCCCACTCTTCAATGTGTATTTCACCGTTTCATATACCCTTTTTTTTAGAATTGTCTTTCCAAGATCTTGTTCACACCCCTCATGGAAACATGTGTCAAACTTGGATAAGCCACCACATTCTGAACACTTCTCATTTAAGCAAGAATTTCTATAAAAGGAACAACCATCAACTCTACGACATAAGAGTTGATCTAGCAAGTCTCTTGATAATTTTGGAAGCCCACTAGCCCCACAATCCTCCAACATTTCTTTACTATGAAAAGTAGAATGGATGGAGCGTAATAGTTCATGGTGCATAGAAAACTCAACATGATATTTGCAACAACATGTATTTCAAATTTTGAGTGGCACACAATAAAATGGCTTCAAAGATTCAAAAGCCCTTTGTGATATATGAAGACTTAGATGACTCTCTCTAAATTGTTTGAACATCATAGTTTGACTTACCTCTAAATGGTGTTTAGGATGTGGCGTGCGGTCTCTGATGCCAATTCTCAACTTTAAGACGTCTTTAGCATTGGGTGATACTCGTGAGTTAGAGTGCCAAAATTGTGTAATTTCTTCCTTCACATCGTCGGATAGCTTCTTATCAAAACGTGGAACTCTCCCATGTTTCATTTTGAAGAGGATCATCAATTTTCTCTCGTCAACTAAGTGCTCTTCTCAAAGTAGTAGGATTTAGACTCAAATCAATATAAGTTTGTCTCATATATCTACCCTTTCTCAAATGATGACTTACCAAAGAGGTTGTAATGACCCTTCGAGCAGCTCTATTATCCTTCTCTCTACTATTTTTCTCAGTGCTATTGAGAGCATTGAAAAGATTCTTCACGATAATGGCATTTCTTTCCAACTTTTTACTAACATGAATCTTCAATTTGGAAAGCATAGGTCTCATCTTTTGCATCTTTAATAAGTGCATGAAAAGCTGGCATTTCTCTACCACTGTCTTGTTGCTGAAAAAAATCTGATATAGTTTTGAAGCCCATAACCGAATGGTTCTTTCTGATTTTTTTCCTTCCAAACTAGTAATAATCGTTTCATCAATTTCAATTATTCATTTTGGTGTTTTAGAACCTTCATGTCAATTATAATTAGGAGATATGTAAGGTTCTTGTGCATTAGGTTCCTGTGCATTGTCATCTTCGACATGGTCAATTATGCAATTTGGATTATGACTTGGTGGCATTTCTTTTTCAAAATTTTCATTCTCCAAATTTTCAATTTCGGCATTATCATTTTCAATAGGTACATTTTCATTCCCCAACTATACATATTCATTATCTGACTCTATGATTTCACCTTTGATTAATTCATCGTCAACTTGACTGATATTTACCATACGTTGTATTTTTCTTTGGTGTTCCATTTTGTCCCTTTCCCTATATGCCGCAATGTCTTCATTGGATATCTTCCTTTTGCGTTTATCCTTTCGACGACTATTCCTCCCCATTCAGATGAAAAATTTGAACACCTAAGGTTATATTTTCAAAATTCTTTTGATTAGTTGGGCCCCAAAATGTGACTTTTTCCACAACCCGTGAAAAAAGAAGTGAAAAAGTGATGTTGTTGGGTCTACAGGGATAGAAAATTATTGGAAATTGGTGCCAATAAAATCGGATATCCAATTTTGTAAAGTGAATTTTTGGGGGGAAAACTTGCTATAATTTTCCTCCTTTGCCATAATTATATTAATATTATGAAAATCATTGGAGGAAAGCCAACTTTGGTTTATTACAAAGCTAATAGTATAGTAGTATTAATAGTATAATAGTATTAATAGAAAGTATCAATAGTATTAGTATATAATAGTATTAATATATCATCATATTAATATATAGTATTAATATAGCTATAGTATCAATATTATTATTATACCCATAATAGTATTAATATTATTACTATAGATATAATAGTGTAAATATTTAGTGTTTATTTATATTATTATTATTATTATGCTACAATATTTGATTTTAAAGAGGGGTAAACGCTTTGACCTGGAGCTATGAACCAGTGAGGCCACAAACAGGGGACCTCATCCCCATGAGATTTGAACCATGATGGCAAAGATAACAACATAACGACTTAACCATCACAACATGCCACTATTGGCTAAAGGGTTTGTGGTAAACCTAGTGTGACTCGAACCGGAGTTGATGCGTAGCACCGGGATCATTAGCCTAACACTACGCCTCACGACTCGCCTTCACACCAACTCGGCTACTCACTCACCCTTATTATTATGCTACAATATAGTATTAATATATATTATTATTATAGCTATAATAGTATTATTATTATTATTATTATCATAAAATAGTATGTATATATATATATATATATATATAATTATTATTATAATAAAATAGTATAGATATATCCTTTCATTTTTAAACCCATATACATACGAACGATTCGAATATGTCCCTACGGGTCTTAGGAGCCCTAGGGACATATGTCATCGTTTAATGGGTCAAAGGGGGTCATAGGTCACCTATGACCCCCTTTGACCCATATGAATGATTCGAATATGTCCATAGGGGTCCTAGGACCCCTAGGGACATATGTCGTCATTTAATAGGTCAAAGGGGGTCATAAGTCACCCTATGACCCCCTTTGACCCATATGCACGATTCGAATATGTCCCTATGGGTCCTAGGACCCCTAAGGACATATGTCGTCGTTTAATAGGTCAAAGGGGGTCATAAGTCAGCTTATGAACCCCTTTGACGAATATACACGATTCGAATATGTCCTTAGGGATCCTAGGACCCCTAGGGAGATATGTCATCGTTTAATGGGTCAAAGGGAGTCATAGGTCACCCTATGACCCCCTTTGACCCGTATGAACGATTCGAATATGTCCCTAGGGGTCCTAGGACCCCTAGGGACATATGTCGTCGTTTAATGGGTGAAAGGGTGTCATAGGTCACCCTATGACCCCCTTTGACCCATATGCATGATTCGAATATGTCCCTAGGGGTCCTAGGACCCCTAGGGACATATGTCATCATTTAACGAGTCAAAGGGGCCCTTTGACCCATATGCATGATTGGAATATGTCCATATGGGTCCTAGGACCCCTAGGAACATATGTCATCATTTTATGGGTCAAAGGGGGTCATAGGTCACCTTATGACCCCCTTTGACACATATGGCCCATTCGAATATGTCAATAGGGGTATTAGGACCCATAGGGACATATGTCATCATTTAATGAGTCAAAGGGGGTCATAGGTCACCCTATGACCCCCTTTGACCCATATGAATGATTCGAATATGTCCTTAGGGGTCCTAGGACCCTTAGGGACATATGTCATCGTTTAATGGGTCAAAGGGTGTCATAGGTCACCCTATGACCCCCATTTACTCATATGAACTATTCGAATATATCCCTAGGGGTTATAGCACCCCTAAAGACATATGTCATCGTTTAATGGGTCAAAGGGGGTCATAAGTCACCCTATGACCCCCTTTGACCAATATGAATGATTCGAATATGTCCTTAGGGTTCCTTGGACCCCTAGGGACATATGTCATCATTTAATGGGTCAAAGGGGGTCATAAGTCACCCTATGACCCCCTTTGACCAAGATGAACGATTTGAATATGTCCTTAGGGGTCCTAGGACCCCTAAGGAAATATGTCCTCGTTTAATATGACCTATATGAATGATTCGAATATGTCCCTAGGGGTCCTAGGACCCCTAGGGACATATGTTGTCATTTAATAGGTCAAAAGGGGTCATAGGTCAATCTATGACCCCCTTTGACCCATATGAACAATTTGAATATGTCCTTATGGGTCCTAGGACCCCTAGGGACATATGTCTTCGTTTAATGGGTCAAAGGGCGTCATAAGGCACCCTATGGCCCCCTTTGACCCATATGAACGATTCAAATATGTCCCTAAGGACTCCTAGGGACATATGTTGTTGTTTAATGGTAATCTGTGACCCCCTTTAACCCATATGGCCCATTCGAATATGTCCCTTGGGGTCCTAGGACCCCTAAGGACATATGTCGTCGTTTAATGGGCCAAAGGCAGTCATAGGTCACCCTATGACCCCCTTTGACCTATAAGAATGATTCGAATATGTCCCTAGGGGTCTTAGGGACATATGTCATCGTTTAATTGGTCAAAGAAGATCATAGGTCACCTTATGACCCCCTTTCACCCATATGAATGATTCGAATATGTCCTTAGGGGAACTAGGAACCCTAGGGACATATGTCATCGTTTAATGGGTCAAAGGGGGTCATAGGTCACCCTATCACCCCCTTTGACCCATATGCATGATTCGAATATGTCTCTATGGGTCCTAGGACGCCCTAGAGACATATGTTGTCGATTAATGGGTCAAAAGGGGTCATAAGTCACCCTATGACTCCCTTTGACCAATATGAACAATTTGAATATGTCTTTAGGGGTCTTAGGACCCCTAGATACATATGTCATCTTTTAATGGGTCAAAGGGGGTCATAAGTCACCCTATGACCCCCTTTGACCAATAAGAATAATTCAAATATGTCCTTAGGGGTCCTAGGACCCCTAGGGACATATGTCATCATTTAACCTATGACCCCTTTTGACCCATATGAATGATTCAAATATGTCCCTAGGGGTCCTAGGACCCCTAGGGACATATGTCATTGTTTAATGGGTCAAAGGGTGTCATAGGTCACCGTATGACCCCCTTTGACCCATAGGAATGATTCGAATATGTCCCTAGGGGTCCTAGGACCCCTAAGGACATATGTCATCGTTTAATGGGTCAAAGGGGGTCATAGGTCACCTTATGACCCGCTTTGACCCATATAAACATTTTGAATATGTCCCTATGGGTCCTAGGACCCCTAGGAACATATGTCATCGTTTAATTGGTCAAAGGGGGTCATAGGGTGACCTATGACCCCTTTTGACCCATATGAATGATTTGAATATGATCCTATGGGTCCTAGAACCCTTAAGGACATATGTCATCATTTAATGGGTCAAAGGGGGTCATAGGTCACCCTATGACCCCCATTGACCCATATGAACGATTCAAATATGTCCCTAGGGCTACTAGAACACCTAGGGACATCTGTCGTCATTTAATGGGTCAAAGGGGGTCATAGGTCACCCTATGACCCCCTTTGACCCATAAGAAAGATTTGAATATGTCCCTAGGGGTCCTAGGACCCCTAGGGACATATGTCATCGTTTAATGTGTCAAAGGTGGTCATAAGTCACACTATGACCCCCTTTGACACATATGGCCCATTTGAATATGTCCCTAGGGGTCCTAGGACCCCTAGGGACATATGTCATCGTTGAATGGGTCAAAGGGTATCATAATTCAACCTATGACCCTTTTTGACCCATATGAACAATTCAAATATGTCCCTATGGGTCCTAGGACCCGTAGGGACATATGTCATCGTTTAAAGGGTCAAAGGGTGTCATAAGGCACCCTATGACCCCCTTTGACCCATATGAATGATTTGAATATGTCCCTAGGGGTCCTAGGACCCCTAGGGACATATGTCATCATTTAATGGGTCAAAGGGGGTCATAGAGCGCCCTATGACCCCCTTTGACCCATATGAAAAATTTGAATATGTCCTTACGCATCCCAGGACCCCTAGGGACATATGTCATCGATTAATGGGTCAAAGGGGGTCATTGGTTACCCTATGACCCCCTTTGAACCATATGAACGATTCAAATGTCCCTAGGGGTCCTAGGACCCCTAGGGACATATGTCGTCGTTTAATGGGTCAAAGGGTGTCATAGGTCACCCTATGATCCCTTTTGACCCATATGAACGATTCGAATATGTCCTAAAGAGTTATAGGACCCCTAGAGACATATGTCCCCAGGGGTTCTAGGACCCCTCGAGACATATGTCATCGTTTAATGGGTCAAAGGGGGTCATAGGTCACCTATGACCCCCTTGACCCATATGAATGATTCGAATATGTCCGTAGGGGTCCTAGGACCCCTAGAGACATATTCGAATCGTTCATATGGGTCAAAGAAGGTCATAGGCCACCTGATGGCCTATGACCCCTTTTGACCCATATGACCCATTCGAATATGTTCCTAGGGGTTTTAGGACCCCTATCGACATATGTCATCATTTAACGGATCAAAGAGGGTCGTAGGTCACCCTGTGGCTGCCTTTGACCCATATTACTCATTCAAATATGTCCCTAGGTGTTTTAAGATACCTAGCGACATATGTCATCATTTAATGGGTCAAAGGGGGTCAGAGGTCACCCTATGACCCCCTTTGACTCATATGAACGATTCAAATATGTCCCTATGGGTCCTAAGACCCCTAGGGACATATGTCGTCATTTAATTGGTCAAAGGGGGTCATAGGTCACCTTATGACCCCCTTTGACCCATATGAATGATTTGAATATGTCCCTATGGGTCCTAGGACCCCTAGGGACATATGTAATCATTTCATGAGTCAAAGTGGGTCATAGGTCACCTTATGACCCCCATTGACCCATATGAACGATTCGAATATGTCCTTAGGGCTACTAGAACCCCTAGGGACATCTGTCATCATTTAATGGGTCAAAGGGGGTCATAGGTCACCCTATGACCCCCTTTGACCCATATGGCCCATTCGATTATGTCCCTAGGGGTCCTAGGACCCCTAGGGACATATGTCATCATTTAATAGGTCAAAGGGGGTCATAGGTCACCCTGTGACCCCCTTTGACTCATATGAACGATTCGAATATGTCCTTAGGTGTCCTTGGAACATATGTCATCGTTTAATTGGTCAAAGGGGGTCATAGGTCACCCTATGGCCGCTTTTGACCCATATGAATGATTCAAATATGTCCCCAAGTGTCTTAGGACCTCTCGGGACATATGTCATTGTTTAATGGGTCAAAGGGGGTCATAGGTTACCCTATGACCCCCTTTGACCCATATGCATGATTCAAATATGTCCCTATGGGTCCTAAGACCCCTAGGGACGTATGTCATCTTTTAATGGGTCAAAAGGGGTCATACATCACCTTATGAGCCCGTTTGACCAATATGAACGATTTGAATATGTCCTTAGGGGTCCTAGGACCCCTAGGGACATACATCATCTTTTAATGGGTCAAAGGGGGTCATAAGTCACCCTAAGACCCCCTTTGACCAGTATGAACAATTCGAATATGTCTGTAGGGGTCCTAGGACCCCTAGCAACATATTTCATCATTTAATGTGTCAAATGGAGTCATAGATCACCCTATGACCCCCATTGACCCAAATGAATGATTCGAATATGTCGCAATTGCGACCAATTATTTTGGTCAGAATTGCGACACACAGGGAAGCATAAAACAAAAAAAAAAAGGGCAAAACATTTCATTTGGCTTTTGCACGAGGTTCATTTGGCTTTGGCGCGAGTGAGGGTCTCCATCAACATTGGCGCGAGGGCACTTCTTGGTGCGAGGGCACATCTGATCTGGTGCGTTTGATTGTAGAAATTTTGAGGGCACGTCTGAAATTTTGAGGAGTTCCATGTGATTCCATTAGAATAATTTATGAAAACCATTGCAATGTGCCTTTAAAATAATGTATTGGGTGCATTTCATTTCTATTTCCATTTGAAATTGCTTTCAAATAGTCTACTGCATTATGCTTTGACATCAGTTGATGGGTTTATGATAGTTTGCATTCATATTAATTAGTTATTGTACAAAATTAAAGTTGGCTCAGTGTTTTGATTTGTATAGGCATAACATTCCACTCATTGTCATTTGTGAAGGAACTCCAACCGATCACAGTATCGTTTTTATCACTAACCAGTTATATCAGATAGTGATAAAAATGGTCAGTGGGTCATTCAGAACAGCGGCTTTTCAAAGAAACAACTTTTATCTCTGAATTTTTGATATTTTACTTGAATTAGATGGTTTCATAGGCATTTATAGGAAGCCAAACAACATTACATAAATCTTTGAAGAGATTGCTTCTCATAGTATTGGGGAACAAATGAGTTGGGTGGCAAGTCACAACACTCATAGTTGAATGCCATTTACACTGCACATATTTTTCCAAATCTTTTATTCAACAAGACCACATCACACACCATAATAAAAATGGACCTTCCTGAAACTTATTCAATATCTCAATTACATAGCCCATGCAAGACATCGTTTAACATCACAGTCAAAATGGTCATCATGTGGTCAATCTTTCAACTTATTACCGTATACTACGGGTATGTCTATTGAGGGAATGATTGGAAAATTGCACAGAAAAATGTAAAAAATTGTATAAAACATGGGTGAATACATAAATCTTAAAATGGTGAAACTAAGGGTAGAGATTTTAGGGAGTCAAAGAGATGTTTAGTGACATGATTAGCTTCCAGCATAGATTAGATTACATAATTAGGGCTAAGGATTGTAGTCTGTAACTCTTTTTTGGGGCATCCTTTTTATGATATACAGTGTATCATCTCATTAGATTCTTCACTCATACTATGCGACTATTCACGAACTGCCTATTTGGATTATGTTCATGATCTCAACTATTAGGGGAAACTCTGCACACTCTATCTTCTCTCGACTGTGTAGGGTTTTAGAATTTTGAACACTTTTGATCTCCTTATGGCTTGAAGAGCCTTATCTTTATTAGGTCTTCTTCCTTTGAAATGGATGCCGTTTGAATTGACGCTGAGTTTCTTATCAAATGCAATTGGCTACTTTGCATAATTCATACTAATAGAAATAGCAACACCAACTACTTGTTACTCTACAAGGAAAAAGTGAGCATCTTCTGCACCCCTTTCACAACTTTCATGCAATCTTTTGTGTCTGTTACAAAGTGCACTCCACATTTAATGATTCGTCTTGATAGAAGTCCTCTCCTTGGAAAATAACAAGCTTTTTCATTCTTGAATAGGGCTTGACTACTATTCTATTTATCCCAGGAATGCCATGTAAAGCTCTATGCCATATACTGACATATTCAGGTTGTATTGTGTTTTTTAATGGACACTTTTAATGGATTTCTACCAAGTCGCTACTTTAAGAATATGCTCTCTTTTGTCAAGATTACTTTCTAGGATAGTTACTAAACTTTTTATCTCAATACTTCAGTTAGAAATATGATTTCTTGTTCAGCAACACAAAATCTGTCTTGTCTTCATAATTTTTATCATAGTAACATTTACTTTAATATATTTTTATTAATATTTACCACAATGTCAATTAATATTTACTTTAATATATTTTTATTATAGTAATATATTATAAGAAAAAATTAAATCTTTACAAAAAAAAATTAATACCAAAATATTTCTTATGAAAAAGATATAGGCTAGTGTAAATGTAAAAAAAATTAACTAAATTTTTCAAATGTTAAAACTAGCACATATGTGAATTTAAAATATTTATTTATATAATCTATTAATATTTTCTTTAAAATTTATATCGACTCCAAGGAAAAAGCTAAGGAGTGAGCAAACATAAATTTGAGTGGTAAATGGATCCACCTAGGATTCTATTGGAAGCCAAAGTGGATGCCCGTATTGCTGTTCTTTTTACTAAAATAGATTCAAAATTCATAAGCTTGTATTAGATAAAAGGGAAAACTTTATACAAATTGTCAAAAACCTATGACTGTCAAATATAGGGCCTTTGATCATTTCTGCCATAAACATTCAATAGAAAAATCTCTTGTCCATAAGTTTTGGCTTCCTCACACTTACAGTCACCTCAATTCTGATTTATATATCTGAATTAAGAATCATGAAAATTAATTATAGTTCATAATTTTTTTCTACTTTCTGAGTTCTATATAATTCTGATGACGGGTGTGATTTCAAAAATTGATAAAAGCAATTTGAGACAATCAAATTAAATTGTAAATTTTTCATCTTGGAAATCTTAGATTTGAATCTATTGAAACTTAATACATAATAACAAAAACATTTATAACAAAATCTACCTGAGCTTTGAAGACAAGTGGTTCATAGTAAACTGACAAATCCTCAAAATTGAGTATAGAAAGACTTTCAGACAACTCTCCAGATAGAATCTCTTCCACAATCTCAATCATCTCCTCTCTTTCCACTTCCACACTTTTACTTGAACTCACATTGAATGCATACCTCACCTGACCTCTTGATTGCCTCTCTTCCTTTCACACTGAGATACTTGTGTTGGTAATAATGGCAGTGCAGCAAATGCTACACACTTCAATTTCACTGCATTTACCAAAGACATTGGTTGTTCCTCTCTACTTTATTATACTCAATTCAATATCTCTTGCATTTTGACATTTATATAGAAAATTAAATGGGCCATACTGAAATAAATGAAAGCTAAATGGTTTCAGAATTCAGCTTCATTTCGTGCAGATATACATTGAATCTTATCTTATATGTGGGTCCATTTTAAGACACATGTCTATACATTGGCAAAGATTTGGAATGCCTTGGCACATTCCTCTGAATTATTGTGCAGTGGATAAGATGGACTAAGCTATTGAAAGAGATTGATGGTAAATTCTGTGGACTCTGATTTGCATGAAACAACTGCGTATTACAAGTGGCTTCTACAATGGAGGACAAACTATTTTTGACTCTTGTAAAACAACTGGCTTTTATCATGGAAAGTGGGGAAGCTAAATTTTAGGGGCTTCAAATGAAGCCAAATATTTGAATGAAGGTCCCAAGGGGCTTCACTCGAAGCCTCCATGCCGATATTGGTGTGGGGGCTTTGAATGAATATTAGGGCTTCATTCGAATCAGACATGCAGACCTCGTTCATACTCCTAATAACCGATCAGAAAAGCTTTTAAATAAAATTTTTTTTCTTTTTTGTCCCATGGTTTCATGTATGAGTTGGTGGACTAGGGCGCTAAGAGGGAAGTCAGTAACATCATACCTTGCATCAGCATCTCCGTCTATGGTGCAGGAGCACCTAACTCTTATGAAGTACAACTCAACAACTGTTTGACAAGCTTTAATAGTTGACATGTAATGGGTGATTGGTGTCAGGCTACTGCGTATGCATTAATCCCGGTCTTGAATGCAAAAGAAGCTGTGAATTCACTAAATAGGGTCAAACTTATTTTTGTTGATTTAACAGATTTGATTTGAGAATGATGGTCTAATGATTTGAGAGAAAGAGTTGAGAGACAGATGGAGAGAGAGATAATACAAGTGATAGAAAGACTCCTAGATAATATTCTTGAGGACAATGTGTATTATAGTCCTTACCATGTTTTCCTTTGATCTACCAAAAGGATGGTGGCGTCCTGCAAATGGCATGGCTCTTTCTGCCACTTGTATTATCTCTCTCTCCATCTATCTGTCCATTCTTTCTCTCAGATCATCTTACCAACATTCCCAAATCAAATCTTGACCCTATTTAGTGGATTCACAACATAAAATTCAAATGCTTCTCCTATCAAATATGTAGATTTCACAATAGCTAAGAAACATAATTGTAGGCATCATGGTCACATTTTTTTGGAAACGTAATTGGGTTGTGTACCATAGCAATGCAAAGAAACTTCCACACCTTCAATTCCAAGTTGAATTCATCTGTAAGAATGATCGCTTGCCAACAGCTGTTGAATACATCTGTAGCTCATGAATACAAGGTCCTCCAACAAATGTATTCAACAACTGTTGGCAAGCGATCATTCCTAGCTCATGAATACAAGGTCCTCCAACAAATCTATTTAACAGATATTGGCAAGCGATCATTCCTAGCTACTTTTTTTTTATAAGGTTTGTCTCAATCCCAATAGGTTGTAGTTTCATTTTCTAGATGCACTTCGTCGCTTGGGTATACAACTCTATTACATTGATTCCAAAAAAAATGTGACCATGATGCTTACAATTATATTTCTTAGTTTTTGTGTCCTAAGATCCCTTATGACCCTTTACGACCATTTATGATCCCTAAGAATAAATCTTAGAGCTCTTAAAATGTCGTAAAGGGTCATAAGAGACTCCTAGGAGGGACCATGATGAGCTTCCACCTTCACGTGGTTGGCCCTGTTAAGTAGAGAATGCTATAGTTTTCACAAAACAAAGAGAAGCTCAATAATTTAAGGTCTTAGTCCATAGACAAATTAAATTAGACTTATTATCCAAAACACATAAAAAACATGCACATAAACATGGTAGGCACTAAATAGAGATAGTTGGAAGAGAATTAAAAAAAAGATTAAGGATTATGTTATTTTAAGAAATATTTAAATAACAATTATAAATTGAGTTAAATCAATAAGTATTTGTTTCTACTTTTTCCAATATAAATTTAAATATTGAATGGTCTCTCCTTTATATCTTAATCCTTACATACTCATAACTCTTTATTGCATTCATTTTGATCATTCACTAAACTTAATTAAATTATAATTATATTACATGTTATTTTAATTTTTTATATTTTTACTTTTTATTTTTATTATTGAATGTCATGTCAAAAAGGGGACATTATAGTGAGATGGATTACAATATAGCAAAATAACAAGAATATTATTGAAACAAACTGATACAACATTCAGATTATAAAATCAGACTGCTGCAACAACACAAATTAACCTAACAGAAAGCATAGAATACCATTCCCACAATGACCGAACATTTACCCACTGAACTACACCTCTTCTAAATAATGTAAGATGCTGATAACAAGTTGATACTGCCATCACACATGTCAAATTAGACTGATACACACTAAAAGCCACCCTAATCAATTGTAGCTAACATCTGGATGCACACTTATAATTGATGTCAATCAGAATACTGAAGGTTTGGAATAGGGCATAGTGGCTTCTGATACAGCAGGTACAAACTCGTAGAAAGCTCACTAGATTCGCCAAAGTCTACATAACTAAGACTTAGCATCAAAGGTTCTCCCTAGGCACCTCGAAACCACCAAATATTGGCCCCAAAATAGGAGCCCTTCATCTTCAAGCTCTCACATACTTGCTCCACTTGGTACAGCACCCCATAAAGGTCATCTATTCACTTTCAACTTGGACAGCCTACAATATGGTCTTTGTATACAATTCATTTTTTGTCGTTTCATTATATGGTTTGAACAAGTGTGGAAAAAAATCAGATTTTTATTATGAATTTTCTATTCACCAATCTATGTTAAACTAATCAGCAAGGTCACTTTCCTAATACTTTATGAACTGGATGCTATTCGCAAGGTCAGTTTCCTAACACTCACTATAGTACTTGCTATTCAATTGAGATAGACACGGCTCATTAGTTTGTTTGTATTCTCTTTGGATTTTGTTAAAGAAGATAGCTGAATGCTATATGATGAACTAAAAGTTTTGTGGTGTCAACAGGCTTGTGCATTTATTGAGCCAAATTACCAGCCCCAATGACATTTGTTGTTATTCAAAAGCGGCACCATACTAGACTATTTGCAAACAACCATGCAGATAGGCATTCTATAGATAGACTTGGGAACATCTCGCCAAGTCTTCAGTACATAATAAAGCAACTGAATCTCATAAATTGTTTTTTTGATAGTCGATTTGTTTAAATATTGCCCATCAAAAATTACTTAGTACATCTCATCTTTTTTCTACACAGGAGCTTGCAGTTCTGAAGAATCTGATAGCGAAGAATTTGAAGAAGATATTGTAGCAAAGGTATATTTGGTGTTCTTTTTTAAGTGAAAATGTGATTGGAAATTTTGTATATTGTCATATTTCACTTGCAAAAAGGTCAAATTGTAAATAGAGGTGAACTTGTATGGATTTAAGTTTCTTCTTCATTATTTATAATGCTCTCGATTCCTCCTTTGTAGCTGTAAAAATACTTGTTTATTTTCACCTTTCCAGATACCCTTTACCAGGTTTTTCAAGATTCTAAAATATCTTGGGCTGACCCCACTCTAGCATGTCCTAACTCCTACTTGGTTCAGAGACCATACTCCTTTTTATATATGTCTTCCTCTTACTACTCCATCTGTAGGTTGCAAACAAATCATCCTTCTTCCACCAACAAGTCATTCCATTCAAGAAAGGCCATGTCTGACGATATCAACGCACAAAAAAATAGGGAGGCAATTGCTAGACTGTGGTCTAACTTAAAAAGAAAAGGTGATGGAAAATGTTATTGTCCTTGCAAAATGTGTAAGGGCTTAAAGACTCGAAGATATCTAATCACAACAGCTGAGCAACATTGTAGGCAACATGGTCACATTAAAGGGGGAAATGAGTATCGCCCATTGGTATGTATTTTAATAGTTTATAAATTACATGAGACATGATTTGATGATGACATCATGGTCATGGTTAATATAAGGTAGTCATTTTCATATAGGTCAACATCCCTGAGTTTCATGTTATGGACCATGACAATTCGGAGAATGCGAATTTCCAAACGAGGGAACATGGAGGTGTGAATATTGAAGTAGAAGGTAATGATACCATGGAAGAAGATCAAGATGATGAAGATCATGATGATCAAAATGATCACGATGATCAAGATGATAATGATGATGATGATGATGATGCTGATGATGATGTAGAGTTTGATGTACCTTTACTTGAGAAGGTAGAGCAACCCCTATATGAAGGCTCCAAAACAACTCTTCTTGCCATTGTATTGCTATTGGTGAACTTGAAGGTAATGAATGGTTTATCCAATGTAGCAATGACACATATGTTAAGGTATGCCATCTTCTTTCATTATTTTACTCATAGTTCCCTTACAATTAACATTGGGTTCATGTAGCAATTAACATTCTTTAAATTAAGAAATTATATTTTTGGTCGTAGGTTGATAGGTGAGTGTTTGTTACCACCATCAAACATTCTACCTCGGTCGTACCGAGAATTATCTGCCATCATGAAAGATATTGGAATGGGATATCAAACAATAGAAGCATGTCCGAACGATCATATTATATATTATAAATAGCATGAATTTGCAACACAATGCCCTACTTGTCATATCAGTAGATATCAATCAGATCGATTAACAAAAAAGGCGCCTCGCAAGGTTCTTCGACATATTCCCATTATTCCACGTCTGCAACGATTATTCAAGTGCCATACCTTGGCACAATTTATGGATTACCATGCACGCAATAGAAGTCAAGATGACATTATGCGAATGCCTGCAGATGGTTCGACATTTAAGGAAATATAGGAAAAATGGCCACACTTTAAAGAAGAACCTTGTAATCTCAAGCTTTCATTGGTAGCAAACGGTGTCAATCCTTATGGAGAGATGAGATCTACTTACTCAGTGTGGCCTGTTTTTGTTATCAACAATAACATACCTCCTTGGTTGTCCATAAAGAGAGAGCACATAATGTTGACACTGATTGTTCCAGTTATTTTTTGATTTAGTGGTCATCTAAATTAATTTATTATTACTAATCCATCAAATGGTCAAAATAATTATGTAATTGTTTTGCTCATTCAACTAGGTAAGTACCAAGTCAAAGATATCAACGTATATATTGAACCCCTTATCAACGATTTGGTGGTGTTATGGAATGGGGTTACTATGTATGACATTTGTAGACCAATAGGACAAAGACAATTTCAATTTCATGCAATGCTTGTATGGACAATACACGATGCCCCTGGGCTAACACATTTTTGTGGTATGTTCTCTTCTTGACACCTCTTTTTTGGTATGTCAAAGTTAACACATTTAATCCAATTATACACGATCTTGTAGGTCTTCAAACAAAGGGTAAATTTGCATGTCCAGTTTGTGGTCCAAAGACGAAATCCTGTCATTCAAAAAGTTTAAGAAAGCAGGTGTTTGATGAGAATATACACTTTCTGCACAGAAATCATAAGTACCAAATTACCGAAAAACATCTTTTCAATGGTCTAGAAGAGACTACATAAAAGCCACAGAGAATGAAACCTCGCCTATGGAAGTTGGCATACAATAAAATAAATCGTCGAGGTAATCTCATTCCATTTGATGCTTTTTGTTTCAAATTTATATTTTGATATTGTGTTTTTTTTACTAAAGATGTGATTGATGGTTGTGAAGGTCGTCAAGACATCAATGTCAAACTTCCAAAAGGACTAAAAATTTATCCTACACAATTTACTAGGTTGCCATACTACGAGCAACTCCCAATTGTGCATTTGTTTGATCCTATGCATATTGGAAAGAATGTAGCAGAGACATTATGGAAAATCTTGGATGGAAGGCGTGACAAAGATCAAATTTTCAAAACTTGTAGTGACATTGAAGAATCCAACCATGCAATGAAAAATGGTATTCAACCAAATAACAATGGAGACCGGATTGATACAAGTTCCCTTAGTTGGTTATTGTCAGAGTAGCAGAGCAATGCTATAAAAGAAGTCATAAAAAAAATATGATTTCCCACAAGATTTACCGCGAACATAAACAATGTCATATCAAATAAAAGTGAATTTGGGCCAGGTTTGAAAACACACGATTGGCATACATTTATTAAGGTAGTTCATGTTATTTTGTATTCACTATATATTTATATACTGCATGTAGTTTCAATTGCATTCTTTTATAAAATATTGACAAGATCATTTTACAAATATTGCAGTACGTTCTACCTCTATCTGTCCCACACCACTTTGCCAACAATGTCAAACAGGTTATATATGATCTTGGAAAATACATGAGGTGGTTGTCATCTAAAGAAATCAATAAAGAATATATAAAATATTGGAAGAGAAAAATTCCTCTTCTGATGTGTGAAATGCAAAAGTGTCTACCTCCAAGTTTTTTCAATGCACAAGAACACTACCTCATACATCAAGTTGAGGAGATTGAATTGTGTGGACCTGTACCAACCAGGTCAATGTGGATGGTTGAGAGGCACTTGAAATTTTTGAAAGGCTTGGTTCGCTAGAGAGCACATCCCGAGGGCTCCATGGTGGAGGGATATATGGTATACCAGACCATGGTGTACATTACTGAATATCTTCCTAAGTTTGCATCAAACATCCATGTAGATCGTATTTGGGATCCCAACTCAATTAACAAATTCAAAGTGGAGTACTTGATGGGAAAAGGTAGATCGAGGAAAATGAGAGGCAAATCTAAGATTTTATTGTAGTCAATTAATTCATATAAATCTTCAATATAAGTTATTTTTAATTGGTGTATTTATTTGAAATAGGTGGTCGAGAGTGGGATGTAATACATTTGTATATTGCAAACAATCTTGATTGGATGACAGAATGGATTGAACGATGTCAACAAAATGGTTGCTCATTAACATGGGAAGGTGTTGGTTCATTGGTTACAGAAGCTCATCGTAATGGAAATTCCAATGTTATGCCGATGGTAGTTGATCTAGTAAATGGTTTAAGAGGTGGAGAGGTACGTAGAAATTTATTAATGATCATAACTCAACGTATGTTTCGTATCAACTCACGATGCAAATAATTTACACAGACTTCAAAAATTGTAGGTCAAGCACCACAAAGCTATGTACTATCATGGCCACAAATTCTGCATAAAAAGGTTGGATGACACAAAGAAAACTTGTGATTCTGGGATAACTGCAGTTTTCGAGGTCACCAATATATCATCTAGAAGCGACATACATCCTCAACAATCTCAAAATCAATACTATGGCATCTTGGATGATATAGTTTAGTGTGAATTTAACACCTTCAAAGTAGTTCTATTTGTCGTCAAATGGTATAGGTTATGACTAAATCAAAATGATCTAGATAGAACGGTTATTCAACATGATAATGGATTTACAATGATCAATACAAGGTTGTTTGAGCCAGTTGGAGATGAGCCCTATGTTCTTCCAAGCCAATGTGAGCAAGTGTTTTACTCAGAGGTTCCAAATAAATAGGGTTGGTCATTTGTTGTTAGAAATGATCCAAGAGGAAGGCCGATAAAGTATAATGTTATTGAAGAAGAAGATATTGAAGATGATGAAGAAGCAGATGATGAAGATCAAGATGATGGTGATGACGATGATGGTGATGGTGATGGTGATGATGATGATGATGATGGCAATGATGATGATGATGGCGATGGTGATGATGGCGATGATGATGGTGATGATGGCGATGATGATGGTGATGATGATGGTGATGATGGCGATGATGATGATGATGATGAAGAAGAAGAAGAAGAAGAAGATAATCAATGACTACAAACATCGTCACCCCTTCTGTTGACGATCTTGCATTCCATATATAAGGTAAATTTTTTCATGTTTACGATGTTGCATATTGTTCATGTTGTCTTCTAAGTTATTTGTAGCATACACGTATCATGTAATTTTTAGCGAACTTAAGATAAATTATTAACATATGCAGGAAATTTGATTATATATTTATTGTGTTCATTTCTAATGATTACAACATATGTTATTTATAGTTACCAATGTTTATGTTGTGTCTGATTATGACCCTTTTTGCAAACAGTTAATTGACTACAGGTACATCGTCACCCCTTCTATTGACATGTTTGCGATGTTGCCTATTGTTCATGTTGTCTTCTAAGTTATTTGTAGCAAACGTGTATCATGTAATTTTTAGCTAACTTAAGGTAAATGATTAACATATTCAAGAAATTTGATTACATATTTATTATGTTCATTTCTAATGATTACAACATAGGTTATTTATAATTACCAATGTTTATATTGTGTCTGATTGTCACCCTTTTTGCAAATAGTCAATTGACTACAAGAGATTTGACCCATTTGGCATGGATTGTGCATAGTGACATGGATCAGCAAGTATAAGTCAATAAATAGACATAATTTTCCTATATTCTTCTTGTTTATCATTGAGCACGTATGTTATAAATAGACATTGTATAATCATATAATGTATATATAGACAAAGAAGGTCCGTATAGAAATACAATTGTATAATCATTTTCAACTTACTACATTTTATATATGTCACTTTCACTTTCCATTTGATGGATTGCAGGACCCACCAAATAGGTACTTGTCAGATCTATCTACATTGAATGAGGGAAATGAGGAAATGGTAGATGAAAGCTCTACATGTAGTATGGCTAAAAGAGGGAGATCAACTAGAGGTCAAAAGAATATAAAATTTTTTGATAAACACATGCAATTTTTCCTTGCTAATGGGGGGTCATGTTCTTATGATGATGAGACCAAAGGCAACATCAAGGTGCCCTTTTGGTACTCACACATTGAGAAAGAATGGATACCCAATGAGCTACCTCCAATTAACACAGATTTTTGTGTTAATGAGAGGATATATCGCATTGCTCCATCCTCATTACATGGTTTGGGCCTATTTTCCATGGATGGGATAAAGGTATGTTACAACAAAGTTGTCGAATTGTTCAAGTATGTCGGTCCATGTTACAATTACAATGATTGGATGCGGATTGTTTGATATAAAAAAAGTATGCATAGGTATGGGGTATCAGCTAATTATATACAACGGAAAGAAAATTATCAAAGTAAAATATTTGCTATGTACATTGATGGGAGACCAAAAGCAATAGGTAATATTGCAAGTTTTATAAATAGTACGCGACCTGCTTCAACTAGTAAGCAACCTAATTGCATATTTGAGGCGCGTGAGGGGAATGAAGTTTTTGTTTGTGCAATAAAATCAATAAGTGCAGGGGAAGAATTGCTAATTGATTACCATTTAAATCACATAGATACAAACAATGTTACTATCATGAGGGTTGTAAGTACTATTTACCATTTTGTTAATAAGTTTTTTTTTGCTGTCTATTGCTTTCAGTTAGCTGATTTTTTTATGTTTAATCTTTGTGACAGGATGATATGGATCCGACAGATGATAGAGGTTAGCAGGATGCTACTCCCACCCCTTCTTCAGCGAGGGTAAACCTTTTTGAAATTGTACAAATTAGATAGTTGAAAAATGTTATATTATTACGTTATTTTATTTATGGTTTTTGAGTTTTTATGATAGTTTTACTGATATTCCTCTCACAATTTGATGTTCAGGATAAGGCTAAAGTAGTAGCAATGACCACCGAGCCACTAGCTATGCATTCTGATGAGGCTGATATTGCTGATACTCCCAATTTTATAAAAATGTTGAAAAAAAAATTTGGCAAATTAATTTAGAAGCAATTAAAATTTTGGATGAGGCAAATATGGAACCCGAGGAGATGAGGAAGAGGCTATCAGAATTGAAAGCGCAAGCTCAGTGTTATGAAGTAAGCTCCAATGAATATTTAGTTATAACAAAAGTTCAATAAAGATTTATATTTTATAATCTTTTATGTTGTGAAGTAAAATATGTAATATGTGCAAAAATACTTTATTGATGCAATTTTTTTAAAGAGTTGTAAGAAACTTTAGCTACTAAATTCTTGTTATACAGGAATTTTTGGGAATTGATCCAGAATGTGGTCAAGGACAACGTGGTGAGGGAAGTAGTAGCAGAGTTTCAGCTGCTACTGGTAAAATAATCTTTTAGTTGACAAGCTAGAAGGAATTTTTTATTTCGAACATTCAAAACTTCTTAACTCTTACTTTTATTATTTCAGAATGTCTTTGCTAACAATGTATTGTTCAAGTCATCTAGTGCAGGAGACTCCTACGAGGTTGACGGATGCCCATACGAGATTGCCGACTGCAATGTCGGCAACAAGGGGACATCCAACTAGTAAATCCTTGTTTTGCTATATTTGGTTTTGTGTTAATTATGAGTTGATAATATGTACTTTAATCTTGGGATGCATCACATACTGTATTGTTTTTTTTGTGGTAGGAGATGCACCGTTTGGTACGCCACCAAATGCAGATCATAGTACATCTATTGGTGATAATTCACCGTCATTTCTTGGAGCTACCCGTGTTTCTAGCACGGGATCTATGGAGACATCATTGTTGATTGACGATAATGAATTAATGCCTTTGAAATGTCCTAAGCTTCCAGGTACTTTAAATAATTATTTTTTATATTGTAATAAGGATTTTCTTGCAAGATGTATACATGATAGGAAGTGGTGAATGCAAGGGCTTTTGATGTGGAGTGATGCCTCATGACCTTTAATGTGTCGTATTGTGCAAGTTGTTTAATTATTTTGGAATTCCTTTTTATTAGGGGTTTGGTAGGATCATCTGAATTATCAATGACCTTTTGTCTATACCAGTAATTCTCTAGTTTAGGAATTTGGTACATTGCAATTTCATGCTTTGAGTAGAAGATACTAACTAACTTTTCTACAGAGAACCAAAAGTGGGAGTCTTCTTTCATATGATTCATTTTAATGGTTTTTACTATTAATTATCCCATGACATTTTTTTCAGGAAACGATACATTTTATAAGAGGCTTTATGACCTCACGCTGTGAAGATTCGGGCCCACCATACGTACTAGGTTGCTGTACATCATAACTGAACTAATTTTATCCCACTATTTTTTTTCATATCATTAATTGGTGCAACATTTTTCCTTTCATTCGAGTCTTTTCATATACTAGCTATATCTAACAATTTTGTGTTTTTTCTTAAAAGGTGGAACTACCAATCTCAAAAATTAAAAGATGGGCTCATCAAAGATATAGAGCATGAGTTTGGTAGTAATATTTTTTATCATAAGAAATTGTTACAAAAATCTGCCAGACATCTCAAGGTTGTGAGGGACACATATAGAAAGAGCCTCATCCACAACTTGAAGTACGAGCATCCTCCCTTTGTTTCAGCAAGGGACTAGAATGAGTTCATTTTGGATGCAAAGGAGAAAGAGCAATGTCTGCCAGAAGAAAGTGCACCAGCAAATCCAAAAAGGCATGCAATAGTATTGACTACTAGTACATTAATGAGAAAATTTAGGGTTCAACTTCAATATCAACAATTTCAACTAGCTCAATTTAATCTATCTATTGATGAAAGGTATGTAAGTCATATGCTGACACAATTGCTTATAAATCTCAATCTCAATCTGGGCATAAATCCTACATAAGATATATTGACAAAATGAAGCCCTTTATTCATATTTAGTGACAAATTTTAGAGCCTATGTCTCCTATGGGTTCTTTTCTCAAATTTTATCTTCGCTGAACTCAAACTCTAATTCAACTAAGAAATTCCTACTCAAAGTTGTGACAATCAAATCTTGTGATATGATGTACCATGTTAGATTTTGAGTCATAAAAATAGGCAATGCCTTGACCACTATACTTGTTGACTTTCCCTTTCTTTTACAATAATTGCTCGCTATGTTGAGTTTCCTATCCCCTATTTTCTTTTGGGTCATGTGTGCATCAAATCTGCACTTAATCTGCATGTAAATCCTGATGAAATCCATCATTGAAGATATCAAATCCCATATTCTATAGTATTCTGTTAACTATGATAACAGTATATAATGTTGTCATTAGTGATTGTTATTTTATATTGTCATCAATTCCATTTTGTGCTTTGTTGCATATCAAAAAAGAAGTGCATATACACTATACATCATATTTAAGTGTGAAGCATCACAAAATCTAATCTCTATCTTCAGATAACAATGTAGTCTAAGAATCCTAAAGAATTTAAAGCTGAGCATTTCCACCACATCTAAAATCCATTCTTCTTTTTCAGTATTTTTCGTTGCTGCTGAAGCTTTGATCACATGGATTATGTGTCTATACCCAACCAATAGATTATCCTTTTTAGGGAATCCTTGCTTTTTCTCGTGTGGAAACTGTAAAGATGGAAACTCATTAAGAGATTTTTCCTGATATCACCCTACTTCCAATCTTTCTCTTTCATTCCTTAGCTCTTTGCAAGCTCACAAAAGGCATATCAGCTTTGGCAACATGTTAATTATTTGTGTGTAGACTAATTCAAACACATATATCAGTGAAGTAAAGAGACAAAGTACCAAGCCTAACACATCTACCTTGGGGGAGCACTCTTAAAATACAACATAATGTACAAAAAAATTCACAGTGTGTACAAATGACTTTTCATGTGATTTGAACCTTCACCTACACCTCTTGTTCCTTCACATTCTCATCCTTTTGAATTCAATATTTCTCACTATGCTGTTTTGTCAAAATCCCTAAAATAGGAGTTATTTCTCCAACATACTACCACGCATAATCCTCAATTTTGGTATTTAAATTTTGTTATTGTAAATATGAAAGGTATGTAATTCATATGCTGACACAATTGCTTATAAATCTCAATCTCAATTTGGGCATAAATCCTACATAAGATATATTAACAAATGAAGCTTCTAATATGTTCTCTCTGTGACCAAAGACACTCACCCTTATAAAACCTTCACCTCTGGGTCCAAACCCACTTCCTAGAGTTGTAACTATATGTGCTTTCTCAAGGATCTCAGTAAAAATATCCCATGAATTTTGACCAGGAAATCAAACCCATACATATGGCGCATTTTTTCCTCCAAAGACATCAAACCCAAGTGTAGTAAATGTTTCCACAATGATTCTAGTATTATCTTTATATCATCTAACATATTTCAAACTTTTCATAGGTTGCAGGACACATCAAAGGCAACAAAGGCGAGGCTGGAAAAGGTTGGGCAGCACAAACTTGGCTCTCGGGGATATTCGAAAATCAAAGCACACATTGTAATTAGAAATAAATGAATTGCAAAGAAAAATTATTTATAAAATGCAAATAATTTTGTTAATCAATAAAAAAATGCAGGGCATTGATTTTAATCTGGAGGCCACAGAAGAACACAAAAAAATTGCCTTCAAGCAAGGCTATGCAACGGTGGCTGAATGCCTACGGCAAGCTTCCATTGCCCCAACCGAACAGTCTCCTGCATCATGTGCACAGGTAAATATGCCAAAAAATATATTAGAAATTGAATACTTGAGCAACAATTTATTTGATAATAATGTGTGTGACATTGCAATGCAGCCTGTTAATCCTGACACAGATCATACGCAGCATCATGAAGCCCCTGATGTGCATCGTACCGTCGATGGAGGTGCTCATTTGTTATTTAAAACTAATTATGTAATTATTAATACAATTTAACATCTTTAATTGAACTTGTTATAACCTTTTTGTGTTGAGGATATAGAATCATGTCATGCTGAATGAGTGCCAGAGGATGTTCAGACTGATCATGTGGCACATTCAGGTAAAGAAAATCTATGTTTTGTTCTTTTAAATTAATTTTTTGATTTATAGTTCTTTTACTTAAATAAAAAATTGTAATTCACTAATATAAAATGGTGGGAATTTAACCTCATGAAGTACTTGTTATTGCAGTGGACCCCCCTTTGGTGCAGCGGCCTCATGGTGTTCCTGAATGGATGAGAAGGAGACATGTGTTAGAACCAGTAGAGGAGGGGGATCCTAATGAGGACATTGATATTCCTCTTAGAAATTTTATGAAAAAAATAAACGGAAAGAAAGCAAAAAAGAGATGATTATTCATGAATGACTTACTCTTGAATATTGTTAATGAATATTGTGTTAATGAATTATTCATGAATGACTTACTCTTGAATGTTGCGTGTTAATGAATTATTCGTGAATGTTGTGTGTTTATGAATTTTATGTGTTAATGAATGTTATCATGTGATTATAATGATTGAATGTTCTATTTCAAAAATGGATGAATTGAATGTTATTAAATGTTAATGGGGAATTTAGAGTGATGTTGGGGGGGGGGGGGGAGGGGCCAAATGAGCTTCCACCTTCACGTGGCTGGCCCTATTAAGTAGAGAATATTTAACTATTCTCAAAACCAAGTGAAGCTCAAACTTTAAAGATAAGCTTATAGTTAATAGTGACAACCAATTAGCAAGTCGAAATGAATTTCTTCGTTATAGGTACCTTTTTAGTTTTTAAAGCACGATATCATGTTTTAATATTGTATAGTTTTTTTCTCTTAAGTTAAAGTATTCTTTTACTATAACAACATAATTTATGACCATTTTAGTAACTATTCTAACATCGCTTTATGACAAATCCTGTTTTTCAGATGTTGAGCATGGCTGCAGTTGTGCAATTGGCGTTTCAGAGTATTGGTGTGGTTTATGGGGACATAGGAACACCACCACTTTATGTGTATGCGAGTACTTTTCCTGATGGCATCAAACATCCTAATGACGTTCTTGGGGCTTTTTCTTTGATCATATATTCTCTCACTCTTTTTCCCCTCATCAAATACATCTTCATTGTATTGTGGGCCAATGATAATGGAGATGGTAAGATTATAACAGCTCTAGTTTCACTTTGTTTTTAGGTCAAATTTTGATCTTTTTGATGTGACAACATGTGTTCTAAGTTTAAAGGGACGGTTTCTTTTGCAGGTGGAATGTTTTCTCTTTATTCTTTGATTTGCCGCCATGCAAATGTCAGCATGATACCCAATCACTAGGAAGAAGACAGGAAACTCTCCTCATATACACTTGAAGTTGCAGGTAGACAGCCCAATAGAGCCATTAGGATAAAGGAAGCTCTTGAAAAAAGTAACTTTGCCAAGAGATGTTTGTTAATACTAGCCCTTGTAGGGACTTGTATGGTTATAGGAGATGGCATCCTCACCCCTTGCATCTCTGGTACATATTATTTTTTTTACAATATGTAATGCTTTTTTTTGTTATTTTTCAATATATTGTATGCTTGTTATATCAATGTTTCAATAGTGTGATCTATTATCATATGTTAGAAATCAAACGATCTCGAAGTCTACTTAATTCACAATAAATCCCTTAGATTGTACAAAATTTGTTAACTTTTCCCTTTCATTTGTTCAAGTAGTTTCACTAACACTTAATTTGTTGATATATTTTATTTCTTTCAACAGTCGAGGGAATCAAAAGGGTGGACAAGTCGCTCAACCAAGGTGAGTTTTCGGCATTTTCTCACATTATAATATTTGAGATGGGTAGGAAGGTTATGGTGAGCAGAAAACATGAACACGAAATTAGATTGATAAACTAATGACATTTCATTCTTTGTCCTATTCCTCAATTTCATGCTTGGGTTTTATAACCCCAATTGATCTTCCTTAAAACATTATTCCATTTCTTTTATGAATTCTGAAGTCAGGAATCTCTGAAATTGTAATGACTTTGCAAGGTATCCCAGCAAATCTCAAATTCACATTCTTTTTTTTCTATCTTAAAGTCTTGCCTGTAGGAAATTGTGATCTTGTGTTGAATACACATGTTAACCTACAAATTTATCTAACTTTCTCTTTGGACCTACTTTTGGTGTAATCTTAGAACCCATATTGTTGTATTCGAATTTGGAAGGCGTGCTGGAGATGGCATAGCTGTGAAATGCCTGTGTTTGGAAAGCTGTTTGGTTTTTATCTTGATTGATGAATAGTTTGCTGTCATTATGTGGATAATGGCTTTAGTTACAGGCATCTTATCTTTCCAAAAGATTTCATACCTAATGACCTGAGAACATCCTAAAATTTTGACGTGTTATATCTGATTTGGAGGAGGAAGAAGTACAAACGATTCAAAAGGTTGTCTAGAATGAGAGAGTAGTGTGCTTCCATAGTTTTCATCTGTCTTATTTTTGTATATTGGAATGACTTGAATATTTTTAAATGCAGGAAGAATTGCGCCAAAAAGAACATAAAAATTGAGATGAATTTCAAAGATTGTTGGAGGATCATAAAGCAACTAGCCTACTTACAACAAAGACACACTTCATTTGAAGCAGGCTCTTTGCTTTATGATCCTCCAGTTATTTGATAAAGCAAAGAACTGGAGGATCATAAAGCAAAGAGCCTGCTTCAAATACATTTGGTTCACCACCCAAGGATTTGTTTGAAGATGTTGCAGAAGGGATGAAAAAGCAGGTAGGAAAGTTGCATATATTTTAATGATTTGATTGCAGGATTTAATTGCACTTTCACAATTAGGCTTGCAATCATTATTACTCAAGGCAATGTATGTTTGATTCCTTTGATGTAACCATTTTTTGAATATGTATCTTTGGCAGTACCAGGAGGACAAATCAAACATAAAAGATGTTATGGAGTCAGGAAAGGTGTGCCTTTTGTGCTTTAAGATTTTCCATTGGATGTAACATATATTGTAATCTTTTTGATGTAATGATTGCAGCTCGCAGTAACATCAGCATGGACTCTTGACAAGTTCAAAGCCTCCATTGGGGAACTATTTGATTTGGTTGCTACATCTGAAACAAATCTTAAGGTTTGTTCTGGTTACATTTCTATATTTTTTGTCTCGGCTACAGAAGACTTCACAATAAAAGTATTTGGTATTTGCCTTTGAACAATGTTGTCACATATTGTTATGTTCCTAGTAACTACTATTTATACAAACAAGGATCTTATCCTTATGTTCCATATGACTCTGGTTCCTAACTGATTCGATCATTACATCAGCTATATTATGTTTTGACTCATTTGCACTAGTAAGTAGTTGTTGGAAGTGAATCGCTATCACAAATGCATTAGTCTGTTTTCATTAGTGGATAATGGATTTTTATTAGGTTAAACTGAAACAATTGCAAATTTTGAAAGTAATGCAAGTTGTTTTGGGATATATGATTTTGTTAGGTCTTACTGACATCCTGTGTATTGCTTGTAGCTTGTGTTTGAAGAAGTGATTGAACAAGTAAAGGAAAAGGAAGAGAAAGAAGCAAAAAGGAGGGAAAGGTTGGCAGATGATTTCACGGCTTTTCTTTATTCTCTGAAGGTTTACATTATTCATTTTGGAAAAAATCCTTCTAATGCAGTTTCTTTTTCCTCTACTACTTTTACACCTGGAGTAAAATTTCACAGAGTTTTGTACATTAAAAATCCTGAATATGAATGAATTTCTATTCTTATGATAAAAGAATTTCTATCTATGTAACAATAAATTAGTTATATATTGTTTTTCCACTTCAAGAAATTGTTGCTTCCTCAGAATGGGAGGATTGCATACCTTTTCTCAAAGATGCGGAAGCATATAGGTAAAAGAGCCACTATCAGGAATTAATCTTATTGTGAGTAATTAAAGGTATTTATCATGTACCTTACACTACTAGTAGCTATAAATATATTGGATATGAATATTCAGGGCAATTAGTGATGAAAGCTTCTCTTGGGAGATATCTGATAAGTACATTGCAAATCTTCACGAAAGGTTAAGGAAAACAAGCGCAAACAAGATGAAGAAGAGGTACATGACCTAATTATCATTTCCACTTTCATATTTAATTTTGTCAAGATCTAATTGTTGTTTAAATACCTTTTGAAAGCATATTTGGGTGAGTTTTGTACTGAGAATGCAAATTAGACCTCCTTATGAAGATAATTGTATTACTAACAAGTTATTTTAACTACTTTTACAAACTAGCTATTAGAAGTTAAATTGTTGCAAACTAGCCTTTATCAAGATTTGATATGATCTAGATGAGATGAGTTAGGGTTAGTAGACTAACCAACATGAAAAAGCCAAAAGAAATACAAAATTTGTCAACAACACTCTTGACATTCTCTATGTATATCCTAAACAAATGTGCTATCATCAAATGCACTTAACAATGATGTCAACTATTCCAATATGCATGCAACTTTAATGTTAAATGAAGATAATTCTAATTTAACAATCAATCATTCTAGCGATTCTTTTGGCCACAACTTCTTCCAGGCTAAAATCTCTTCCTCTATAATTAACTTCCGAATGCCTCCATAAAATCCTTCAACCTCACCTCCTGCTTCATGATGACGTTTCCTATTGATTGGAGCACGTCTCCATCGAGAACCAGAGGTATATTGATGAAGAGATATTGAATCTTATTAATATAACAACTAACTTGATAGCATTAATATACATTATGGATAAAGAGATATTGAATCTTATTATGGACCTTATCCTTGGTGGCTATGAAACGACATCTAACTTGATAGCATTAATTTTGAAGTTTCTAATTGAATGCCCTAAGGCATTGGAGCATTATTAAAGAAAACATCAAGGGATAATATTTGAATTGTGGATATTTGTAAATTATGTTGGTTTTAGATAGTTATAGTTATAGTTATATATGCGCTCTTATGATGATGTGATTAGGGCTGTAAGTTTTTTTGTCACGTTTATCTATTTGAAAAATAGATGAAATTATTGGCTTTCATTCCTGATAAATAATTATTTCCTAATTTTATTCTTCCCTAGTGGAACCAAAATTTAGACGCGCTATGCCAATTATTGCAAAGCCATTGCTCTCATAGGAGCCTTCTAAACTCCACAAAATTTGAGTTGTAAAGCATAATTGCTCGGTGGAAATAGGATATCGTGCACATTTCTTCCTCCTTCCCATTGTTTTGTATAAAATAAATCATTTGACGAACGAAACAATGGTGTGGAGGAAGAAATGTGCATGATACCTTGACTCTCATGCATCAAGCAATTATGCTTTATAATCAAGTTTTGTGTAGTTTCGAATGCTCCTATGAGAGCAAAGCTTTCAAAAAAAATGGGATAGCGCGTCTCAATTACAACACATTTTGGTCTCAATTGCGACCAATATTCATCTCAATTGAGACACCAAACTGGCAACCTTTTAGGTCATGAGTATAGCACCAGTGTCGAAAGCTAAGCGTCTTTGGTCGTAATTTTGACGAAAAATTGGGCAAGTTTACGTCAGAATTGAGAAAATAACAGTTTACCTTGACTAGAGTACTCGACGAAACTTGTGTCGATAAATCCACATTTATGTAGTCGAAATTTCGATGCAAAATGAATGTGGCAAAAAATCGATCAAATTTGTGCAACGACGACTTTGGTCACTTTAGCTACGTACTCTTGTAGAAATTGAGACCTTTTTGCGTCGCAAATTAAGCCTAAATATACTAGTGTATGTCGTTGTTTAATGGGTCAAAGGGGGTCATAGGTCACCCTATGATGCCCTTTTAGCCATATGAATGATTCAAATATGTCCCTAGGGGTACTGGGACCCCAAGGAATATATGTCATCAGTTAATGGGTCATAGGGGGTCATAGGTCACCCTATGACCCCCTTTGACCCATATGAACGATTCGAATATGTCCCTAGGGGTCCTAGGACCCCTAGGGACATATATCGTCATTTAATGTGTCAAAGCGTGTCATAGGTCACCCTATGACCCCCTTTGACCTATATGAACGATTTGAATATGTCCTTAAGGGTTATAGGACCCCTAGAGACACATGTCATCGTTCAATGGGTCAAAGGGGGTCATAGGTCACCCTATGACCCCCTTTGACCCATATGAACAATTCAAATGTCCTTAGGGGTTCTAGGACCCCTAGCGACATATGTCGTCGTTTAATGGGTCAAAGGGGGTCATAGATCACCTATGACCACCTAGACCCATATGAACGATTTGAATATGTCCCTAGGGGTCCTAGGACCCTAGAGACATATTTGAATCGTTAATATGGTTCAAAGGGGGACATATGTCACCCTATCACCTATGACACCCTTTGACCCATATGACCCATTCAAATATGTTTCTAGGGGTTTGAGGACCCATAGTGACATATGTCGTCGTTTAACGAATCAAAGAGGGTCGTAGGTCACCCTATGACCCCCTTTGACCCATATTACCCATTCGAATATGTCCCTAAGTGTTCTAGGACCCCTAGAGACATATGTCATTGTTTAATGGGTCAAAGGGGGTCATAGGCCTTTGACCCATATTTACGATTCGAATATGTCGATATGGGTCTTAGGACCCCTAGAGACATATGTCGTCGTTTAATTGGTCAAAAGGGGGCATAAGTCACCCTATGACACCCTTTAACCAATATGAACGATTCGAATATGTCCTTAGGGGTCCTATGACCCCAAGGGACATACGTCGTCGTTTAATGGGTCAAAGGGAGTCATAAGTCAACCTATGACCCCCTTTGACCCATATGACTGATTCAAATATGTCCCTAGGGGTCCTAGGACCCCTAGGGACATATGTCATTGTTTAATTGGTCAAATGGTGTCAAAGGTCACACTATGACCCCCTTTCACCCATAAGAATGATTCAAATATGTCCCTAGGGGTCCTAAGACCCATAGGGACGTATGTCGTCGTTTAATGGGTCAAAAGGGGACCCATATGAACGATTCAAATATGTCCCTATGGGTCGTAGGACACATAGGGACATATGTCATCGTTTAACGGGTCAAAGGGGGTCATAGGTCACCCTATTACCCCCTTTGACCCATATGAACGATTCAAATATGTCCTTAGGGGTACTAGAACCCCTAGGGACATATGTCGTCGTTTAATGGGTCAAAGAGGGTCATAGCTCACCCTATGACCCCCTCTGACCCATATGGCCCATTCGAATATGTCCCTAGGGGTCCTAGGACCTCTAGGGACAAATGTCGTCATTTAATGGGTCACAAGGGGTCATAGGTCACCCTATGACCCCCTTTGACCCATATGAAAGATTCGAATATGTCCCTTGGGGTTCTAGGACCCCTAGGGACATATGTCATCGTTTAATGGGTCAAAGGGGGTCATAAGACACCGTCTAACCCCCTTTGACCCATATGCATGATTCGAATATGTCCCTATCGGTCCTAGGACCACTAGGGACATATGTCATCATTTAATAGGAAAAAGGGGGTCATAAGTCACCCTATAACCCCCTTTGACCAATATGAACGATTCGAATATGTCTGTAGGGGTCCTAGGACCCCTATGGACATATGTCATCGTTTAATGGGTCAAAGGGGGTCATAAGTCACCTTATGACCCCCATTGACCAATATGAACATTTTAAATATGTCCTTAGGTGTCCCAAGACCCCTAGGTACATATGTCATCATTTAATGGGTCAAAAAGAGTCATAGGTCACCCTATGACCCACTTTGACCCATATGAATGAGTTGAATATTTCCCTAGGGATTCAGGGACCCCTAGACACATATGTCATTGTTTAATGTGTCCAAGGGTGTCATAGGTCACCCTATGACCCCCTTTGACAAATATGAATGATTCGAATATGTCCCTAGGGGTCCTAGGACCCCTAGGGACATATGTCGTTGTTTAATAGGTCAAAGGGGGTCATAGGGTGAATATGTCCTTAGGGGTCCTAGGACCCCTAGGGACATATGTCATCGTTTAAAGGGTCAAAGGGAGTCATAGGACATTTTATGACCCCCTTTGACCCATATGAACGATTCGAATATGTCACTAGGGGTCTTAGGACCCCTAGGGACATATGACATCGTTTAATCAGTCAAAGGGTGTCATAGGTCACCCTATGACCTCCTTTGACCCATATGCACGATTCGAATATGTCCCTATGGGTCCTAGGACCCCTAGGGACATATGTCATCGTTTAATGGGTCAAAGGGGGTCATAAGTCACCTTATGACCCCCTTTGACCCATATGGCCCATTTGAATGTCCCTAGGGGTCTGAGGACCTCTAGAGAGCTAGATAATTGTTTCATGGGTCAAAGGGGGTCATAAGTCACCCTATGACCCCCTTTGACAATTATGAACGATTTGAATATGTCTTTAGGGGTCCTATGACCCCTAGGGACATATGTTGTCATTTAATGGGTCAAAGGGAGTCATAGGTCACACTATGAGCCACTTTGACCCATAGAAAAGATTCGAATATGTCCCTAGGGGTGTTAGGACCCCTAGCGACATATGTCATCATTTAATGGGTTAAAGGGGGTCATAAGTCACCCTATGACCCCCTTAGATCCATATGGCCCATTCGAATATGTCCCTAGGGGTCCTAGGACCGCTAGGGACATATGTCATCGTTGAATGGGTCAAAGGGGGTCATAGTTCAACCTATGACCCTGTTTGACCCATATAAATGATTCGAATATGTCCCTAGGGGTTCTAGGACCACTAGGGACATATGTCATCGTTTAATGGGTCAAATGGGGTCATAGGTCACATTATGACCGCCTTTGACCCATATGAATGATTTGAATATATCCCTATGAGTCCTAGGACCCCTAGGGACATATGTCATCATTATTGGGTCAAAGGGTGTCATAAGGCACCCTATGACCCCCTTTGACCCATATGAACGATTCGAATATGTCCCTAGGGGTCCTAGGACCCCTAGGGACATATGTCATCATTTAATAGGACAAAGGGGGTCACAGGGCACCCTATGACCTCCTTTGACCTAATGAATGATTTGAATATGTCCTTAGGGGTCCTAGGACCCCTAGTGAAATATGTCGTCGTTTAATGGGTCAAAGGGGATCATAGGTCACCTTATGACCCCCTTTGATCCATATGAACGATTCGAATATGTCCTTAAGCATCTTAGGACCCCTACGGACATATGTCATTGTTTAATGGGTCAAAGGGTGTCATATGTCACCCTATGACCCCCTTTGACCCATATGAACGATTCAAATATATCCCTAAGAGTTCTAAAGCCCCTAGAGACATATGTCATCATTTAATGCATCAAAGAGGGTCATAGATCACCCTATCACAAAATTTGACCCATACGAACGATTCGAATATGTCATGAGGGGTCCTAAGACCCCTAGGGACATATGTCATTTTCAAATGTGACCAAGGGGTTCATAAGTCACCCTATGACCCCCTTAGGGACATATGTCATCATTTAATGGGTCAAAAGGGGTCAAAAGTCACCCTACGACCCCCTTTGATCCATATGAACGATTCGAATATGTCCCTATGGGTCCTAGGACCTCTAGGGACATATGTCATCATTTAATAGGTCAAAGGGCCCCCTTTGACCCATATGGCCTGTTCGAATACGTCCCTAGGGGTACTAGAACCCTTAAGGACATATGTCATTGTTTAATGGGTCAAAAGGGGTCATAGGGTGATAGGTCACCCTATGACCCCCTTTGACTCATATGGCTCATTCGAATATGTTCCTAAGGGTCATAGGACCCCTAGGGACATATGTCACCGTTTAATGGGTCAAAGGGGGTCATAGGTCACCCTATGACCCCCTTTGACCTATATGATAGATTCGAATATGTCACTAGGGGTCCTAGGGACATATGTCATCGTTTAATGGGTCAAAGCGGGTCATAGGTCACCCTATGACCCCCTTTTACCCATATGAACGATTTGAATATGTCCCTAGGGGTCTTAGGACCCCTAGGTACATATGTCATCATTTAATGGGTCAAAAGGGGTCATAGGTCACCCTAGGACCCCCTTTGATCGATAGGCATGATTCAAATATATCCCCATGGGTCTTAGGACCCCTAGGGACATATGTCATCATTTAATGGGTCAAAGGAGGTCATAAGTCACCCTATGACCCCCTTTGACAAAATTTCAATGATTCGAATATGTCCTTAGGGTTATTAGGACCCCTAGGGACATATGTCGTCGTTTAATGAGTCAAAGAGGGTCATAAGTCACCCTATGACCCCCTTTGATCAATATGAATGATTCGAAAATGTCCTTAGGGGTCCTAGGACCCCTAAGGACATATGTCATCATTTAATGGGTCAAAGGGAGTCATAGGTCACCCTATGACCCCCTTTGACCAATGTGAATGATTTAAAAATGTCCTTAGGGGTCCTAGGAGCCCTAGGGATATATGTCGTCATTTAATGGGTCAAAGGGGGTCATAGGTCACCCTATTACCCCCTTTGACCCATATGCTCAATTCAAATATGTCCCTATGGGTCCTAAGACCCCTAAGAACATATGTCGTCGTTTAATGGGTCACAGGGGGTCATAGGTCAACCTATGACGCCCTTTGACCCATTGTGCCCATTCGACTATGTTCCTAGGGGTCCTAGGACCCCTAGGGACATATGTCGTTGTTTAATGGGTCAAATGGGGTCATAAGTCACCCTATCACCCCTTTTGACCAATATGAACGATTCGAATATGTCCTTAGGGGTCCTATGACCCCTACAGACATATATCATTATTTAATGGGTGAAAGGGAGTCATAAGTCACCCTATGACCCCCTTTGACCCATAGGAATGATTCAAGTATGTCCTTAGGACCCCTAGGGACATATGTCGTCGTTTAATGGGTCAGAGGGGGTCATAGGTCACACTATGACCCCTTGTGAGCCATATAAATGATTCGAATATGTCTTTAGGGGTACTATAACGCCTAGGGACATATGTCATCGTTTAATGGGTCAAAGGGGGTCATAAGTCACCCTATGACCCCCTTTTACACATATGGCCCATTTGAATATGTCCTTAGGCGTCCTAGGACCCCTAGGGACATATGTCGTATTGAATGTGTCAAAGGAGGTCATAGGGTGATGAACAATTTGAATATGTCCCTAGGGGTCCTAGAACCCATAGGGACATATGTCATCGTTTAATCAGTCAAAGGGGGTCAGAGGTCACCCTGTGACTCCCTTTGACCCATATGAACTATTCGAATATGTTCCTATGGGTCATAGGACCCCTAGGGACATATGTCATCGTTTAATGGTTCAAAGGGTGTCATAAGGCACTCTATGACCCCCTTTGACCCATATGAACGATTCAAATATCTCCCCAGTGCTCTTAGGACCCCTAGAGACATATGTCGTCATTTAATGGGTCAAATGTGGTCATAAGGCACCCTATGATCCCCTTTTACCCATATGAACGATTTGAATAAGTCCTTAGGGGTCCCAGGACCCCTAGGGTCATATGTCATCGTGTAATGGGTCAAAGGGGGTCATATGTCACCCTGTGACCCACTTTGACTCATATGAACGATCAAATATGTCCTTAGGGGTCCGAGGACCCCTAAGAACAAATATCGTCTTTTAATGGGTCAAAGGGTGTCACAGGTCACCCTATGACCACCTTTGACCCATATGAATGATTCGAATATGTCCTTAGTGGTTATAGGACCCCTAGAGACATATGTCGTCGTTTAATGGGTCAAAATATCCATATGAACAATTCGAATATGTCCCTGGGGGTTCTAGGACCCCTAGCGACATATGTTGTCGTTTAATGGGTCGAAATGGGTCATAGTTCACCTATGACCCCCTTAATCTATATGAACAGTTCAAATATGTCCCTAGCGGTCCTAGGACTGCTAGTGACATATTCGAATCGTTCATATGGGTCAAGGGGGGTCATAGGTGACCCTATGACTTATGACTCCATTTTACCCATATGACCCATTCGAATATGTTCCAAAGAGTCCGAAGACCCCTAGTGACATATGTCGTCGTTTAATTGGTCAAAGAGGGTCTTGGGTCACCCTATTACCCTCTTTGACCCATATTACCCATTCCAATATGTCCCTAGGGGTTCTAGGACCCCTAGAGACATATGTCGTCGTTTAATGGGTCAAAGGGGGTCATAGGTCACTCTATGACACCCTTTGACCCATATGCACGATTTGAATATGTCCCTATGGGTCTTAGGACCCCTAGGGACATATGTCTTCGTTTAATGGGTCTAAGCTGGTCATAAGTCAACCTATGATCCCCTTTGACCAATATGAACGATTTGAATATGTCCTTAGGGGTCCTATGACCCCTAGGGACATATCTCATCGTTTAACGGGTCAAAGGGAGTCATAGGTCACCCTATGACCCTCTTTGACCCATAAGAAAGATTCGAATATGTCCTTAGGGGTCTTAGGACCCCTAGGGACATATGTGATCGTTTAATGTGTCGAAGGGGGTCATAAGTCACCCTATGACCCCCTTTGACCCATATGGCCCGTCGAATATGTCCCTAGGGGTCCTAGGACCCCTAAAGACATATGTCGTCATTGAATGGGTCAAAGGGGATCATAGGTCGTCTTATGACACCCTTTGATCCATATGAACGATCTGAATATGTCCCTAGGGGTCCTAAGACCCCTAAGGACATATGTCTTCATTTAATGGGTCAAAGGGGGTCTTAGGTCACCCTATGACCCCTCTATGACCCCCTTTGACCCATATGAACAATTCGAATATGTCCCTATGGGTCCTAAGACCCCTAGGGACATATGTCGTCATTTAATTGGTCAAAGGGTGTCATAAGGCATCCTATGACCCCCTTTGACCCATATGAACGATTTGAATATGTCCCTAGGGGTCGAAGGACCCCTAGAGACATATATCGTCATTTAATGGGTCAAAGGGGATCATAGGGTACCCTATGACCCCCTTTGACCTATATGAACGATTTGAATATGTCCTTAGGCGTCCTAGGACCCCTATGGACATATGTCATCATTTAATGGGTGAAAGGGGGTCATAGGTCACCCTATGACCCCCTTTGACCCATATGAATGATTCGAATATGTCCCCATGGGTCCTACAACTTTTAGAGAAATATGTCATCGTTTAATGTGTCAAAGGGTGTCATAGGTCACTCTGTGACCCCCTTTGACCCATATGAACGATTCAAATATGTCCTAAAGGGTTATAGGACCCCTAGAGACACATGTCATCATTCAATGGGTCAAAGTTCACCCATATGAACAATTCGAATATGTCCTCAAGGGTTCTACGACCCCTCGACACATATGTCGTCGTTTAATGGGTCAAAGGGGGTTATAGGTCACCTATGACCTCCTTGACCCATATGAATGATTTGAATATGTCTGTAGGGGTCCTAGGACCCTTAGAGACATATTCGAATCATTCATATGGGTCAAAGGGGGTCATAGGTCACCTTATGACCTATCACCCCATTTGACCCATATGACCCATTCGAATATGTTCCTAGGAGTCTGATGACCCTTAGCGACATATGTCATCGTTTAACGGATCAAAAAGGGTCGTAGGTCACCCTATGACCCCCTTTGACCCATATTACTCATTCGAATATGTCCCTAGGTGTTCTAGGACCCCTAGCGACATATGTCATCATTTAATGGGTCAAACGGGGTCATAGGTCACCCTATGACACCCGTTGACTAATATGAACGATTCGAATATGTCTCTATGGGTCTTAGGACGCCTAGGGACATATGTCATCATTTTTTTGATCAAAGAGAATCATAGGTCATCCTATGACCCCCTTTGACCCATAAGAATGATTTGAATATGTCCCTATGGGTCCTAGGACCCCTAGGGACATATGTCATCATTTATTGGGTCAAAGGGGGTCATATGTCACCCTATGACCCCCATTGACCCATATGAACAATTTGAATATGTCCCTAGGGCTACTAGAACCCCTAGGGACATCTGTTGTAGTTTAACGGGTGAAAAGTGGTCATAGGTCACCCTATGACCCTCTTTGACCCATATGGCCCATTCGAATGTCCCTAGGGGTCCTAGGACCCCTAGGGACATATGTCGTCGTTTAATAGGTTAAAGGGACCTATGACCCCCTTTGACTCATATGAACAATTTGAATGTGTCCCTAGTTGTCTTAAGGACATATGTCATCATTTAATTGGTCAAAGGGGGTCATAGGTCACTATGTGGCCCCCTTTGACCCATATGAATGATTCGAATATGTCCCTAGGGGTCCTAAGAATCTTCGGGACATATGTCATTGTTTAATGGGTCAAAGGGGGTCATAGGTAACCCTATGACCCCCTTTAACCCATATGCACGATTTGAATATGTCCCTATGGGTGCTATGATCCCTAGGGATGTATGTCGTCGTTTAATGGGTCAAAGGGGGTCATACGTCACACTATGACCCCCTTTGACCAATATGAACGATTTGACTATGTCCTTAGGGGTCCTAGGACCCCTACGGACATACGTCGTCATTTAATGGGTGAAAGGAGGTCATAAGTCACCCTAAGACTCCCTTTGACCAGTATGAACAATTAGAATATGTCTGTAGGGGTCGTAGGACCTCTAGCAACATATTTTATCATTTAATGGGTCAAATGGAGTTATAGGTCACCCTATGACCCCCATTTACCCATATGAATGATTTGAATATGTCCCTATGGGTCCTAGGACCACTAGGGACATAGCTCATCATTTAATGGGTCAAAGGGTGCCATAAGTGACCCTATGACCCCCTTTGCTCCATATGTACAATTCAAATATGTCCCTAGGGGTCCTAGGACCCTTAGGAATATACGTCATCATTTAAGGGGTCAAAGAAGGTCATAGATCACCCTATGACCCCCTTTGACCCATATTGGCCATTAGAATATGTCCTTAGGTTCCCTAAGACCCTTAGGGACATATGTCGTTGTTTAATGGGTCAAAAGGGGTCACAGGTCAACCTATGACCCCCTTTGACCCATATGAACGATTCGAATATGTCCCTAGGGGTCTTAGGGATATATGTCATCGTTTAATGGGTCAAAAGGGGTTATAGGTCACCCTCTGACCCCCTTTAACCCATATGAATGATTCAAATATGTCCCTAAGACCCATAGCGACATATGTCGTTGTTTAATGGGTTAAAGGGGGTCATAGGACACCCTATGACCCCCTTTGACCCATATGCATGATTCGATTATGTCCCTATGGGTCTTAGGACCCCTAGGGACATATGTCGTCATTTAATAGGTCAAATGAGACATATGTCATCGTTTAATGAGTCAAAAGGAGTCATAAGTCACCCTATGACCCCCTTTGACCAATATTAATGATTTGAATATGTCCTTAGGGGTCCTAGGACCCCTAGGGACATATGTCGTCTTTTAATGGGTCAAAGGGGGTCATAAGTGACCCTATGACCCCTTTTGACCAATATGAATGATTCAAATATGTCTTTAGAGGTCATATGACCCCTACAGACATATGTCATCATTTAATGGGTCAAAGTGAGTCATAGGTCTCTCTATGAACCCTTTTGACCCATATGAACGATTCGAATATGTCTCTAGGGGTCCTAGGACCCCTAGGGACATATGTCGTCGTTTAATGGGTCAAAGGGTGTCATAGGTCACCCTACGACCACCTTTGACCCATATGCACGATTCGAATATGTCCCTAGCGGTCCCAGGACTCTTAGGGACATATGTCATTGTTTAATGGGTCAAAGGGCGTCATAGGTCACCCTATGACCCCCTTTGACCCATATGCACAATTTGAATATGTCCCTATGCATCCTAAGACCCCTAGGAACATATGTCGTCATTTAATGGGTTAAAAGGGGCCATAGTTCACCCTATGATGCCCTTTGGCCCATATGGCCCATTCAAATATGTCCCTAGGGGTCATATGTCATCGTTTAATAGGTCAAAGGGGGTCATAAGTCACCCTATGACCCCTTTTGACCAATATGAATGATTCGAATATGTCCTTAGGGGTCCTATGACCCTTAGGGACATATGTCGTCATTTAACAGGTCAAAAAGAGTCATAGGTCACCCTATGACCCCCTTTGACCTTTAAGAAAGATTCGAATATGTCCCTAAGGGTTCTAGGATGCCTAGGGACATATGTCATCATTTAATGGGTCAAATGGGATCATAGGTCACCCTATGAACCCCTTTGACCCATATGAACGATTCGAATATGTCTCTAAGACCCCTAGGGACATATGTCATCGTTTAATGGGTCAAAAGGTGTCATAGGTCACCCTATGACCCCCTTTGACCCATACGAACGATTCAAATATGTCTTTAAGGGTTATAGGACCCCTAAAGACACATATCATCGTTCAATGGGTCAAAGGCAGTCATAGGTCAACCTATGACCCCCTTTGACCCATATGAACAATTCAAATTTTTCCCTAGGGGTTCTAGGACCCCTAGAGACATATGTCATCGTTTAATGGGTCAAAAGGGGTCATAGGTCACCTATGACCCCCTTGACCGATATGAATGATTCGAATATGTCCCTAGGGGTCCTAGGACCCCTAGAGACATATTTGAATCGTTCGTATGGGTCAAATGGTGTCATAGGTCAACCTATGACCTATGACCCCCTTTGACCCATATGACCCACTCGAATATGTTTTTAGAGGTCTAAGGACCCCTAGCGACATATGTCATCATTTAACGGATCAAAAAGGATCGTAGGTCACCCTATGACCCCCTTTGACCCATATTACCCATTCGAATATATGCCTAGGTGTTCTAAGACCCCTAGCGACATATGTCATTATTTATCTGGTCAAAGGGGGTCATAGACCACCCTATGACCCCCTTTGACCCATATGCACAATTCGAATATGTCCTTATTGGTCCTAGGACCCCTAGGGACATATGTTATCGTTTAATTGGTCAAAGGGAATCATACGTCACCCTATGACTCCCTTTGACAAATATGAACGATTCGAATATATCCTTAGGGGTCCTATGATTCCAAGGGACATATGTCATCGTTTAATGGGTCAAAAGGAGTCATACGTAACTCTATGACCCTCTTTGACCCATATGAATGATTCAAATATGTCCCTAGGGGTCCTTGGACCCGTATGGACATATGTCATCATTTAATGGGTCAAAGGGTGTCAAAGGTCACCGTATGACCCCCTATGACCCCTAGGAACGATTCAAATATTTTCCTAAGTGTCTTAAGATCCCTAGGGACATATGTCGTTGTTTAATGGGTCAAAGGGTGTCATAGGTCACCCTATGACCCCCTTTGACCGATATGAACGATTCGAATATATTCTTATGGGTCTTAGGACCCATAGGGACATATGTTGTCGTTTAATGGGTCAAAAGGGGTCATAGGTCACCCTATAACCCTCTTTGACCCATATGAACAATTCGAATATGTCATTAGGGTTACTAGAATTTCTAAGGACATGTCATCGTTTAATGGGTCAAAAGAGGTCATAGGTCACCCTATGACCCCTTTTGACCCATATGGCTCATTCGAATATGTCCTTAGGGGTCTTAGGACCCCTAATGACATATGTCATCGTTTAATGGGTCAAAGGGGGTCATAGGCCATCCTATGACCCCCTTTGACCCATATGAACGATTTGAATATGTCTTTAGGCGTCCTAGGGACGTATATGGTCGCTTAATGGGTCAAAGGGGGTCATAGGTCATCTTATGGACCCCTTTGACCCATATGAATGATTCGAATATGTCCTTAGGGGTCCTAAGACCCCTAGCGACATATATCATCATTTAATGGCTCAAAGGGTGTCATAGGTCACCCTATGACCCTGTTTGACCTATATGCACGATTCGAATATGTCCCTATTGGTCCTAGGACCCCTAGAGACATATGTCGTCGTTTAATAGGACAAAGGGGGTCATAATTGACTAATATGTACGATTCAAATATGTCCTTAGGGGTCCAAGGACCCCTAGGGACATATGTCATCGTTTAATGGGTTAAAGGGGGTCATACGTCACCCTATGATCCACTTTGACCAATATGAACAATTTTAATATGTCTGTAGGGGTCGTAGGACCCCTAGAGACATATGTCATCATTTAATCGGTGAAACGGAGTCATAGGTCACCCTATGACACCGTTTGACCCATATGAACGATTCGAATATGTCCCTACAGATTCTAAGACCCGTAGGGACATATGTTGTCCATAAGTCAACCTATAACCCCCTTTGACCCATATGCACAATTTGAATATGTCCCTAGGGGTCCCAACATATGTCATCATTTAGTGGGTCAAAGGGGGTCATAGGTCACCCTATGACCCCATTTGACTCATATGGCCCATTCGAATATGTTCTTAGGGGTCCTAGGACCCCTAGGGACATATGTCCTCGTTTAATGGGTCAAAGGGGGTCATAGGTCACCCTATGACCCCCTTTGACCCATATGAACGATTCAAATATTTTCTTAGGGGTCCTTAGAACATATGTCATCGTTAAATGAGTTAAAGGGGGTCATAGGTTACCATATGACCCCCTTTGACCCATATGAACGGAAAAATGTCATCGTTTAATGGGCCCTTCGACCCATATGTACGATTCGAATATGTCCCTATGGGTCCTAGGACCACTAGGGATATATATCGTTGTTTAATAGGACAAACGGGGTCATAAGTCACCCTATGACCCCCTTTGACCAATATGAATGATTTGAATATGTCCGCAGGGGTCCTATGACCCTTAGGTACATATGTTGTCGTTTAATGGGTAAATAGAGGTCATAAGTCAGCCTATGACCCCCTTTGACCAATATGAACGATTTGAATATGTCCGTAGGGGTCCTAAGACCACTAGTGACATATGTCATTATTTAATGGGTCAAAAGAGTCATAGGTCACCCTATGACCCCCTTTGACCCATATGAACAGGCCGAATATGTCCCTAGGGGTTCAAGGACCCCTACGGACATATGTCGTTGTTTAATGGGTGAAAGGGTGTCATAGGTCACCTTATGACCCCCTTTGATCAATCTGAACAATTTGAATATGTCCCTAGGGGTCCTAGGACCCCTAGGGACATATGTCGTCGTTTAATGGGTCAAAGGGGGTCATAGGGTGAATATGTCCTTAGGGGTCTTAGGACCCCTAGGGACATATATGATCGTTTAATGGGTCAAAAGGAGTTATAGGTCACCCTATGACCCCCTTTGACCCATATGAACAATTCGAATATGTCACTAGGGGTCTTAAGGACATATGTCATCATTTAATCGGTCAAACAGTGTCATAGGTCACCCTATGACTCCCTTTGACCCATATGCTTGATTCAAATATGTCCCTATGGGTCCTAGGACCCCTAGAGACATATGCAATCATTTAATGGATCAAAGGGGGTCATAGGTCACCTTATGACCCCATTTGACCAATATGGCCCATTCAAATATCTCCCTAAGGGTCCTAGGACCCCTAGGGACATATGTCATTGTTTAAGGGGTCAAAACGGGTCATAAGTCACCCTATGACCCCCTTTGACCAATATGAACGATTCAAATATGTCCTTAGGGGTCTTGTGACCCCTAGGAACATATGTCATCGTTTAATGGGTAAAAAAGAGTCATAGGTCACCCTATGACCTGCTTTGACCCTTAGGAAAGATTCAAATATATCCCTATGGGTTCTAGGACCCCTAGGGACATATCTCATCATTTAATGAGACAAAGGGGGTCATAAGTCACCCTATGAAACCTTTTGACCTATATGGCCCATTCGACTATGTCCCTTGGGGTCCTAGGACCGCTAGAGACATATGTCATCGTTGAATGGGTCAAAGGGAGCCCATATAAATGATTCGAATATGTCCCTAGGGTTCCTAGGACCACTAGGGACATATGTCGTCGTTTAATGGGTCAAAGGGTGTCATAAGGCACCTTATGACTCCCTTTGACCCATATCAACGATTCAAATATGTCCTTAGGGGTCCTAGGACCCTTAGGGACATATTTCATCATTTAATGGGTCAAAGGGGGTCATAGGGCACACTATGAACCCCTTTGACCCAATGAATGATTCAAATATGTCATTAGGGGTCCCAGGACCCCTAGGGACATATGTCATCATTTAATGAGTTAGAGGGCGTTATAGGTCACCCTATGACACCCTTTGATCCATATGAACGATTCAAATATTTTCCTATGGGTCTTGGGACCCGTAGGAACATATGTCGTCGTTTAATGGATCAAAGGGTGTCATAGGTCACCCTATGACCCCGTTTGACACATATGAACTATTCGAATATGTCCCTAAGGGTTCTAGGATCCCTAGCGACATATGTTATATTTTAATGGGTCAAATGGGGTCATAGGTCACCCTATGACCACCTTTGACCGATAAGAACGATTCAAAAATGTCACGAGGGGTCTAAAGACCCCTACGGACATATGTCATTATTTAATGTGTTAAAGGGGTTCATAGGTCACCCTATGACCCCCTTTGACCCATATGAACGATTCAAATATGTCACTAGGGGTCTTAGGGATGTATGTCATCATTTAATTGGTCAAACAGTGTCATAGGTCACCCTATGACTCCCTTTGACCCATATGCATGATTGAAATATGTCCCTATGGGTCCTAAGACTCCTAGGGACATATGTCGTCGTTTAATGGGTCAAAGGGGGTCATAGGTCACCTTATGAACCCCTTTGACCAATATGGCCCATTCAAATATCTCCCTAAGGGTCCTAGGACCCCTAGGGACATATGTCATCGTTTAAGGGGTCAAAACGGATCATAAGTCACCCTATGACCCCCTTTGACCAATATGAACGATTCGAATATGTCCTCAGGGGTTCTGTGACCCCTAGGGACATATGTCATCGTTTAATGGGTAAAAGGGAGTCATAGGTCACCCTATGACCTGCTTTGACCCTTAGGAAAGATTCAAATATATTCCTATGGGTGCTAGGACCCCTAGAGACATATGTCGTCATTTAATGGGTCAAAGGGGGTCATAAGTCACCCTATGACCCCTTTTGACCTATATGGCCCATTCGAATATGTCCCTAGGGGTCCTAGGACTGCTAGGGACATATGTCATCGTTGAATGGGTCAAAGGGGGCCCATATAAATGATTCAAATATGTCCCTAGGGTTCCTAGGACCACTAGGGACATATGTCGTCATTTAATGGGTCAAAGGGTGTTATAAGGCACCTTATGACTCCCTTTGACCCATATCAACGATTCGAATATGTCCTTAGGGGTCCTAGGACCCTTAGGGACATATTTCATCGTTTAATGGGTCAAAGGGGGTCATAGGGCACACTATGAACCCCTTTGACCCAATGAATGATTCAAATATGTCATTAGGGGTCCTAGGACCCCTAGGGACATATGTCATCGTTTAATGGGTTAGAGGGCATTATAGGTCACCCTTTGATCCATATGAACGATTCAAATATGTCCCTATGGGTCAGGAACATATGTCGTCGCTTAATGGATCAAAGGGTGTCATAGGTCACCCTAGGACCCCGTTTGACACATATGAACTACTCAAATATGTCCCTAGGGGTTCTAGGATCCCTAGCGACATATGTTATCTTTTAACGGGTCAAATGGGGTCATAGGTCACCCTATGACCACCTTTGACCGATAAGAACGATTCAAAAATGTCACGAGGGGTCTAAAGACCCCTACAGACATATGTCGTTGTTTAATGTGTCAAAGGGGTTCATAGGTCACCCTATGACCCCCTTTGACCCATATGAACGATTCAAATATGTCCATATGGGTCCTAAGAACCTTAGAAATATATGTCATCGTTTAATGAGTTAAAGGGGGTCAAAGGTCACGCTACGACCCCCTGTGACCCATATGAACGATTCGAATATGTCCCTATGGGTCCTAGAACCCTTGGAGACATATGTCATCGTTTAATGGGTCAAAAGAGGTCATAGGTCACCCTATGACCCCCTTTGACCCATATGGCCCTTTCCAATATGTCCCTAGGGGTCCTAGGGACATATGTCATCTTTTAATGGGTCAAAGGAGGTCATAGGTCACCCTATGACCCCCTTTTACCCATATAAACGATTTGAATATGTCCCTAGGGGTCCTTGGTCCCCTATGGACATATGTCATCATTTAATGGGTCTAAGGGGGTCATAAGTCACCCTATGACCCCCTTTGACCACTAAGAATGATTCGAATATGTCCTTAGGGTGACTAAGAACCCTAGGGACATATGTCATCATTTAATAGATCAAAGGGGGTCATAAGTCATCCTATGACCCCCTTTGACCAATATGAATGATTCAAAAATGTCTGTAGGGGTCCTAGGACCCCTAGGGACATATGTCATCATTTAATGGGTGAAAGGGAGTCATAGGTCACCCTATGACTCACTGTGACCCATATGAACGATTCGAATATGTCGCTAAGGGTCATAGGACCCCTAGAGACATATGTCGTTGTTTAATGGGTCAAAGGGTGTCATAGGTCACCCTATGACCCCCTTTGACACATATGAACTATTCGAATATGTCCCTATGGGTCCTAGGACCCTTAAGGACATATGTCGTCGTTTAATGGTTCAAAGAGTGTCATGAGGAACCCTATGACCCCCTTTGACCCATATGAATGATTCAAATATCTCCCTAGGGCTCTTAGGACCCCTAGGGACATATGTCATTGTTTAATGGCTCAAAGAGGGACATAGGTCACCCTATGACCCCTTTTGACCTATATGGCCCATTCTAATATGTCCCTAAGGGTCCTAGGATCCCTAATGACATATGTCATCATTTAATGGGTCAAAGGGGTTCATAAGTCACCTTATGACCCTCTTTGGCCCATATGAACGATTCGAATATGTCCCTAGGGGTCGTAGGGACATATGTCATCATTTAATGGGTCAAAGGGGGTCATAAGTCTCCCTATGACCACCTTTGACCCCATATGAATGATTCGAATATGTCGTATGACCCCCTTTGACCTATTAAAAGATGACATATGTCCCTAGGGGTACTAAGACCCTTAGGGACATATGTCATTATTTAATGGGTCAAAGGGGACCTATGAACCCATATGCACGATTTGAATATGTCCCTATGGGTCTTAGGACCCCTCGGGACATATGTCATCGTTTAATGGGTCAAAGGGAGTCATAAGTCACCCTATGACCCCCTTTGAACCATATGCACAATTCGAATATGTCCGTAGGGGTCCTTGGACCCCCAGGGACAAATGTCGTCATTTTATGGGTCAAAAGAGGTCATAGGTCACCCTATGACCCCCTTTGACCCATACGTTCGCTTCGAATATGTCCCTATGGGTCCTAGGACTCCTAAGAACATATGTCATCATTTAATGGGTCAAAGGGGGTAGACCCCCTTTGACCCCTAGTGCCTATTCGAATATGTTCCTAGGGGTCCTAGGACCTTTAGGGACATATGTCGTCATTTAATAGGTCAAATGGGGTCATAAGTCACCCTATGACCCCCTTTCACCAATATGAACGATTCGAATGTGTCTTTAGGGGTCTTATGACCCCTAGGGACATATGTTGTCGTTTAATGGGTCAAATGGAGTCATAGGTCACCTTATGACCCCCTTTGGCATATAGGAACGATTCGAATATGTCCCTAGGACCCCTAGGGACATATGTCGTTGTTTAATGGGTCAGAAAGGGTCGTGGGTCACACTATGACCCTTTGTGATCCATATGAACGATTCGAATATGTCCTTAGGGGTACTAGAACCCTTAGGGACATATGTCATCGTTTAATGGGTCAAAAGGGGTCATAAGTCACCCTATGACCCCCTTTGACCCATATGACCCATTCAAATATGTTCTTAGGTGTCCCAGTAACCTTAGGGACATATGTCGTCATTGAATGTATCAAAGGTGGTCATAGGGTGATGAACGATTCAAATATTTCCCTAGGGGTCCTAGGACCTGTAGAGACATATGTCATCGTTTAATGAGTTAAAAGGGGTCATAGGTCACCCTATGACCCCCTTTGATGCATATGAACTATTCGAATATGTCCCTATGGGTCTTAGGACCCCTAGGGACATATGTCGTCATTTAATGGTTCAAAGGGTGTCATGAGGAACCCTATGACCCCCTTTGACCTATATGAATGATTCAAATATCTCCCTAAGGCTCTTAGGACCCTTAGGGACATATGTCATCATTTAATGGGTCAAAGGTGGTCATAGGGCACCCTATGACCCCCTTTGACCCATATGAACGATTCAAATATGTCCTTAGGGGTCCCAGGACCCCTAGGGACATATATCGTCGTTTAATGGGTCAAAGTGACCTATGACCCCCTTTGACCCATATAAATAATTCGAATATGTCCTTAGGGGTCCAAGGATCCATAAGGACATATGTCATCTTTTAATGGGTCAAAGGGTGTCATAGGTCACCCTATGACTCCCTTTGACCCATATGAATAATTCGAATATGTCCCTAGGGGTTATAGGACCCTTAGAAAGATATGTCGTTGTTTAATGGGTCAAAAGGGGTCATAGGTCACCCTATGACCTCCTTTGACCCATATGAACAATTCGAATATGTCCTTAGGGGTTCTAGGACCCTTAGAGACATATGTCATCGTTTAATGGGTTGAAGGGGGTCATATGTCACCTATGACCCCCTTGACCCATATGAACGATTCAAATATGTCCCTAGGGGCCCTAGGAGCGCTAGCAACATATTCCTATCGTTGATATGGGTCAAAGGGGGTCATAGGTCACCTTATGACCTATGTCCTATGACCCCCTTTGACCCAAATGACCCATTCGAATATGTTCCAATGGGTCCGAGGCCCCCTAGCGACATATATCGTCGTTTAATTGGTCAAAGAGGGTCTTAGGTCACCCTATGACCCCTTTTGACCCATATTACCAATTCGAATATGTCTCTAGGGGTCCTAGGACCCTTAGAGACATATGTCGTCATTTAATGGGTCAAAGGGGGTCATAGGTCACTCTATGACCCCCTTTCACCCATATGCACGATTCAAATATGTCCCTATGGGTCTTAAGAACCTAGGGACATATGTCTTAGTTTAATGGGTCTAAAGTGGTCATAAGTCAACCTATGACCCTTTTTGACCAATATGAACGATTCGAATATGTCATGAGGGGTCGTATGACCCCTAGAGACATATGTCATCGTTTAATGGGTCAAAGGGAGTCATAGGTCACCCTATGAGCCCTTTTGACCCATAGGAATGATTTGAAAATGTCCCTAAGTGTCTTAAGACCCCTAGGGACATATGTCATCGTTTAATGGGTCAAAGGGAGTCATAGGTCACCCTATGACCACCTTTGACCCATATGAATGATTCAAATATGTCCTTAGGGGTACTAGAACCCCTAGGGACATATGTCGTCATTTAATGGGTCAAAGGGGGTCATAAATCACCCTATGAACCCCTTTGACCCATATGGACCATTCAAATATGTCCCTAAGGGTCCTAAGACCCTTAGGGACATATGTCGTCATTTAATAGGTCAAAGTGACCTATGACCCCTTTTGACCCATATGAACAATTCAAATATGTCCTTAGGGGTCCTAGGACCCCTAGGGACATATGCTGTCGTTTAATGGGTCAAAGGTGGTCATAGGTCAACCTATGACCCCCTTTGACCCATTTGAACGATTCAAATGTCCCTATGGGTCCTAGGACCACTAGGGACATATTTCGTCGTTTAATGGGTCAAGGCATGTCATAAGGCACCTTATGACCCCCTTTGACCCATATTAATGATTCGAATAGGTCCCTAGGGGTCCTAGGACCCCTAGGGATGTATGCCATTTTTTAATGGGTCAAAAGGGGTCATAGGTCAACCTATGACCCCCTTTGACCCATATGGGCCATTCAAATATGTCCCTACGACCCCTAGGGGCATATATCGTCGTTTAATGGGTCAAAGGGGGTCATAGGGCACCCTATGACCCTGTTTGATCCATATGAACGATTCAAATGTCCTTAGGGGTCCATAGACCCCTATATGTTATTGTTTAATGAGTCAAAGGGGGTCATACAGAACGATTCGAATATGTCCCTAGGGGTCCTAGAACCCCTAGGGACATATGTCATTTTTTAATGGGTCAAAGGGTGTCATAGGTCACCTTATGACCTCGTTTGACCCATACAAATGATTCGAATATGTCCTTAGGGGTTATATGACCCCTAGAGACATATGTCGTCGTTTAATGGGTCAAAGGGAGTCATAGGTCACCCTATGACTACCTTTGACCCATATGAACGATTTGAATATGTCCCTAGGGGTCCTAGGACCCCTAGGGACATATGTCATCATTTAATGGCTCAAAGGGGGTCATAGGTCACTCTATGACCCTCTTTGACCCATATGCATGATTCGAATATGTCGTTGTGGGTCCTAGGACCCCTAGGGACATATGTCATCGTTTAATGGGTCAAAGGGGGTCATAAGTGACCCTATGACCCTGTATGACCAAGATGAATGATTCAAATATGTCTTTATGGGTCTTAGGACCTCTAGGGACATGTGTCATCGTTTAATGAGTCAAAGGGAGTCATAAGTCACCCTATGAACCCCTTTGACCCATATGAATGATTCAAATATGTCCTTAGGGGTCCTAGGACCCCTAGGGACATATGTCATCGTTTAATGGGTCAAAGGGTGTCATAGGTCACTTTATGATCCCCTTTGACCCGTATGCACGACTCGAATATGACCCATGGGGTCTTAGTGTATATGAGCAATGTTAGTATGCTAATAAAAACCAAATTTAAATAAAGCTTCTACAAACTAAAAAAAATTCATAAACTTCAAGATAGACTAAGATGAGCTCTCAATTGAGAATATGAGCCATTAATGGACTCTCTCAATAAGAAGCTCTCTATTTGAGTAGCTTTATCTAAATGGATAGGATGTATGCTCAATATGCTTCCAAAGGCTTCAATGGATGATTGTAGATTTTTGGTGTGGATAGATGGATTTACTATGGATTTGGCTCTCAAAATAGCATTATAACTTTACTTCATGGATTGTGTTATTTTGCAAAGGGGAAGGATCCAATTTATAGGCAAGAGGCTTGAGGGTTCGAGGGCTAAGATGCAAGGATGAGAGAAAGCTTATGGAGGGCTCAGATTGCATGAGAGGAGAGCACATGGATTGTGCTTCCTTATAGCCAATCAAGGAGTGACACGTCACATGGTGAGAGGATGGAGGAAATGGGAAGGATGAGTCAACAAAGGAGGCTCAAGGGATAAAATCTTCATAAAGACCCTCATAATGACTTGTAAGAGCAATAAAAGAGCTTGTAAGAGTCATTTATGACCTAGTGGACTTCATAAAGTTTTATGGTTGAGATATTTTGAGGGTGATGAGAGCAATTTCGACTTGGACTTGATTAGGAAGGTTTTAAGCTTGTTTAGGCTTGTGCAAATGATTAGAGGATGGATTAGGATGGTTTAGGATTAGCTTAGGGATAGGCAAGTGGATGACATTTAATGAGGGTGGGTGAAGGAGGAGATATTTGTTAACTTTTGCTTGGGTTAGTAAGTTTTAACCCATGTTTAGGGAATGTGACAAGGTTAGGAGGGGATTAGGATTAGGTTTAAAGACATCTTCTAGAAGAGTCTAGACTTTGGATGAGGATAAAGACTTTCTAGAATAGTCTAGAATTTCCTAGGATGAGGATGAAGACTTTCTAGAAGAGTCTAGAACTTCTTAGGATGAGGATAAATTAGATTTTTAAGAAATAAATAAAGTTTTATTTATTTCAAGGGTTTGGGTTGAGGAGATATTTATTAAAACTTTTTTTAATAAACATGAAGATTAATATTTAATTTTAATTAAATATTTTGAGTTGGGGTTAGGGGTAGAAAATGATGAGATTAGCCTTTAATCGAAATTAAAGAAGGATTAGAAGATTTTGGAAGAGGTTATTGGTCATAAGGAAATTGGCCAAGTTTTGGGCAAAAAAAAATTTTTTTATTTATTTTAGGATTTTTGGTCAATTTATTAATTAAATAATTAATAAATAAAGAAATAATGTTTAAATAAGATTTAAACATTTTTGAGAGGGATTTCTTAATTAAATATTTTTAATTAAGATAAAGGGATTTAATAGCATAAAAATAAATAAATAAATTAAATAAATAATTAATTAATAAATGATGATTTCATCCGGACTTTTTCAGAAAATAAAAAATACTTTATTTTCTAAATGTTTTTAGGTGTCTATGTGATGCCGCAAGTGGCATGGCACCAAAGATAAGAAAATAAGATGCCCAAGGCTAGAGCAGAAGAGGACAGAATGGACTGTGAGATGCCCCCTCAAGAAGGCAGCGGGGAGAGAAAGCGAAGCTCGATGGCTTCTTGAAAAGTACAAGAATCTCAGATGAGCAAGGAAACTAAGATTGGCAAAGAGAAGGGGCTGAATTAGCTCAAACTCTCAGTATGGGAGAATGATAAAGGAGAATCAGATGCACAAGAGGAAGCAAGCTTAAGATTTTAGAGAAGGTGGAGGATGAAGGAGCGGAGCGCTATAAAAAGGAGTCCAGGATAGGGAGATGGATGAGGGGATTAAAAAGCTGATGTAACACGACTTCAAAGAGTCAAATTGGTGGAAGATGGGTTTTGGAGATCCCTAGGACTAGGATTGTGGATCTCGAAAGATGAGGCTTGGTGGATTGATTTGGATTGGTGGATCCCTAAGACTAGGATTGTGGATCCCTAAAGCTAAGAGTGATGAGTGATTTAAAGAGATACTGATGCATAAGCTGGGGTAGGAGAGACGGATGCTAGATATGGATGGGGGATAATGGAGATGAAGGAAAACCATTGAAGCTTTTTGAGTGGGGGGGATACTTCAAAGAGAAGTACCACCATTTAGTTGAGCACTAGATTTGCTATAGGACTATTGGTTAATTGCCAAGGTTACCAAGAACATCAAGGCCTTTTCACCAACTGTCCAAAGGACTGACAAACTAACTCAAAACAAACATGCAAGGATTGCCCCAGCATCACACATGAATCCTAGATGAAGCAACGTGGAAATGACACTAGAGAACCCACAAGCAGAAAAGAAAAACAAACGAAAGATCTAATCAAGACCTTACACTCTAATTGCCCCATTCGTAGCATACCATGATATGGAAGATCATGGCAACCTTGAGGAGGGAACAAGGAGATTGCTTGGAAAAGATATTTCAAGACCCAACAGGGAAGAGTCCAAATCAAAAGAAAGTGAAAATTCAAAAGAGAACCGTTTGCCAACGAGATGGGTAGGACGAGGTACTAACGGACCAAGATCAGACATGAGGAAAGCTATATCCTGCAAGGACCTATCGGAGAGCACCTAAGCTGGTGGGTTTGGATGAGTGATGCGTTTGGCAAGCTGAACTAAGAAAGATAACACTTTGGTGATAGGAGATCTAGCTAAAGGATGCATTGGGATAGCTAACCAAGGGTTGTGCAATGTGTGCAAGATGCTGATCAACGAGGAACAAACATGAAAGTTGGATAGATACAATGGTACTAAGCTAAAGAGGATGTACAAGCTGATGGACCAAGATATTTACAAGCTAAAGCTGACCAAGATAGTTACAAGCAGGCAAAAGCTCAGGATGATAGGATAGCGGGATGGTTCGATGTTGTGCAAGATGCAAAAGCTAAGGGTGGGGTGATAGTGAAAGATATGGATTTGGCAGGATGCATCCAATGATGATGAGAGATTTTGTGACCAAGGATAGCTAGAGGAGCAGGATGAGATGGCTGGATAGGATGGTAGATAGCTAGGATTATGATGGATATAAAGCGATGACATTGGGTTTGCATGAGGATAGCCTAGAGCTAGATACCAATGATAAGGGAGGATGGAAAAGACAAGATCTCCAAGGAATATAGTGCCCCCAATCAGAAGATAACATGCGGAAGGAGGTCTTATGATGGATGTGATAGGATTGAAGCTAGGATGGAAAAAGCTAAAGGGGCTAGGGAGATGGATGATAACTAGGATGATGGGGTGAGGTTGCAGAAGATAAGTGGATAGTGATAGATAAAAGCTAGAGGATGAAAGATAGGTGGATAGTGATAGATAAAAGCTGGAGGATGAAAGATGGAGCTGGATGGCAAGATGTGACCAAAAGCATGAGGATGATAGGCTAAGCTGGGGATGGCTAGATTATGCATGACACTTGTTTGCCAAGTTTTCATCATGGTACTTGTCCAAGGCACTTGAATTGCCAAGTTTTCACCAGTGGACGCTTTATTTTTCTTTATTATTATTTTTTGACTTTTTGACTTTGGACTTAGCTGGAATGATTTTGGCTTTCTTCAGCTATTTTGGCTTTTTTGGGATTTTTCACTGGCTGTTGGAATGTTCAATTTTGTTGCTAGCTGTTGGTACACCAGATGTGTGATTTATGCAATAGATCGGATTAGATGGGATTGATGGTAGGAGATGGAGGGATGAAAATGATGGAAAGGAGCATGAGATGGGGATACTTGCAAGAGCAACATTGGCGCATGTTGGAACGGGTGTGAAAAGAACATATCGGAGATAGATGGTAGATGCAGGCGTGATGGAGGATTTGTGGAAGCGTGCTTGGGGATATAGGCACCCAAGATGGAGTTAGGAGATGGGGGACATGAGTCACTCGATGGGGGATTAGCAATGGTGGATGCCATTATGCATTGGGTTTCAACTTTTTTCTTGGGGATCCACATGGTTTTGGATTTTCTTTTCATAGGCTTTTGCATTGTTTTGCATTCTTTGATTGGATTTTGCCTTTTTGGAGTATGTCTTTTAGAATAGACATATGATTGCCTAGGATGTGGATTTTTAGCTTTATGCATTTTGAAGTTGGCATTCACATTGCTGTGGTAAGCTTTGGGAAGATGGTTAGGAGAAGCTTTGTGAGATAGAGAGGATATGAAAGAGCATGTAGGGGGATGATGATGGATGATGTGCCCTGATATGTGCCTTTGTTGATCTTGCATAGAAATGGATGGAATAGGATTTTTATGATGGCTGATAGGAGGATGGAGGATGGTAGATTTTGGGACATAGGGACCCAAAATGGATTTAGCGGATGAAGGGGGGATATGGTAGGTTGTTTTGGGTTACAAAGATGGTGGAGGGGGGATGTCATAAGATTTCTTGAAGGAGTGATGGGAGGTTGGCATGGTGGGCTTGGAGATAGGCTTGGTTTGGGGGTGTGGTGTACCAACACCTTTAGATGGTGAGCCTTTGGATACATATCCAAGACCATGAAATCCTAGATTTTTTTGTGCAATAATAGGCTCTCTGATTCCTTTCTCTTGTGGTCCTAAACCTTGACCTTGATAATGCCATCGATTGAGCATTTGAACAAGCTGAGGAAACTTTTTGCTTGCAGAAAATGGTAGAAGTGATTTATTAGGTGTATTGCAATGGGGAGATACTGTTCTTAATTCTTCTGCTGAGAGAGGGCCACCATAGATGAATGTAAGTGAACCAAGAGGGTAGATTATAGATGGTGGAATAGCTTGGATAGGTGGTAAGATGGAAGCATGGAGTGGGGGAGATGGAAGGATAGGATCTTGATGTAGCTGGTGGGATGACAAGATATCTTGTACTGGAGGAGATATGGCTTGAGGTTTTGGAGATGGAGGAGATGGTGACTGCACTATGGATGGAAGACATGGTACAATGATATCTTCATTTATTCTTTGGGGGATGTCAACATGCTTTTGTGCAAGATATTTATAGGATTGGTTTGGAGTGGATGGTGCGATAGGAGGTGAAGGGATGGATTCTTCAAAGGCAGCAGATGGATAGATGGGAGATTCAGTAGTGGAGATGGGTGAGTAGAAGATGGATGCATAAGGGTCATTACGAGAGATTTGGGAAATGCTTGGAGGCGATGTGGATAGGATTTGGAGGGATTTGACAGGTGGTGGGATTTTGATGCTTGCGAGAAGTGGAAGGATTTTAGGCAATTTGATGGATGGTATGGGGATGATAGCTATGGGAGATGGAGGTGATATTATAGATGGGGAAGCTTCATCACTGACTACTTCACATGGTTGGATTAGATGACATGGCTTATCGACTGTTGGAGGCAAATTTTCTTGTATTTCCTCTAGGAGATTCCTTGGAGACTCGTGTGTCAAAGGTGGAGGTGGATTGACAGGAATAGCTAGTGTGATGGGGGTGGAATATTGGAAGCTTGGTTGATGGGGTGATGGAGGGGAAGCTGGAATATCGGATGGCATGACTAGATAGTTTGGAATAACTCTTGGATTTTGGGGGATGCTTGGGGGAATGTTTCTAAGGCTTTCAATATACCCGTCATAGACAACAAGATTTTCATCATCATTGGAATAGGAGGTGGCGGGAGCAAGGACAATGTGACCAAACACATCATGATAGGATTGGTACTTCATGCTTTGATGATGAGTTTGATGGGGATGGGGTCTTGCATATGGATGAACACAGAAGCTCATGGTTGGATTTGGATTAAGCACAGATTTTGGATTGGTTGATGAAAGATTTCCTAGGGAGAGTCAAAGTTGCATGACAGACCTAAGGAGGATAAGGAAGATTGGCTGGAGATTTTTGGCTTTCTTGTGGGTGGAAGACTTCAAGGGTATGCTGTCAAAAAGTGAGAGTTTTGCTTTCCTATGTGCAGGATTGGTGGTGATTGTGTCAACTTAAGGATAGACTAGTGATCCTATGGGCATGACACGAGATTGACCACTTATGGATCCCAACCTTTAGCTCAAGGTGATGAGGGATGCAAGTGACAAAGCTAGATTACCCTAGACAATGCTCTATCAGAGGGATAACCTTGGTGAGATTGGTTGATTGGTAGGATTGATTGGATAGCAAACTCTAGCAGAGTAACAACAACTCTTTAAAGGCTTGGATGATTTTGGATTGGGTTGCAAGCTGGCTGGGGGGATGATTTGGATGGACTTTGGATTTGGGATTGTTCTAAGGCAAAGAACTAGATAGATTCGGTTGCAGCGGGGGAGCTTGGATGATTTTCTGATAAGGCAGTGACTACGCTAAGTATGCCTTGAGTTGGGAGATTTCTTCTTTTCTGGGATTTCGACCAAAATTGGCAAACATTCATTCAAAAGCTATGAACAAACAAGCAGACAAAAGTTTTGAGCAAGCACGTCAAATAGACCAACATCTTAGGAAGCTTTCTACAAGGATGAAATTTGTTATAGCTAGGGAGTCCTCGATATACGCAAGGTACGTGAGGCCCAAATCTGTAGATGAAACCAAAAAGATGTCACACAGCCGAGAGGAGCGGTAACCCACTTCTCCTCTTTCACTTCTCAAGGGTATAAAGTTCCTTGAGGCTTAGCCCGAGTGACAAAATTTTGATCCCAAGAGAGGTGTCTTTGGATTCACCTCCTGATCTTTATACTCCGCCGGAATGCTGGAGTTGAGGTCGTCCCAAGGGGTGATGAAATCCCCAAGCAGGCCTCCTAAAAAGCTAAGACAAGATTTTGGATCCTAATCTTATGCACCCAAGATGGCCTCGAAAGACGACAAGGGGAGAGAAGACTTGGATGATCTTGGGCTAAAAAACATGCTTGTTCTTTTACCAACTGACGCTTAATTTTTCTGATCTAGACTTTGCAAGCACTCATGTTTAGGATACAATGTTTATTCTAACTTTGAAGCGTCGACAAAAATAAAATTGATCAAAGAATGCAAACAAGAAGAAGATTTAGGGTCAACAAGAAGGTAAACCCGTGCGCTCGAAGGCCCTCCACGTCAAGTATCGATTGATTTTTCTTTAAGGTATTCAAGATTGAGTGTGTGTTTATTTTAAGCCCAAAACAAAGGTGTGTGAGATTCGATTTCAAGCACATGCTCGGAGGCCCTCCACGTCAAGATTTGTCCAATTTTTATGCCCAAATGAAGTGTGAGCGAGATTAATGCACATTCAAAGAATTTTCTAACTTAGAAAAACCACTAAAAACCCAAGTGAGTGGAGTTTGATTTGCGTGGAGCACTTAACACCCTCTTAGGTGGACCCATCCCCATAGATGGCACTGAGATTGCAACCAATGGTTAAATTGATGGGTGATTAAAGAGGGTGAGTCCAACGACAAACTCACTCAAAGCATTTTTATTTGTTTTTATAACTTAAAAGATTACAAAATGTAGATTCTTTTTATGCTCCAAAAGATGATTATTTGATCTATGGCATTCAAGATTGGATTTGTTGTTTTAATCATGCATTCATAAAAAAACAAACTTTGATTTTAATCCATGGCACTCAAGAGTGATTTTAGCAACATGCATTCAAAGACAAGTGATTAAACATTCAAGTTTTTTCCTTTGAGCATTCAAGATTGAGATTTTGTGTGTTGTTTTAAGAACTTTGAAGTGTTTTGTTTTAACCTTAGATCATTCAAGATTGTTTTTGGACTCAAAAGTGAAAATGACTCTTTGGACTTTTCTTTTCATTCAAGATTTTGTTTTCTAGTTTGCATGTTTTAAGCCCAAAAATGATATTCCTAGATTGTTTTGATGCATAAAAAACCTAAGAAACATTCAAGATTTTGCAACAAGACATTTGTTTGGAACAAATAACAAAGCTTTTTAGGACAATTTTGGAAACCATTTAGGACTCTTAGTTTTCATGAGATTTTTAAAAGAACTTTAACATATTTGCAAATGAGGTTCATTTTATCCTTGATTGATGCTTTCAGTTTGATTTAGATTTTAGTGTGCACTTAGTGTTGATTTTGAACCTTTTGAAATGGAAACTTGAAGTTCTTTTTAAATTCCCAAAAATGAAGTGTTCCTAACTTTGCATGAATGCATCCAAAACCTTGATGTTGCAAGGATGCAAATGATTAGATTGGTTTAGTTTCACTTGTTAAAAGATTTATTTTTTTTGCAAATGTTTAGTTTTTCAATGGATTTAAGTATGATTTGGGGGTTCATTTTAAGCACTAAAAAGAAGTGTGTATGATTTTGCTTCCTTAAAAAAAAAATGACCAAGATCTCCCACAAGAAGAAGAAGAAGAAGTAGATGGAATAGGAAGAATATAGACAAGAAGAGGAAGAAGAATTTTAAGTTCTTTGTGCACCTATAAGCTTGAAAAATCTGCAAACACTATGAGATAGATTATGAGTTCCTTTGTCTTCTTCATGCTCATGTGGACCTACAAAACCAATTTATACAATCCTACCAATCACAAAAACAAGTAAAATTAACCAAAATCAGCAAATGACATACAAAACTTGACTAAAAAAGCTAATGAAGATGACCCATGCGGGGTCCCACCGGGCGTGCCAAAATGTATATGAGCAATGTTAGTATGCTAATAAAAACCAAATTTAAATAAAGCTTCTACAAACTAAACAAAATTCATAAACTTCAAGATAGACTAAGATGAGCTCTCAATTGAGAATATGAGCCATTAATGGACTCTCTCAATAAGAAGCTCTCTTGTTGAGTAGCTTTATCTAAATGGATAGGATGTATGCTCAATATGCTTCCAAAGGCTTCAATGGATGATTGTGGAGTTTTGGTGTGGATAGATGGCTTTACTATGGATTTGGCTCTCAAAATAGCATTATAACTTTACTTCATGGATTGTGTTATTTTGCAAAGGGGAAGGATCCAATTTATAGGCAAGAGGCTTGAGGGTTTGAGGGCTAAGATGCAAGGATGGGAAAAAGCTTATGGAGGGCTCAGATTGCATGAGAGGAGAGGACATGGATTGTGCTTCCTTATAGCCAATCAAGGAGTGACACATGTCACATGGTGAGAGGATAGAGGAAAGGGGAAGGATGAGTCAACAAAGGAGGCTCAAGGGATAAAATCTTCATAAAGACCCTCATAATGACTTGTAAGAGTAATAAAAGGGCTTGTAAGACCCATATGAACGATTTGAATATGTCCTTAGGGGTACTAGAACCCCTACAAACATATGTTGTCGTTTAATGGGTCAAAGGCCATCATAAATCACCCTATGAACCCCTTTGACCGATATGGCCCATTCGAATATGTCCCTAGAGGTCCTAGCACCCCTAGGGACATATGTCATCATTGAATGGGTCAAACGGGGTCATAGGTGACCCTATGACCCTTTTTGACCCATATGAACGGTCCGAATATGTCCCTAGGGGTCCTAGGACCCACAGGGACATATGTCATCATTTAATGGGTCAAAGGGGGTCATAGGTCACCCTATGATCCCCTTTGACCCATATGAACTATTCGAATATGTCCCTATGGGTCCTGGGACCCCTAGGGACATATGTTGTCGTTTAATGATTTGAAGGGTGTCATAAGGCACCCTATGACCCCCTTTGACCCATATGAACGATTCAAATATGTCCCTAGGGCTCCTAGGACCCCTAAGGACATCTGTCATTGTTGAATGGGTCAAAAGTGGTCATAGGTCACCCTATGACCCCCTTTGACCCATATGAATGATTCGAATATGTCTTTAGGGGTCTCAAGACCCCTAGGGACACATGTCATCGTTTAATGGGTTAAAAAAGGTCATAGGTCACCTTATGAGCCCCTTTCACCCATATGAACAATTCAAATATGTCCTTAGGGGTCCTAAGATCCCTAGGGACATATGTCATCGTTTAATGGGTCAAAGGGTGTCATAGGTCACCCTCTGACCTCTTTGACTCATATGAATGATTCAAATATGTCTGTAGGGGTTATAGGATCCCTAAAGACATATGTCATCGTTTAATGGGTCAAATGGGGTCATAGGTCACCCTATGACTGCTTTTGACCCATATGAACTATTTGAATATGTCCCTAGAGGTTCTAGGACCCATAGAGACATATGTCGTCATTTAATGGGTCAAAGGGGGTCATAGGTCACCCTATGACCTATGACCCCCTTTGACCCATATGACCCATTCAAATATGTTCTTAGAGGTCTGAGGACCCCTAGCGACATATGTCATCGTTTAATGGGTCAAAAAGGGTCTTATGTCACCTTATGACACTCTTTGACCCATATTACCCATTCGAATATGCCCCTGGGGGTTCTAGGAGCCCTAGCGACATATGTTGTTGTTTAATGGGTCAAAGGGGGTCATAGGTCACCCGATGACCCCTTTTGACCCATATGCACGATACGAATATGTCCCTATGGGTCTTAGGACCCCTGGGGACATATGTTTTCGTTTAACGGGTCAAAGGGGGTCATAAGTCACCCTATGACCCCCTTTGACCAATATGAATGATTCGAATATGTCTTTAGGGGTCCTATGACCCCTAGGGACATATGTCATCATTTAATAGGTGAAAGGGAGTCATAGGTCACCCTATGATCCCTTTTGACCCATAGGAACAATTCAAATATGTCCCTAGGTGTCTTAGGACTTCTAGGGACATATGTCATCGTTTAATGGGTCAAAGGGGGTCATAAGTCACCCAATGACCCCCTTTGACCCATATAGCCTATTCGAATATGTCCCTAGGGGTTCTAGGACCCCTAGGGACATATGTCATTGTTTAATGGGTTAAAGTGACCTATGACCCCCTTTGACCCATATGAACGATTTGAATATGTCCCTTGGGGTCCTAGGACCCCTAGGCACATATGTCATCATTTAATGGGTCAAAAGAGGTCATAGGTCACCCTATGACCCCCCTTGACCCATATGAACAATTCGAATATGTCCCTATGGGCCCTAGGACCCCTAGGGACATATGTCATTGTTTAATAGGTGAAAGGGTGTCATAAGGCACCCTATGACCCCCTTTGACCCATATGAATGATTCGAATATGTCCCTAGGGGTCCTAAGACCCCTAGAGAAGTATGTCATCGTTTAATGGGTCAAAGGGGGTGATAGGTCACCTTATGACCCCCTTTTACCCATATGGGCCATTTGAATATGTCCCTAGGACCGCTAGGGACATATGTTGTCGTTTAATGGGTCAAAGGAGGTCATAGGGCACCCTATGACCCCGTTTGGCCCATATGAAAGATTCAAATATGTTCTTAGGGGTCCTAGGACGTCTAGGTAGATATGTCATCATTTAATGGGTTAAAAGGGGTCATAGGTGCCCCTTTGACTCATATGAACGATTCGAATATGTCCCTAGGGGTCTTAGGATGCCTAGGGACATATGTCATCGTTTAATGGGTCAAAGGGTGTCATAGGTAACTCTATGACCCCCTTTGACCCATATGAACGATTCAAATATGTCCCTAGGGGTTATAGGACCCCCAGAGACATATGTCATCGTTTAATGGGTCAAAGGGACCTATGACCCCCTTTGACCCATATGAACAATTCGAATATGTCCCTAGGGGTTCTAGGACCCCTAGAGACATGTTGTCATTTAATGGGTCAAGACCTATGACCCCCTTTGACACATACGATCCATTCGAATATGTGCCTAGGGGTCCGAGCACTCGTAGTGACATATTTCATTGTTTAATGACCCCCTTTGACCCATATTACCCATTCGAATATGTTCCTAGGGGTTCTAGGATCCCTAGAGACATATGTTGTTGTTTAATGGGTCAAAGCGAGTCATAGGTCACCTTATGATCCTCTTTGACCAATATTACCCATTTAAATATGTCATATGTCGTCATTTAATGGGTCAAAGGGACCTATGACCCCCTTTGACCCATATTACCTATTCGAATCTGTCCCTAGGGGTCCTAGGACCCTTAGAGACATATGTTGTCGTTTAATGGGTCAAAGGGGGTCATAGGTCACCTTATGACCCTCTTTGACCCATATGAACGATTCGAATATGTCCTTAGGGGTCCTAGGACCCCTAGGGACATATGTCATCGTTTAATGGGTCAAAGTGGGTCATAGGTCACCCTATGACCCCCTTTAACCCATATGAATGATTCAAATATGTCTCATGTAAAACATTCATAAGAAATTCATCACAGTTTGACACAATGATTTTATGTGGAAACCCAATTTGGGAAAAACTACTAGCAACATGTCACTCTTTTTCATGCTTTTGAAGTGAGCTATGTTAGGACCCAACCTTGTTAAAGGTTTACAATACACACTGTTAAATGTGACCATGTTAGAGGATTTAATCACCCTATTAGGAGTGGCCTTGCAAGAGGTCTTTAATCATTCCATTTAGAATGTCACTAAGTTAAAGGATTTACACAGACTATTAAGTCTTCCAATGACTATTAGGTCAACCTCTATTAAAAGGATTTCAATACAAACTGTTTAAAATGATAATAAAGAAAATAGTAGGTTTTGAATTATGTGAGTATAACTCACTTTTGCTAGTTCAAATCTCTATTTAGTCCTTATGTTAGTTCAGTGATAAGTATTTCATTGTCATGTATGATCTCGATATGCTTGGATACCGTTTAAGAAATTAGTCTACACTTCTCAACAACACTTAAGCCTTCTACTCAAAATTGCTTATCAATAACAACATCACATCTAAAAGATTTCTCCTTTAGCTTCATATTTATACTCTTTTATGCTTGTAATCAACCTTGCCTTGTATATGAACTTTCTCATACACAATGGCTAGGTTTGGCTAGGCTTGACTGGACACAAAATTGAAATTTCGATTTAGTATCCCTTTAAATAGGCAATTTTTTCTTTACCATTTCCACATCCACCATAGATCTTAGGGTTTACAATTAACTTTAACTTGATTCAATGTATCCATAAAACTTCTTGATCATCCTCTAGAAACTTCTCTAGAATCGTTCTGTTAGGTCTTTACCTATTCACCACCTTGAATTTAATGATCCAGCTCATCAATCTAATCCTCAACATGTTTTACATCTCCCAAGAAATCAATTGAATCATCTTGATCTTATGATTCCTTTGGATTTAATCTTTTATTGTCACTCGATAATCACTAAATTCTAACACTCGGTCAACACTAAAATACTCGGTCATTGTTTTAGCTTTCTAGCTCAGCATCGACTAACTTGCTTGGTAAACACTGGATTTTCTCAACACTAACTGTGGCTTGGTTAACACTAGCATTACTCAAAACTCCTTAGTAATTTTCCCTTTTACTCATCTTGGCTTAGATTCCTTGACATAAACAATTACTTTGTTTAATCAAAGTCTATCTAATCAAATATCCATTGTAACTCTCAAATCCTCTTCATCAATCAAATAGATATGCTATTTAGATTACACAGTGCAATATGTCTCATCCATAGATTTGAGATTAATGACAAAACAATAATTGTCCTGACTATAAGTTTCTAACAATCTCCCTCTTTGGCATTGATGGAGACATCTCAAATATCCAAAGTACTAATAACTTAGTTACCATACAATCAAAAAGATTTCACTTCCATGAGTGACCACTATTCTTTGTTTGATTTTGATTCTCATCCATTCAAACCATCCAAATCCCTCTGTCAATTTTCTCTCTTTCATGATTTAGTCTCTCCCTTTGTCATCTTATTTCCTAGTAATCTCTCCCTCTTTGAAAACAATGCCAAAGACATGTAGCTATCTTAGTTTCAAATTCTTCATACATTTGAATTATGTATATTTTGCATGTTTGGCTAATACTTGTCATCTAACTATGATTGATCTTTGTATTTTGTACTTAATTATTCTACCTTAGGCATGTCCCAAATTAGAGTTGTATTGCATCACTATGTAAAATATTATGTGTAGCATAGGTGGTGTAGTGCACCTTGGCTTCTTAATTAGCCTTAGTCCATAATTTACCTCTAAGATATTCATGAGCATCTTTAGGTAATGATTTTGTGAATATGTCATCCATTTGTTCCTTTATATTCACATATTCCAACTTCACTTCTTTGTCTTGAACGAGTTCTCTCAAGTAGTGATACTTGATAGCAATATGATTTGTCTTAGTATGCATCACTGGATTATTTGAAATGTTAATAGCACTTATTTTATCACAATAGATAAATATTAGACCTTTAATCTCTTCTTTCATACCTTTCAACAATTGTTTAATCCATATTAAATTTGAACTGTTCATTACAACTACCACATACTCATCTTCAACTATTGATTGGGAAATATAATTTTATTTCTTGCTTAACCATGAACCAATATATTTCCTAGGAAGATTGAACCTGCACTAGAGCTTCTATCATCAATATTTCATGCCCAATTTGATTCAATAAAAATCTTCAATTCAAATATACCACTTCTTCTATAGTATAATCCACAATCTTTTGTACATTTTAGATATCTCATTATCCTTTTTACAAAAATCATGTGATTCTCTTTAGGATTTTGGAGCCTCTAAAGCCTTCAAAATTGAGTTCAAAGGTATTTTTGCAAAAGTTTCCACCAAAAATCTGCAATAACTTCTTTGATATGGAAGCTAGAGCCATGAGCTTGTTATGGTAGGCTTATAATTTTGAAATGAACCTTCCTAGAAAATGAGAAGATTTCAAGATTCTATGACAAACTTACTAAAAATAGAAAGTTCCCAAAAATAATAACCCCCCTGTCTACTAGCCTAGATTAAAATAGAAAAAGCTTGAAACTAAAAAAAGATACAAGCTAAAAGTAAAAATATTTTTGGGTGATGCAAAATTTCCCTCACACGGACGATGCTCTTGCATTAGTTTCATAGAGAAAATTGTTAGAAATAGGTTGGAAATAAAGAGAGAAGTAGAACAAGGGGAAAACAACCATATCCATGCAAAAACATATTCAAGGTACTTGACATGTCCCTAGACAACTTACTCGGAGGGCTAAATACTCTTAACATGAAAGTGCTTTCATTTTAAGATAATGCAATATGTATATATATTTGTGTATATATAAGTATATATACATATTTATATATATACAAATATATATGCACATAAATGCATATGTATATATGTATATGTATATATATACATATTCATATATACATATACATATATATACATATACGTATGTATACAAATATATATATATATATATGTGTGTGTGTGTGTGTGTGTGTGTGTGTGTGTGTGTGTGTGTGTGTGTGTGTGTGTGTGTATGTATATGTATATGTATGTATGTATATGTGTATATATATATGTATATGCATGTATGTATATGTATATATATATTCATATTCATATATATACATATATATATGTATGTATGTATGTATATATATATACATACATACATACATACATACATATATATGTATATATATGAATATGAATATATATATACATATACATACATGCATATACATATATATATATACACATATACATACATACATATACATATATGCACACACACACACACACACACACACACACACACACACATTGTTGGAAATATAAGGTAGACTAGGTTACTAAGAGGGGAGGGGTCAATTAGGAACCATTAAGTTTTTTAATTTAATTCACCAATTAATCTTTCATCTATTATTCTGATCTAATTGCATGCGTGAATAACTAAAAGCAATAAAACATTCATAACACTTGACATAATATTTGGTAACCCAGAAACTTTCCAAATAGAAAATAAAACTAAGGTGGGGATGATATATACTCGCAAGCTTTATGACTGCAGTATAAAGTTGGCCTATTAAGGCTTATAATTGATCACTTCTGGTGATCTTCCCTGTTAGGAGCAATAAGAACAATTATGTCCACTTTGTGAAAGGATTTTACAACATACAATGAAGTATGCACTCTATTAGGAGATTTAGCAAAAGAATATTAAGTCAACCTTATTAAAGGATTTGACTGATGCACCTATTAGGATGAATCAGTAGTTTATCTCTTCTCTACGACTTGATTTGTTGTATGAGATTCTTTTGATGTAAACTGATCACCTTGCTATGATACATACATCTCTTCTTTTCCTTATACTGCTTGTAGCCTTCTTCTAATTCATACTCATGCTTGTTCTTCTTACTTCCACACATATCTATTTTTTATATTCAATATAATGCATTACAGATATACCAATCCAATTCATTACCTTATGGAGTTAGATACAACACCAAACTCAAACAATCTTCACTAAGTCGACTACTATTGAAACTCGAGTGATATTCTTACACTTGGTAGCACTATTAACTTGGCAAGCTCTAGCACTTGGTTGACACTTATTTCTTGGTCCACATTGATCACTCAAAATAGCTTGTGAACTCAATTAGAACATGGCGACTTGAATAACTCTAGAGAACTTGGTAGACACTAAAGGAATCAGTTAACACTAAGGCTCGATCACCACCACCTTTAAGTTCACTTCATTAAAACTGTCAGCTTGGTAGATAATAAAAATATTGGTTAACACTAGAGAGCTTTGTTAACACTATAATCTTCATCACTTACACTGATGAGCTTTGTAGACTCTATGAAGCTTGGTAGCAACTGATTTTCCTTTTGGAGTTTGGTAGACTTTGCTAAGCTCGGCTTGCACTGTATTATGTCTTTGAAACTTGGTAGACTGTTCTTTCTACATATGGAGCTTAGTAGTAATATAAACAACTGACTAAGTGCTTAGTCACTAATTAAAAATAATTTCAACAATCTCCCCATTTGGCATTTGTGATAAAAAAACTTATCATACTCAAAATTTGAATACTCAAAATACATGTCACAAACTCCCCCTATCAACATGCTTGGGTCTATAACTTAGTTTTTGACTTTTGAAACTCAGTAATCACTAACTCTATTTTTTATTTTTATTTTTAAAATTTGTATCATGTTGTACATGTATTTCCTCACTTGTATATATACATCCCCCCTTGATTTTACTAGTATATATACATACAATCCCTATTTACATTTATGATATACAATCCCCCTTGATTTTGACACAAATACAAAAATTTCATAACTACAAGGTAACATGAAAATGTGAAAGGAAATCACTGTGTACCTTCAAAAGTTTGGGCATTGCTTTGCTCTAGTTCTCTTGAAAAAAATTGACCTATGCAAAGCTATCTGCACTTTTGTTGAAAGTTCCATCATGTGATCAACAATTGAGAAATTGTTTTCATGGGTCAATGTTTTGTCATGTGCAATATGTTTTCACATTGCATCCATGTTGGGAAGTATCATGCCCTAAATTTTTCCTTGTGTGGCCCTTATCCTAACTTCTTCCCACAACAATTCTGTTTGTAGATATGTCAGGTACTTAATCTTCACAAAATATGCATCGAGCTACAACTAGGATCAAGTGACAATTGATGCACACTTGCCTTCATGTTAGCATCTATCTTTGATAGCTTATCCTTTATTTCTTTAGTAAAATTAGAAGTGTCTCTCAACTTCACAAATAAGGTAACAACATTATTTACAAAATGTTCAAATGAAGAAAGAATAGTAGATAATTCTACTTGATCTATGGCTATCTTCTAAGCCACTTTCTCCAAAACTTTGTTTTCAAACTCTCTGTGCCCTCTGCAAAAGTTTTCCTTGTCCATTCATCTCTTCATTATACTTGTGAACAATTTCAACAAGTTGATCCAATATTGGTTGCTTTTCATCAACCTCAACACTCAGTGCATCAACAAATATGCCTTTTATATCTTCAAGTACTTGATTTTTCTTTTTCTTCTCATCTCTAAGCTTTTGTTGCCTAGCCCTTTTCTTCCACAAGTCACCAAGGGTATCCATTTGATTAGGGGTTATATTGGAAAGATCTCAATTTTGTATTACAATATCTTCCTCTAGATCAATTTTCTCATTAGAGGATTCTACCTCTTTACCCTTTTCCTTATGTATGGGAGAAGGAACAATCTCCTTTCCTTTGCTCAAAACTTTAGTGCTCAATTAACGCTTAACCTAATCTGTCATTACACTTGCAATAGTAGAAACACTCAATAGGGAAAAAAGATTTCTTAATGTGGAAATGAGAGTAACAACAGGAAAACTTATTGTTGTTGGTTGAGACTTGGTTTGGTCCACTATTGTGACAACTAGAGTCTATTGCTTAGTAGATGAAGTGGCCAACAATGTACTTGATAGGATTTCTCCAATAGTTACTTGGGATCTTGATGGGATAGTGTTTACCACAACTAACTTGTTAGTAGCCTTTTTTTGAGATAGGTGGCACTAAGGCTTTTCTCAAAGAGGGAGGGAGGTAGGCCATTAGCTCTGTTGCTATCTTTTTTGGATCAGAATCCCAAATGCTCTCAATCTTAGGAAGATCTCTGCTTGTAGTCTAATCCTCTTCATCCTCTTTATCATTGACCTTTTCTTCATCTCCTTTCCCCTAATCATCTTTCTCAACATCTACTTCCTCAGTATCTTCATCATTCTTTTCCTCATCTTCTTAATCTTCTTTTTGATCATCTATTTGCACAACTACCTCACCAGGCTTGTGCAGACCATAGATATTTTTCCATGTTGTTGTGTTGTATTTCACAACAAATTCAATATCCTTTGATAGGATCAAGAATGCATTGAATTTAGGTGTCAGCTTTTTCTCATTCTTCTTCAATGATTCCTTCACTTCCTTGTTAGTTAAGCTCGACATAAGTTACCTCAAAGTTTTCTCTCTAATGTCATTTGCAACACTTAGTGCATTCTCCGACTAAGGTGCAACTAAATTCAGAATTACATCAAGAACTTGCTTGGTTAGTGCCTCTGGGTAGTACTTCCATTTTCCCATTTTAGCCACTAGGGATTCTTCTATTTTCTTCTGCTCCTCCTTGGTCCTTGTCTCATATTTGAGGAATTTGAAGTCTGGCATGCCTCCTCCATCCTAAAGTCTACTTAACCTTCCTTGGAAGGTAGGGGCAGAGCTTTTGAAAACTAATTCCTCCTCTTCATCTTCATCTTGTAGTTTTAGCTTCTTCTTAGACTTTGTAATTCTTTTGGTAAATATCACAGGAGAGGACTTTGTAGGTCTAGTTATGATAACCTTTCCTTTATTTTTGTGAGGCTCATCCTCTTCAAGTTCTTCCTCACCTGCAGGTTCCTTAGCTCCTTCCTCTTCCTCGATGTCATCTCTTTTAAATTCCCCACCAAGGGATCCAAAAGAACTAACCTAAATTTTTACTAAGTTTTCCAAAACAAATTTAAAAATAAATAGCATGTACAACAATCATAAAGTAGTAGAAGCAATAACATACAATCATACATAAGAAAACATAACCGATTACATTCCTTAAGAATCCCAAGACGTTGAGTCACACTTAAATTTAAATAATACTAAGTCAAATAAATAACACATCCATATGAGAGAATAACTACAAGTCCAATCCCATTTAAATAACATACATTTTTTCTGAATTCCACTTGGCAATAAAATTTAGAATGCACAATCATCCACTATACATGTCACAGGATATGAAAGGCTAAAAGAATATACATTTATAAAAATAGGTTACATCATCCCTTTTAGATCCATGAAACAAAGTACAATACAATAAGTGAACTCATCCATTAAATAGATAAAACCATCCATCATAATATACAAAGATAGAATGAAACGAAATGTAGAACAAAATACTCCAGCCACGGCATCAACAGATAGATCTCAAAGGTAAGAGAAAAAGCAGTACCACCCGACCTCATGGTAACCCAAAAAGGTCCACTCCCATCACGTTGAGGAGATAGTCTCAAGTTCCACATAAGATATCAATCCCAAAAATCAAAAGTAATATCTAAGTCAAGGAAAACCCTAAAAGTAATCTAACTGAAAGGTTCCAAGATAAATCGACATCTAGACCCAGAGGCAAACACAGACAAGTAGGAAATCTATACTGCTAGTAGGAAAGTTTCATCACATGGACCAACTCTAGGGTTACCCGACTAGTATTTTAATCCTCTGGCCCCCTAGTGACTCTATGTGGCACTAGTGTCCTTTCATACTAACAATGCATGTCACAACCAAGCATCCTCTCTACTCCCATCCTAGCCTATGCTAGCACTCAAGGCATGGGCAAGGAAATACAAGATTCATATTAGGTTCATTTTACTCTCATTTAGTGTAGTGTTTTCACTTATTAACTACTTACAATGGGTTACCCTGATAGCCACTTTGAGCTCCGACCTCCATTGCAAGCCACTTCCCAACTTAATATACATATTACCTACCTTAGGTTCATAAAAGTGTAGATCAAATAATCATAGTTTTCACCTCAATCCTATACAAATGATTGGAAAACATCAAAAGATAATCCAAAATAACACCTCAATTCTTTACAAGCAACTGGAAAGCATCCCAAAAATAACTAATTGATGACTCAAAAAGGTTAAGTCAAATATATCATAACATTCCTCATGTTATCAGATAAGAACATTGAAAGCAATAACAAACAATATAACCAAACTAATCATAGAGTATACCAAACACATTATGATGGTTGAGTTTAAAATATCAAAGATCAAATCATCATAATATCACAAACACAAAACTCCTAAGCCTTTGGTAGATGTCCTAAGACTGGTCAACACTCTAGTCAACCCAAAACCAAAACATAAACAACATACAAATAACAATGTAGTTCCATAGTTTGGTTTGATTTTGAAAATACATAGCTTGATGTAACAGTAAGGTTTAAGTTTTGTTTCAATGCAAGTTTTTGAGTACATAAAATTTATACTATAGCCCTTGCTATTTAACCCATTTCTTGTTCTTGAACAAAATGCACCCTTATTTGATATAAGTTAAATATTCTAAAATAATTCAAAGGTAATTATTTATTAAATTATTAAAATAATAATTATATATTTTCAAATAAAACAATTACAATTTTATTAAAATCAATATCTCTAATAATTTATCATTAATCAAGCTTAATTAAACTAAATTAAATTAAATTAAATTAATTAATAATTATAAAATAAACAACTATATTAATATTCATTAATTGTTTATTAAATTAATAAAAATTATTAATAAAAATATTTAAAAATAATAATTTAAATTAAATACAAATTTAAATTTAATAAAAATAAAATAATAATAAAATTTAAAATAAAATTTGAATCACATGAACACATTGCGTTTAGGGCCCGTTGGCCTTTAAAAGTCATACAGCCGCCCTACTGTCACAAGGGTTTGTGGCCGCAATATTACAGAGTATTATTGCTATCGTAGTACCCTGCGGGCAGCAATAGTTATGTCATTGGGGTGAGGATAAGGGGGGAGGTGGGGTAAAACCCGCCTCTCCTCCCTTTTAATTATAATTATATATATATATATATATATATATAATTTTTGTAATTATATAAAATCTTTTTTTATAAATAAAACCATACCCCTCCCCATTCAAAACACACACACACACACACACACACACATAAATAAAAGTTCTATCAATATTTTGATAGGAAAAATATGATCACCCAACCAAATTCATATTATAAATTTTCATTTTTCCAAAACCCTTCGTAGTTTAATTTACAATTTTGAATCTACAAAATGAGAGTTTTACTGATATTTTTAATCCTCGCGTATACAAAAGAAATCCACATGCATACTAGTAATTTCAAAATAAAATATTGAAAGATTCATCACAATGAAATTCGGATAAACAATTCATAGTCATGATGAAGACATGAATATTAAATTACATAATTAACTGGGTGAGCAAAACACAAGGATATACTTGGTTTTGATGCCAATTCACAAACACCTCAAGATTGTGAGAGAAATCTCTTCTCTCAAAACCTTCTCTCTGAAAATTGCCTTCTCCAAAATTCTCGGTCTCCTTTTTTTGTAAAATGAACCCTCAATTGTTGATAAGGAGTTCTCTCCTAAATTCATGACACTAATTGTGCGATCACCCGAGGGAACTCCTTGATCACCACCCTTTAACTCTTTATTTACTTATCTTTTACATTTTTATGCATGCTTTTTGCAATATAAAATATTTTTATTAAATTTATTTTCTTTCTCTTTTTAATTCATTTATTATATTTTAATTTAATGCATAAGCTTCATGTAATTTAATTAAAATAAACTTTATTAAATAATTGCTTTCTCTCTCTCTTATTAATTTTTGATGTAATTTTTTTAATATAATATTGATTAACCTTAGTAATAATAATATTTAGTATTTATTTTAAAATGATCTCCTAAATATATTATTATTAAATTACTTAAATATTATTACGCTCTCAAATTAGAACTATAATTTTCTCTTTAAATTTAATTCTTTTTATTTAATTAATTTCCCAATTGATTAAATATAATTAGATATTGAAATTATCATAATAAATTTCATTAAATTAAATCATTAATTAATATTTTAATTTGAATTAATTAATAGAAAAATCACCAGACTTACAAGATAAAATATGAAAACTCATCATAAAATACCATATACATGATCAAACTCAAGGGTTATAATCATGAATTTATGTCATACAAAAAATTCAAAAGGGTAATCATCATAGATACTTGTCCTAATTTTCTAGGACAATTGGTTTAAAGGTTAGGATTTGGACTCAAGAATTTATCTCACCTCTCGTACCATTGAGATATTGTGATAAAGTATGTTCATCTTGGCAATTTAGGGAAGTCGATACCTGGTACCTGTAATCTGCATAAAATCCATGCATGTACAAACACATATGTTCTAAAGTAAATAGGCAATGATAGGAACTGGTGCATTATGTAGATCTTGACTAGTAGGTGACTGCAAATCCCTTCCTTAACCACATCAAAAACATCATACATAAAGAAAACATACACACACAACATACACATGTAGTATGGGTTAAGTGTCCATATGAAAACACGTATAAATAATCCATCTAAGTAACATCATTGAATAATTGAAATCACTATATATAATCATCATCAAGATGTAATCATGCATGCATGAAATAACTAATACCAAAGTAGTCTCATTAAATGATCAACTAAGTATGAAAATAATATCTGATAATCTGAAAGATAATGCTACTAATCATCAAGCATAAATTGGCCTAAAAGAGGTCGGCAATAATAACTAAATACAAACTAGGGGCAAGCACTATGTCTCCTTTGCCCTCTATTAGCATAAGAGGAGAGCTAGTTTTATTGTTGTCCTTCAAGATCTTCTCAAATTTCTTTCTTCCTCTTTGCATGGCTTGGGGTAACTTGACTTTCAATGAAATCCTAGCCTTGGCTTATGTTGGCTCTTGAATTAATAGTTTTTTAATAACCCAGTAATAAGAACACATACACCTAGGGGAAGCTAATTACCATGTTCAATGTACCTATTCAAACGCCAGGGCCAAATATAAGGCTATTTACTCTCCTTCTTCAGGCTCTACAAGATCTAGGTGGGTGGACCTCAGATTCTTTATATGGTACCAATGTCAAAGCATATAACTAAATCAATATAACAAATAAAACCCCTATTTTTTCTTCTCGCCTAGCTCCCTGTGCCTAGCTTCGGCTTCGGCTTTGGCTCCTAGCTTCGACCAATCTCCTGCAGCTGGCTTCGATTTCAGCTTCTACCCTAGTTTCGTTCTGGTTTCTGCACTTGGCTTTTCACTTGTTTGAAGCTATTTTTTCATTTTTTCTTCCCACCTGGCTCCCTACATCAAGTTTCAACTTTGGCTTTGGCCCTTGGCTTTATTTCATCTTCTGTGCCTTGCTCTTTCACCTGGATTTGGCTTCAGACTCAACCTCTGCGCCTGGGCTTGGGTAGGGCCTAAGTTTTGCTCCTGGGTCTGGATTCAGCTTCCCGTCTAGTTTTTTCATCCAGCTCATCCTATTCTATCTCCTACATTGGGTTTTTATGGCTACTTCAGCTTCTTCTCTTATTTTTGGCTTTGTGGCGGTCACTTCTGTTGATCGGGCAAGGGTTGCGCCTAGAGTTGTGGGTGGTTCAGCCATTTCCTATGCTGATGTGGCTGCATTTGAGGTTGGTATTGGTGGTCAGACGGTGTAGCCTAGGTCTCATGATTTAGGGTTCCGTGCTGCTATGCCAGTTGTGGTATGTAACCCAAAAAGGCTTCTTCTAAAATCTTCTTTAGTTGATAAGATTACTATTAATTTGGATGATTTCTTGGCTACTGTTGCTATCTTTTGCTTTAAGGGTTTGTGGCCCTCTCTTTCAGATTTTCATGCATGGATATCCTGTGTTTGGGAACCATTCATTTCGAAGAGTGCCCAGATTTACCCTATGGCAAGGGGCTTTTTTGTTGTCAAATTTGATACTGCAAATGATAGAAATGCCATTCTTAGAAATAATTTCTCTTGGGATGGGAAGTTTCCCTTGATGGAAAAAATTTGGCACAAGGATTTCAACCCTTCAACTAAAACTTTTAATAAGACCCCTCTTTGAGTAAGGCTGCGGAACCTTCCCCTTCCTCTTTGGTTGGAACCTTTCTGGGTGGAGGTGGGGAATGTACTTGGAGACTTCATGAAATCTGATACAAATACTGACAGCTTGTATCGATCAACATTTTCTCACATTCTTGTTGAGATCGACATTTCTAAGGGTCTCCCGGATATGATTTCGGTGGAATATCCTCTTGGTTCTTAGAATATTCTTCTAGATTATGAGGGTATACCCTTTCACTGCAGGAATTGCCACTTGACTAGTCACCCAGCTTCCAAGTGCTCTTCAGGTAAATCTAGATAGAAATTACACCCTTCTTGGTGGAAGGGGGTCTCAGATGACCACTACAGGTATGTGAAGGCTGTTGTGAAATCTTCTCAGATTCCTTCTTCTCCTGGTATCTTGAAGATGGTTCCTCCTTCCCCTTTCGTGGTGACTGCTGGCTAGTCTCTGGCTTCTATTCCTACTCCTAGTTTTCCTGCTACTATCCCTGCTTCTGGGGTGGATTCTACTTCTATTTAACTTCTATCCCCTCCTCTGGCTCCTTCGGTGGTGATAGCAGGTCTGTCTCTAGACCCGGTTTCTAGATTGGACTCTGCTCCTATCTCTGTTGATCTGCCCTCTCATGAATTCTTTTCGATGGATCCACTTTTGGCTCCCTTTGTTGTGGCTGCTGGTCTTTCTTCTGGTGTTTCCAAGGTAGTTCCTCCTATGATACCTTTGCTGGATGCCATTGTTCTATCTCAGGTTTCTGCTGTCACTTTCGCTTCTTTGTCCTTTTCCCTGGCCTCTGGGGTTTTAGGTTCTGGTTGTGATGGTGCTAATTTTTGGTGGCAGAAGGCTGATGGTTTGGTGTAGGATGGATGGACTACATTAAAAGGAAAAAATGGAAAGCCACCCATTCCCTCTTTTGACATGGCACTGAGGTCTAACTTGAAGGGCTCAAAAGGGAAAGTCTAACTCACCTAGCTTTTGGCCAGTTGTTCCCTGGCTCTTTTGGCCTTTCACTCTTGGTAGTTTGTTTCATTTTGGGGTTTTAGGAGCCCGATAAAAACCTATTGTTGTGGCTGTTATTGTCTTGTTTTTTGTTTTGCCACAATGGTCACCTTTTGTTTGGTGACTTGTTTCTCCTTTGTTGACTCATATAGGGTTTTAGGCACCCTTCAAAACCTAGTTGTGTGGCTGATGTGTACTGTTTTATTTGTGATGCCACTCTGGTCACTTCTATTTTGTGACCTGTTCTTCCTTAGGACTGTAGTTTATTTGGTTTGGGCTTCATTGAAAAATCTTGATTTGTAAAGGGTTTCAGGGTCCCTTCAAAGCCTGTTTATCTTATCAAAAACAAATAAAACCCCTGAATCTTCTATACTTATGTAAAAAATTATGGATATGAAAGAGCTATGACATAACACATGAATTTGATAAACTAAGCAAGGGTAACTCTTTTCAGCTCTTAAACATAAAAGGGAAAAGATATTTGATTAATGATGTTGAATATCATCATAACCTAGGTATGCAACAACAAGAACATATAATCTCCAAGCTGATCAATCCCTTATCCATTGGGCATAAACTAAGTTAGAACATACACATGGATACCCAAAATATACTCATATACTTTGATATCTGATCTATCTATTCACCTTGCAAATAGATATTTATCTTCAAAATGAAACTCCTACTTATCAAATCCTCCTATGATCCCTGTAGTTCTGACAATGTATATCAAATAATTTACTTGATTCCATGACCCAAAAACAAGATACACAATGACATACAACTTCAAAACCGAGTTGTATTTGTACAATATTCACTTTGTACATATATCAACAAAAAACTACAAACCCATATAGAGGAGACAAGTTCAAGAATGAAACTTTCAATGAATCTCTCTATAATTTTTTTGAGACCAATACATCAAGTGTATGCAAAAATTAGACAAAAAATAAGGGATGACTATATTAACTAATGCTTAATTAAAGGAATTACAATTTCTATTCATTATAGAGAAGAATACTAAGAATGGCAGAATCACATTCGTGGAAGAAATTTCAACCAAATTGGAACTATCCTTGTGGTTTCACGGTAGTGAAAAATGTCCAAGAACTAGAACCTTTATAATGAGAAAAAAAGAGAGATATATAAAAAAGAAGAGACTCTCAAATTGGATCTACTACTACCAAGTCTCCAACTAAAAATCTTCCTTCTGCTACTGTAGAGCTGATCTCCTCTTTCATCAACTATGAATGAAATCTTATTAATTATTATTTTTAGAATGCCTGAAATGTCTTCTTAAAGTAATAAGAAAACCATCCTCTGAAGGAAAATTATATACACATCCTAAATTTGCAAGATTTTTCAATCGAATTCTATTTGTCTTCATTTTCCCTTGTCGTGAATCTCCAACAACCTCTGCCGACAAAACTTTATCCTCTGTAACTACTTCCAAAACATTCATTTGATCCTTTATGGTCACCAGTGGATCTAACCTCATCCAAATCTAATCTAAATTTGACCCTATTCCATTTGAAAAATCAAATTTGCATTACCATTGAGAATGCCCCAGAAACACAAAATCGCCTGCAACTTCTATCGTTGAATACCTGTGCAAAATCTGACTACATATCTGGATAATTCAGCTTCTCCCAGTTTGGATGGTATATTATAGTCCATATTTCTGTTAAAAATAATTCCTCTAGTATGCATCTAAAAAACTATGCCTCAAGCCATGAATAGGACATTATAATTTAAAAATTTAAGAATGTATATAGTTTAAACTATATAATATAATCATGATCATTTAATTTTTCAAACTTTTAAATTTCTAATGTGCATTCAGATTGGAGATATGATTTTAATATTTCAAATTATTTTCATTTTATCCTATCCTCCTATCATTGGACACCACCTGTCATTTTTCCATTTGCCACCTCATTGCCCCTTGCCATGTGTCACCTTCTCACAAATTCACAACTCTAACTCATGACTTCACCTTAACCTGAGCAATTGGGCTACTAACTTCATTTCTTGACTTCATGACTTTATCTCCTTAACTATGGTTAAAGCTCATGACCATGTGAAACAAGCTTTTTTGCATGGGTAGAGTACTTTTGCTCCTTAACTGTGGTTAAAGCTCACGACCATGCAAAATGAGCTTTTTTGCATGGGTAGAGTACTTTTGCAAGTTGAAATTTTTTGCTTGCAAAATCACGATATGGTTAGGTCCACCATTTTTGCATCATTATGTAGTTACTGCCTAACCACATAGTTTTCATGACAAAGTTGCGATTTGTTGCCATGTGTCATCTCGACTAAAGTCATCATTTTATCTCTGATTTGGGAATTTGCATATTTGTTCAAAATTTGGTCTTAACAACCAGCTGCTCATCCACATGCGGGCCCCCACGCAAGGCTTGTGGCTTCAAAAGTCTTTTTCTTTAAAGCCAACTAAGAGGTGAGTGCTCTTGTATTTACATAACTAAAATGCCCCCCATGGTATCAATGTGGTATAAAAATTATGACATTCCTTCTTGCATTGCATCCTGCACCCTTCAAATTCATAGTGCGAGAAGAAAATAAAACTTGGGAAACCCTTTGATCTAATTTAAAACAAATAAAAACTATACTCATAGCCATTCTTTTGAGAGGAAAATGGCCAAAACCCATTAGCGTGAATCAAAAAAGTGTCGATATCCATTTATGAAAACCTTACATGAACTAAACCAATCTATTTGAATCTTGTGTGGCTAGTATTCTAATCTCATTCATATATAGCTAAACTTAAAATTTGGTATGATGTAATAGCAAAATCAAAATATGGTACCCAAATTTTGGCCCTTGCCATGCCAATTCATATGCCAAAGGCTGTGTTGAGTCCCCCAACCTTCTATTGTGTCACTAGTTCATTTAAATCTCTCTTATATATTCTACCCATGACATTGTAGATCTGAAGAGGCTCAATGACACAATGTTGGAAGTAAGAATCAAAATACACTTACATAACATCCTTCCCAACACCACACCTCTAATGAAGAATCTTGGTTATGGAGAATCCTCAAGAATCTCCCCAAGTGAATTAACACACAAACAATCTACCATTCACAGGACAAGTCATACTTCTTTGGCAGCCCTCACAAACTAGTGGTTACCACAAGATAACTGTTTCAAAACTCTTTCTCCAAAAAACACAATGAGTGAGCCTTTACTTGTAACTTGGCAATGTCATGAGCCCCATTCCATTTCAAAACTGCCTTTATACAAAAGGTTGTAGGCCTCAAACTCACCACTTATGCCTAAGTAATCTAATGAAAACTTTTTTTATCTCACATCCTCCAGATTATTCATTTCTAATAACAAAATGTTCTGGGAGAAATGTACAACAACCCTTTGATTTCAGAATTAATGCATTTAATTTCACCCTTTCAAGGATTCCATGCAACTAATTCACACAAAAGTATCCAGACTTGGAATGTTTGTTGTGGCTTGGGAAAAATAGTGAGCTACATAGTGTTTTTGGACTAATGCTGACACATAAATAATTCATGTTCATGCTTGCATTGCTAGGGAATTGTCTCTTCTCTATTGGGGACTGTTGCTTGCCAATGATTCACCACTTCGGTTAGGGAATTTTGGCTTGGTGAGACCAATGCAACATGACTAGGTAGCTTCCCATATCAATTTCCAAGCCTCCAAGCCTCCAATTCACATATATTCCAATAATGGCTCCAATAGATGGCAAGGGCTTTTGACCCTTCATGTTTCAAGGATTGATCTATAAAAATCAACTAATGATAGCTTTGGAAGTGTCTATTTCATTTCAAATGAAAAAAATCTCCTTTGAAGTATCACTATGATAGGAAATGTTTCCTCAAAAAAAAAGCCTCACTGAAAGCCAAAAGGTTTGCATACATTTTTTTTTCATGATGTACTAAAAGGGAGTAAAAGATGTTGTGGTTTTCCTTGATTGGTGTCATTTCAACCTTCAATGCCTCATTGGCACATAGCGCTACACCTTTGTTTAACAACTATGGGCACTTCTTTAATATAGGTTGTGGCATTTTGTGCATAGGTAAAGAAAAGGTTTTAATGATGGAAGCTCTCAAGTGTTGACTCAATTGAACAACTTAGATTAAAATCCCATCTCATTGAATGAGAAGCTCTTAGCATAAAAAATTAAGGAATGTTTCCACAAGAAAACTATTGTTAAAGTTGACTCCAACAACAATGAGCTTTTAAAGCCTCCCTTCTATATTAAAAACCATTATTGACTATTGTGGACACATCCCTATATGTTTATTTAATCTAGAATGATGATATGTTCGCCTCTGAAACAATGGAGCCTATTGACCATTTCAAAATTTAAAGAAGACCATAGCATCTTATGAAAGAAATATATTGATGATAAGTACATATTATGATAACATCTCCCTGACCAAGAAGATTCCACCCCTTTTAGTAATCTGATGAATTTAGTCAGGTCCCAAAGTGGGTCTGGCTAAAAATAATTTCAAACTGAAACACCTGAAATCTCAAATTGATCCAATGAACATCTGATATTGACTAAAATCAATTTGCATCACTAATTCAACCTTTAAAACTCATTTTTGTCCCTTTTCTGCAAACTGCCAATTTCATGCCAAGGGGTCCTCTTACTGGCCTTAAAAACTAACAGAAACAGATGATTGGGCTCTAAAAACTGACATGCTAGTTCTTTATTCCACATTCTCTTACCCTATCAGATTTTATGTCATGATGACACCTGGGTCAAAAGATATTGACGATCAAATTGGTCTTCATGAAATTTCCTGCAAACAAACATGTTAGAAAACCATAAATCACATTTGGCTTTGGCTTCAAAAATAGGTCAAACTGACACTTGAGGGTACTAAAACTGAGGCATTAGTTCACTATCATGAGGAGAGTATAAATCTATGATTTAGGCTCAGTACTAATAACAGGGCACATTTGGCAAGTGGTCAAAGTGGGGTACATGGATTTGCAGAATTGGAAACATCAACAAAACTGTGATTTTTACAAATGGAAAGGACCTGGGTAAGTGTGCAGATGGATTGGTCAAGACTCAAAAACTGACACACTTAAAGGATTTATGTAGTATAACATAGTGGTACAAACCATTTTCTCTCATTTATCATGGATTTGGAAATATGACATCCCAAATAGGGGTACTAATCAATCTGCACTTCTTGACACTAGTAAAATTTCATAAATTATATTTGGAATCACATTTGAAAACTAGTCAAAGGGATTTGTGATAGGCTCAAAACTAGAACATAACAAGTGTCTAACCTCTAGAAACAAATGCAAAAGGAATTTTCTCATTAGGGTCAACTGGGTCAAAGTTATAATTGGTCAAATAGGGCCTCCCAAAATTTTGAGAAATACGCATCAGCATGACAACAATAAACAACTGACTTTGAGTGATTCAATACCTAGTGAAAACATATCAAAATGACTTGAAAATTGAAACATAGGTTCATTAATATGCATACAAAATACTCCCAAAGCAGTGAACCATAAAACATAACCAGGTGCAAGACATTCAATTGGAAACTAGGCTTCTTGTCACTGTTTCACATTTGGGTAAAAATGCAAAATCTGAACATTGTTAAAAATGGAACTTCACAGAATGAGTCAAAATGGTAATTTATTATTATGGGATGCATGCATATACTAAAAGAAAAGTGTAAGAAGCATTAAATACTTCATTTTCTCAAAATAACAGCAAGGTACACATGCATTGAATGTGGTTATAGGGGCTCAAATTGACTCAAAAGTTTAAAATGGTACTCAAATCAGGGATGTAATTTTGAGTCCCATCAGTGGCTCTATCTGGGGATGCATGTACCTTTTTGGAATGGAAAGGATTCAAATCTCTAAAAGAAGCATACCACTATAATACAACTCTCAAACAATTTATTTAAAGCAAGGAAAAACTACTCTAACTGTACAAGATGATGGCCCCAAACGACCAACACTTCTAAAACTTCTTACCTCTATCAAACACCTAATTTATTTACATCTCCCTGAGGTAAGCTATAATTATCATTTCCATCAATTTCACTATACATATCAAAATTGCTCATAAGCAGATTAGGTGAGACAAAATCATTCTCATAGTGCATATAAAAACTTGAATCATTCTCTTTATCTCACTCACTATAAAAATGCATATCAACATGCTCTTGAATAAATAAATCAAATTGAGAGTCTTCAATATCAAAAGACTCATGCATGCTATCAGTAGGAAACACAAAGGCTTCGTATTCCTCTTTGTTCACAAAGTTGCATATGTCAAGAAATTGCAACTCACCTTGTGTAACTAGGTGTGAGGAGTATGTAAAATCTGATCCCTATGTACTTGTAGTATCATTAATCATCCCATTAGATTTCTCATTCACTAAAACTCCTTCACACTCAAACAACTAATTAGTCACCAAGTTTGACAATTTGTCCTAAAAATGTTGATCTGAAATATGCTAATGATAATCGTTATCTTCATCTAACAAATTGTTAGAGTGAAATTTGAAATCATCAAACTAATAATTACAAGATTTATCAGCATTAAAGGAACCTCAGAATCAAAAATACAACCTTCACTATTTTCCTTTTCATCACATGAAACATCAAAACTTATTGTAGCAAAACCAACTTGAGAAGAAATTGAATCAACATGAAATTCCCCTTCAATTACATCCCCCACATCTAACAAGTCATCATATGCATATATATTTGAGCTACTATAATATATACCTCCAAATCTTGACAAAGATAGTTCAGATTCTATATCTCTTTCCACATTAAACTTTGGGGAAGTGACTTGACAAAATGAAGAAACATCATAAGGGAAAATATGAGCATCCTTAGAAACACTTACATACTTTTCAAAATCACAAGCTAACAAAGTTGAAATTTCATTAGGGTTCAAAAATACTTCCTCACAAATCTTCTCCTCTTTGCTATGATTATTATATGGATGACATGAAGAACTTACAAAAGAAGAACCATTAGTATGACGATATGAAAAATCAAAATCATCACTACACTCATTTTCAACATAGTAAGAATTATGTCTACTATTATTATACACTTCTTCAACTTCATATACACTATCACAAGATTCATTTTGAGTTATATAACCATCTTCCTCATGCTAATTGCAATCATCTGATTCACTAAGAGTTGAATCTTGCTCTTCACACTCGAAAGATAACTTATCATTATCTACAGATTCATTACACTCATTTGGACTTCCAACACATTCACTAACATCACTAGAAGATTCAACATTCATAAACTTTCTATTATAGGAAAAAATGCAAATCATCAAACCACTCTTGGAGATTTACAAACTTGAAAAAGAGAAAAAAATAATTTTGTTCATTCCTTAATCTAAACACTACAACACTTTGAAGACAATTACTTAATTGGACTGATTGATGATGAATCACTTATAACACTACAATTTACGTTCAACCTTAAAAACAGTGCTATCCTAGATAAAGAATTACTGGGAAACACAAAAGTCAAAAAGGGCATGAAAAGAAAACTACAATTACTCATTGATGTATTACTTTCCTTATGTCTTCCCCAATAGAGTCACCATTTTGTTAACTCTTGAATTAACAGTTTTTTAATAACCTGGTGATAAGAACACATACACCTAGAGGCAACTAATTCCCATGTTTAATGTACCTATTTAGATTCCAGGCCAAACTATAAGGCTATTTTCTCTCTTTCTTCTTCTTTAGGGTCTACAAGACCTAGGTGGGTGGACCTAAAATTCTTTATATGGTACCAGTGTCAAAGCATATAACTAAATCTATATAATAGATAAAATCCCTAAATATTCTATATTTATGCAAACAATCATGGATATAAAATAGCTAATGAAATAACACATGAATTTGATAAACTAAGTAAGGGTAACTATTTTCAGCTCTTCAACATGAAAGGGAAAAGGTATTTGATTAATGATTTTGAATATTAGCATAACCCAGGTATGCAATGACAAGAACATGTAATCTCCAAGCTGACTAGTCCCTTATCCATTGGGCATAAACTAAGTCAGAACATACACATGGATACCCAAAATATACTTATATACTCAAATATCTAATCTATTTATTCACCTTACAAATAGATATTTATCTTCAAAATGAAACTCATACTTATCAAATCCTCCTATGATCCCTACAATTCTGTCAATGTATATCAAATAATTTACTTGAGTCTATGACCCAACAACAAGATACACAATGACATACAACTTCAAAATCAAGTTGCAATTGGACAATACAAACTTTGTACATATATCAACAAAAAACTACAAACCCACACAGAGGAGACAAATTTCTGAATGAAACTTTCAATGAAACTCTCTATTATTTTCCTTCAATCCTATACATCAAGTGTATGCAAAACTTAGAGAAAACACAAGGGGCAACTATATTAACTAATTCTTAAAGGAATTACAATTGGTGTTCATAACAAAGAAGAATACTGAGAATGGTGGAATCATAGTCATGGAAGAAATTTCAACCAAACTAGAACCATCCTTGTGGTATCACAGCAGTGAAAAATGTATAAGAACTGGAACCTTTTCAATGTGAAAAGAAGAGAGATATATAGACAAGAAGAGACTCCTAGATTGGAACTACTACTGCCATGTGTCTAGCTAAAACTCTTCCTTCAACTATTGTAGAGCTGATCTCCTCTGTTATCAACTGTGAATCAAATCTCATTAATTGTTGTTTTCAGAATGCCTGAAATATCTTCTTAAAGTAATGAGAAAACCCTCCTCTGAAGGAAAATTAGATATTGTTGGAAGCATGAATGCTGATGATATTCCTATGGGGGAGTATTGTAGATCATTATCATGATAATATGTTACATTCATGACTATGTTTGTCATTGATGTCAACATAGCAGTTTTTTGTGGTATCTAATAGAAGAACAATGGTAAAGATCAAGTTGGTACAGATAGATCATTGAGTATTTTCACTAGTGATGTTAATGGGTGATACTAATAAGTGTCTAGTATATGTAAATAGCCTCGGGTGCATAAGATATTAAGTCTAGATGAAGTTGTGCAAATTTTGATGAAAATTATTCAGAGATATAGTTTACATAAGTATGTTCTAAAAGAAATTTTTATATATATTAACTAATTTGTTATTTTGAGAAGCCGAAGTTAAAGATGTGTAGAAGGCACTGTATAGATGACATGGATAATTTTTCTCATCATAATGTTACATGTACATAAATTTATTCAAGTTACAAAGCAACAAATTGATGTTATCACTAAGTTAAATGTGTTCTTAAAGAGCTCCTATAATAATTTATTGAGAAGGTGTAATAGTTGACTCAAGGAAATGTTTAATGAGCTCGATATAAAGGAAGGACATTTTTCTTTTTGAATATGCTAGCCATGGATCTCCCAAAGTTGTTAAACATTATCTTCAAGGACTTGCTACTCTAATACCAATTGTTAGAAATAATAGTCCACCAAGATAACTAAGGAGGGGGGGGGGGGGGGGGGGGGGGTGAATCAATTATCTAATTAAAACATTTATCAACCTTAATTAATCTTAACCATGTAACCAAAGTAAATAGAAACCATAACAAGATTCACATACACAATTACACCAGATTAGTTAACAAGACAAACCCTTGATCAAAGGGAAAATCCTAGTGGGGATGGTACCCAAAATATGATGTACTAATATATATATTCCTTATTAGAGGATAGACCTTGTAAGGAGTTTTTAAAAACATTTACTACATATGAGTCCCTATTAGGAGAATTTGAATTCCATTTAGGAGATTCCAACCCTGTTAGGAGTTGTGCCAACCCTGTTAAGAGTTGTGCCAAACTTGTTATGAGTTGTACCAATCTTGTTAGGAGTTGTAGAAGGTAGAAGGACCTACTATCCAAATAGCTTCTGGGGCAAGACCACTGAACTTCACTATCCAATTGATCTCTCAACTATTCCTTGCAAAATAATTGCTCACACTCTGATTTATGCTCTTTCTTCTATCCTATCAACTAGACCAATCACTATTAGACCTTTTAGACAAAGTCACAAACCTTGGATCCTATTATCAAACCTTGGATCTCACAATAAAACTTTGGCAATGAAGTTTTCTCTAACTTCACTCTACATTGCTTATCTTCACATATCAATCTAATTCCTTCTTCTCACTTTTCTTGCTTTCTTATTTTTCTTATTATCTTCACACTCATAAAAAGGAAAATTTCCTTTTCTTATACCAATCTCATAAAACAATTCCTCAAGTAAGTTATTATACCTTCTCAATAAATTATCACAGGACCTCTTTAAGAACACATTTTACTTAGCGATAACATAAATTTGTCACCTTGTATCTTGAATAACTTTCTGTACATGTAAAATTATGATGAGTGAGATTATCCATGTCATCTCTAGAGTCTTCTACACATCTTTAACTTTAGCTTCTTAGAATAACAACTCTATTAATAGATATAAAAAGTTTACAACAACATGCTTCTATAAACTCTATCTCTAGATAGTTTTACCCAAAACCTTCATTGCTTCATCCAAACTTAATATCCTATGCATCTATGGTTATCTTCATATACTAGACACTTAGTAGTATCACCATTAACCTCACTAGTGAAAATACCCAATGAAGATATGTCTATACCAACTTGATCTTTATCGTTGTTCTTTTGTTAGATACCACAAAAATTTGCTATGTTGACATCAATGACAAAAATAATCATGAATGTAACTTATCATCATGATAATGGTCTACAATCCTCCCTCACAGGAATATCAATGAAATTCATGCTTCCAACAATATCTTGCTTTGGCATTGATGGCAACATAGATCAAAAACATCTAGTTCTAAGAATACCAACTGTTAAACAATGTTCTCTTTTCTTTTCAAATCCTCTTCATAAATCATAATCTTAGCCTTACATGCTTCTCCCCCATTGATATAGCTCAATGTACTTCACAATTTCTTTCATGTTGTAATTCTCCCCCATTGACATCAATGTCAATGGTTTCAACAACCAACATATCATTACATTCTATCAATCTCTGCAACAACTATCTCTGACCTGCTCAAGTGTCCAAAGACACTATTCAAAACAACATCTATTAAGAGTCCCAGATGACTCTGTCGATCACAGAGACTCCCCCATATAGGAAGCATAAAAATTTAGTCCAGATAAATAATAATGCACTGTACCACTAGACTAATGCACTCTTGCTTTATCCACTTTGATGCAGGTAGGGATATAACCCCTAGAATACCTCGCAAATACTAAAATGTCTCTTTTGGAAGAGGCTTTCTTAAAATATTTTTAATTTTCTCCTTGGTGCTTACATACTCCAGTTTGATTTCCTTTTCTACAACTTTCTCTCTCAACATGTGATATTTGATAGAGATGTGCTTGGTCTTAGAATGCAACACTGGTTTCTTAGAGATATTCACTACGCTTGTGTTATCACAATGTATGTCAACAATTTCACTAAATTATATCCTTATATCCTTCAACATCTACTTCATCCAAACAACTTGATTACAATTGTTTGCTACTACAATATATTCTACCTTTGTTGTACTCTATGAGCTACAATCCTGCTTCTTTCTTAACCAAGAAACTAATATTACTCCAAGAATAAATGCTCCACCATTGGTGCTCTTTCTGTTGTCCATAATGCCTACCCAATCAACATTAGTATAAGCATATAAAGTTAAATCATTAAATATTTCATACCACAATCCAAACTTAGATGTTTCCTTGAAATATCTAAATATCCTCTTAACTTTTGCATAATGTGCTTCTCTGGGGTCAGCTTGAAATCTTCAAACAATTCCAACTACATTTTCTATATTTGGCCTTGTGTGAGTCAGATATTGTAATCCTCCAATCATAGATTTGTACTTCTACTGAAAAGTATGTGTATCATCCTTTGTAGATAACTTGTGTCTAGTTACCAGAGGTGTTCCAATAGGTGTTCAATAAATATTTCAAATACTTAGTTTGAGAAATAAAGATTCCCTCTTTATCCTAAACAATTTGTAATTCTAGGAAGTATTTTATTTCCCTATCATGCTCATTTCAAATTTTTTCTTCATTTCTTCTACAAACTTCTCACCTTTGTTATCATCACCTCCAAATATGATATCATCAACAAATATTACCAAAATAAAAAATCCATTACTTATTTCTTTCAAGTATAGATTACTATCTGCCATACCTTTGCTAAATCTAAGTTTTGTCAAATTCTTGTCCAACCTTGCATACTAGGTTCTAGGTGCTTGCTTCAAGCCATACAATTTATTCTTCAATTTGTATACCATGTCCTTGTCATCTAATAAAGGAAAACCTTCAAGCTCTTCTATGTATACCTCTTCTTCATTTAGAAATGCTCACTTGACATACATTTGATAGACTTTGAATTTCTTTTGTGCTGCATAGGCTAAGAATAACCTTACTACTTCAATTCTTGCCATAGGAGCATAGGTTTCTTCATAGTCTATTCCTTCTTGCTATGAGTATCCTTTACATATCAATCTTTCTTTGTTCCTTACAAATTCACCTTGTTCATTCATCTTGCTCCTAAATACCCATTTTTTCCCTCTCACATTCTTGTCTACTAGTTTAGGGACTAGTTCCCATGTCTCATTCTTCACTATCTGATCCAATTCTTATTTCATAGCTTACTTCCAATAATCATCTCTGCATGCCTCATATGCATTCTTTGGTTCTACTTGAGATATCAAACATAATTCTTCATTGATTCTACTTCTTGTCATCACAACTTTGTCTTTGTTGCTAATGATCTATTCTTGTGGATGATTCTTTAACATATTCTTACTAGAAGTAGGAGTTGTTATCTCAACTCTTAGCCTTGTACTAGGTTACAAACTTTGTTCTTGCCTCTTTTCACCTTCATTCTTCAAATAATTTTTACTCTCAAAGAATACTTCATTATTCTTTGGTTTAGTAACATCAACATTCTCATCATCAGAATTGCAGTCAATTATTATTTCTTGTATTATGAATTTCTCATCAATTCTTACAATTGCACTTTCAACAATAGTCTTAGTTCTCAGATTATAACATCTATAAGCTCTACTTTTCAATGAATAAATAAGAAACATACCTTCATCATTCTAGCATCAAATTTATGAACATCATCATCTCTTTTGATATAAAATTTATTGCCAAAAATTCTTAAATACTTAACTCTAGGTGTGTGACCAAACCACAGTTCATAAGGAGTTTTTCTTTGTGTCTTACTTGACTTACACTCTATTCTTAGTGTAGACTATTGTATTCACTTCTTCTCTCCAAAATATCTTGGATACATCATTCTTAGCTAACATAACTCTTGTTGCTTTAGTTACTAACCTATTTCTTCTCTTTGTAATGTCATTTTGTTTAGGGGTTCTAGGAGCTAAAAGTTGTCTTTTGATTCCATTAACTTCACAAAAGATGTTAAACTCATTTCAAGTAAACTCTCCTCCTCTATTTGATCTTGAAAATTTAATCTTCATACTTGACTCATTCTCAAATCTATTCTTGAATATCTTTAACTAGTCAAATGCCTCAAATTTTTCTTTAACAAATGCAACCCACATCATTTTAGGAAAGTCATCAATAATACTCATAAAGTACCTTTCACCATAGAATCTTTTAGTTTTAGTAGAACCACTAAGATCTATGTGTACAATCTTCAACTTTGCTATAGTAGTAAACTTCTTGCTGGGAAAAGAAGTTCTACTATGCTTAGCTAGTATACATTCCTTGCAAATTGTGTTAGTAGGCTTTACAATCTTAAGGAAATCTCTGACTGCAAACACATTAGTAGGTTTCATAATGCTATCAAAGTTGATATGACAAAATCTCTTATGCCATAACCAATTATCATCTACCTTTGCAACCAAACATGTGATTTCGGTGGCATTCAACTGAAATACATTACCTCTAGATCTAGTTCCTATTCCAATTACCTTTCCATCTTTGTCTTTGATCATACATGTCTTCTCTGTGAACTGCAATTGATAACCCTTATCCACTAGTTAGTTGTCCAACACTCAAAAGATTGTGTTTCAAAACATCAACAAAATATACATCCTTATTGTTAATTTTACCATCAAGAGTTATAGATCTAATACCTTTAACATGGCAAGTTGTATTTTTTCCAACTTTGACAATGCTTGCATCATAACTTTTGAAATCAGCAAACTTGTTCATATCACTAGTCATACCATGTGAACAACCACTATTAATTATCCAATAAGACTTCTTTTCAATCTACGATATCAAAGCCACTTTCTATGGAATTTCTTCTTCAATAGCCACAAATCCTATATCATTATCACTAGCACTTACTACTTGTTCATTAGATTCATCTTCTTCATTGGCATACAAACAATCTCTATCTCTTCTAGGTTTGAACTTTTCTTTATAATTTTTCTCTCTTTTAGGACACTTAGATGAATAATGACCATACTCATCACAATTCCTACATTTAATGATTTTCTTACCATCTTTTTCTCTTCTTACTAGAAGGGATACTCCTTCTATCTTTATGTCCTCATTAGATCTACTATTGTAAGCAAAATCTCCTCCAACACTTGTGCTCCTTGAAAGATTAGGTCAGATGTTTAGGACGCTAAAAGTTGTCTCTATTCTAGACAATTCTCCAAAATTTCTAAGCTCTTTCTCAACTACTTCAAGTCTCCCAAGTAATGTTTTCTTGGTGAAGTCTTTGGTAACAAGAATTACCAAATATATCATCTATTTAAATGGTGGTGTTAAGCTCTTCAATATCTTCTAGACTACTTCATCAAATTGCTTAGTTCCTCCTTGAGATCTGAAACATGCAACAATTTCTAATATTCTTCCTACATATGTTCTTATAGATTCATCTTCCATCATTTTAGGATCTTGAAATGCACAAATCAAATTTTATAGCCTCATATTCTTAGAATGTTCATCACCTTCAAAGCTATTTTCCAATGCTTTCGAAATCTTATAAGAAGTATCAAGTGATTTTATGTGGTTGTACTTGGGTAAAAGCACGAACTTGTGTCACCCTTTTATAAAGGAAAAGGCTAACAAAAGTATAATTGTTCATCTTCAATGACATAAAAATGGTAGTATTATTTAGAATTTGATAATGAAGTAAACTAATGAAATAATATGGAAATAATTAGGGGTCTAGTTCCCACCACAAAATAATATGGAAATAAACTTTTTTTACTTTGATCGTAGATTATGTTATAGATAACATATATAGCTAGAACAATACAAAATAAAACTTGGCTTTAGACCTATATTTTATCTTTTATAATCATTCAAAATTAACTAATTTGAAATCAATAGTTTTAATCTCCCACCACATTTTTCAAAATAAATCTTTTCTAACCAAAAGAAAAATTGTACATTCTTGAAGAGGACTCTCTCCTCTAGAATGTCATGTGATTTTTAATTTTTTTAATATGATTTAATATTTTTTTACTTCTCAAACTTGACATCTTCTCGAGTGTTAACATACATACTTGTAGAATTTTTTAATTACAATATACTATATCTTATTAAAACACTATAAACTCTATATGAGAATATTATTGACTTTGAACTCTACAGAATGGTGTTTATATTGATGTAGGAGCATCCAGAGGTATAAGGGCAATCCTGTGTCACCCAAAAAAAAAGTACGTAGACCTAGTTTCTATTTCATGTGTTTTCATTTTTGGATACCCGTTTGGGCCAAATAAAGGTTCCAACTCTCACAGTTCCACTATCAGTGAGCTAAAAAATCCCAAAAAAAAAAGGAGCATGTAATTCGGCCATCATTTTGGTGAACTAAAAGGTGTGAATTGGCCAGATGAATGTAATTGTGATTTAGAGCATTCCAGAAAAAGAATCAGGTCAAAAGACCCCACGGTTTGAAAGTTATTGCAATTTTTTGGGTTTTGGAGACCTCCTAAGAATGTTTCAAAGTTAGTTTAGGGGCATTAAATGACCTTGAAAAGGGCCAAAAAATGGAGGACGAGCGAATCTGGTCCATAGGGCTATAGAGCGCTTTGAGAGCTTTCCGAAAATGTAAATGGTTCGTCAATCGGAGCTACGGTTCAAAAGTTATGCCTCCCAGAAGTTCGATTACTGTTTCTGGATTCTTCTAGATTTGCACCGACTTCTAACACAGTTTCTGGAACCTTCTATTTGGTCGGTGGATGCCTACTAGCACTTTCTAGAATGTACTCCTAGTCCTTAACCCTTCGGGGTCTATTTAAGGAGATTTTTGGCATTGTAAAAGGCAGTTCAGAGTGGAGTTTGAGAGGAGGTACTGAAAGGAGAAATTATCTTCAGATTTATGCTATTGTAAGCCCTTAGGGCATGTTTTGAAGTTTATTTTCTCTGTACTATTTTTACTAGCTTATTTTCTCAGTTAAAACAATTTCCCTTTTCTGTTGTGTCTATTCTGTTCTTGGGTTGTGTCTCCATCAAGTGGTATCAGAGCTGGTTTTCTTGAGTGTGTAGACAGAGCGCCGACTGTGAGGCAGTTTGCACCAGGACTGTGTGGTTGTGGGATTGAGTTAGAAGATGCCTCCACAAAGAGAGCGTGGTGGAAGGGCCAAAGCTATTAATCCTAAGGAGGTTAGAGCCCTCCAAAGGCAGGTACAGGCATTGCAAGAGGAGCTCTGTAGAGGAGCAAATGTTGCCGTTGGTGACGATAGTGAGGATGACAATGAAGAAGAAGTTATGGGACCAGAAGGGGAATTTGACAGGGAAGTTTTGAATCATGTAGAGGAAAGGCTTTTTAGGGCCATTACTAATTTTGGGAAAAGACCCACAATTGAAGTGGGTGTATTTTCAGGAAATCTGAAACCAGATGAGTTGATCAATTGGATCAATGAACTGGAAGAATACTTTGAGTATGAGGATATCAGGGACCCAGATAGGGTTAAGTTTGCAAAGGAAAAACTGAAAGGCCATGCCAAAATCTAGTGGCAAGAGGTCCAATTGGAAAGAAACAGAAGAGGAAAGGAGAAGATCACAAGATGGGATCGCATGGTGGACAAATTGAAGAAGCAGTTCATTCCTGTGGACTATGAGCTTGATTTGTTTAAGAAGATGCATGGGTTAAAGCAAGCAGGAAGACCAGTCCAAGAATATACAGAGGAATTTTACTGACTCTTGATTAGAGCAGGACATGCAGAAGCAAATAAGGAGAAGGTTGCTCGTTATATCAGTGGGTTACAACCTAGCATCCAGGAGGAATTAAGTCTGGTAAGAATGACCAGCGTTGAAGAGGCATACCAGTTTTCCCTACGAGTTGAAGAGAAGCTAAATAAAAGGTTTGAAGGAAGACAAAGAGGGCATGGTCAAGGAGGAAGGGGAAGCTGTAGACCATTTGGAGGCCGCAATGAAACCCAAAAGAAAAATGAAGATTAGGGTACTAGCAGGAACCAGAGGAATGAGGGTTTCAACCGATCCCGTGACCAAGACTTTGGAAATCAGAGAGGAAGAGGTAGAGGACATGGACAAGGAAGAGGAGGCTTCTATGGTACCTATTTCCATTGTAATGAAGAAGGTCATCATGCCTTTGAATGCCCTCAACGATAAGGAAGGGCAGATAGGAGAGCTGAGGGCCAAGCTAGGGTTGCTCATGTGGATGAGGATGCACAATCATCACATTCAGAGGATGCAGAAAGAGGAGAGACCTTGGTAAATGAAAGAGTCCTACTAAGTGGTGAGATTGAACCAGGACAACAGAGGAGTTTGTTCTGTACCAGATGCAAGTGTGAGGATAAATGTTGTGACGTGATCATTGATGGTGGTAGCACTGATAACTTGGTATCAAAAGAGATGGTCTCTAAGCTGAAGCTCAAGAGGGAGAAACATCCCCAGCCCTATTGGATTGCTTGGGTAAAAGATGATCATAAGGTCCTGGTAAGTGAACAATGTTTAGTGAAATTCAAAATTGGGAGTTACCATGATGAAGTTCTCTGTGATGTTATTTCGATGGATGTTTTCCATCTATTGTTGGGTAGACCATGGCAGTTTGATAGACATGCAGTACATGATGGACATGCAAACACATACTCTCTGACAAAGGATGGAGTTTGCCACAAATTGAAGCCCATGAAAAAGGAAGGTGAAAAGGTATGTAGCAATGCTAGGATTTGTCTTGTTGATGGAAGTTTTTAGATGGCATGAAACATCATCATATGTGCTATTCTTTGATTCCTAGGAAAGATAAAGAAAGTAGTAGTGAAATGCCACTTGAAGTTTTAGATTTACTAGGGGAGTTTGGAGATATTATCTCTAATAATGTTCTAGATGGATTGCCACCAATAAGGCAAAAATAGTCATTAGATAGATCTGATTCCAAGAGCTAGTTTACCTAACAAGGCTACTCACAGGATGACTCCTACTAAAATAGAGGAGCTAAACAGATAGGTTCAGGAGCTATTGAGGAAGGGCTTGATTCGAGAGAGCCCGAGTCCATGTGCAGTACCTGCAGTACTCACACCAAAGAAGGATGGAGAGTGGAGGATGTGTATAGATTCTTGAGTTATAAATAGAATAACCATCAAGTATCAATTTCCTTTGCCAAGGATGGATGATCTTATGGACTGCTTGAGTGGAGCTCAGTACTTCACAAAGATAGATCTCAAGAGTGGCTATCATCAAATACGGATTCGAGAAGGAGATGAGTGGAAAATAGCCTTCAAGACCAAGGAGGGTCTTTATGAGTGGTTACTCATGCCCTTTGGATTGACGAACGCCGCAAGCACCTTCATGCAGCTCATGAATGAGGTACTTAAGAAGTTCTTGGGAAAATTTGTTATTGTCTATTTGGATGATATTTTAATTTTCAGCAAGATTTTGGAAGAACATTTACTGCATATTCGTAGTGTCCTTGAAAGGCTAAGGGAAGAGAAACTACTAATTAATCTGAAGAAGTGTACCTTTGCAAAAAGGAAGTTAGTCTATTTGGGGTTTGTTATATCACCTGAATGTCTCAAAATGGATCCGGAGAAGGTAGAAGCCATCTTGGAATGGCCTACTCCAAGGACTGCTACTGAGGTAAGATCATTTCATGGTCTTGTTAGTTTTTACAGGAAGTTTATTAAGAATTTCAGTAGCATATGTGCACCCCTAATTGATATAATAAGAGGGGATAGAAAAGAGTTCAAATGGACTGCAGCAGCTGCGAGAAGTTTTGAATTGCTGAAGAAGAAGATAACATAACAACTTGTGTTGGCACTTCCAGATTTTAGAAAAGTGTTCCAGGTGGATTGTGATGCTAGTGGCAGTGCTATTGGGGCTGTATTAAGACAAGAAGGTAAGCCTATTGCATATTTTAGTGAAAAATTGAATGATGCAAAGAAGTATTCTGTTTATGATCAAGAGTTCTATGCAATAGTTCAAGCCTTAAAGAAATGGAGGCATTATTTATTGCCAAAGGAATTTGTTTTGTATACTGATCATTAGGCATTACAGTACCTAAATAGCCAAGGTAAATTGAATCAAAGGCATATGAAGTGGGTAGAGTTCTTGCAGAGTTATACATTTGTGTTGAAGCATAGAAGTGAAAAATCTAACAGGGTTGCAGATGCACTAAGTAGGAGATAGTTGTTGCTTACAACAATGCAGGTTGAAGTAGTTGGGTTTGATGAACTCAAGAATTTGTACCCTGAGGATCCTAATTTTTCTGAAGCTTGGAAACCTTGTAAAGAACCTATTGTTGTAGATAGAACCAAGTGGTTAGACTATTTGATTCAGGATGGTATGTTGTTCAAAGGTAGTCAATTGTGCATTCCAAGGAGTTCCATGAGGGAAAATCTGATTAAGGAGAAACACAGTGGAGGGATGGCAGGACATTTTGGTCGAGATAAGACCATTGCGATTCTTAGAGAACATTATTTTTGGCCTCAAATTTCACAGGATGTGAAGAAGTTTGTACAGAGTTGTCAGGTTTGTCAAGTTGCCAAGGGGTTTAGTCACAATACTGGCCTATATCAGCCATTGCCTGTTCCATCAAGGCCATGGGAGGACATAAGTATGGATTTTGTTCTTGGATTTCCAAGGACACAAAGGGGTAATGACTCAGTATTCATGGTGGTTGATAGGTTCTCCAAAATGGCACATTTCATTCCATGCCACAAAACTCATGATGCTGTCCATATTGCAAACTTGTTTTTCAAAGAGGTGGTAAGACTACATGGACTTCCAAGGAGTATAGTTTCTGACAGAGATACTAAATTTGTGGGGTATTTCTAGAGGACATTGTGGAAAAAGTTGAGAAAAAACTTGAAATTTAGTTCCACTCATCACCCACAAATTGACGGCCAAACAGAAGTGGTAAACAAAAGTCTGGGCAATTTGCTAAGATGTTTAGTTGGGGATAAGCCCAAGGGATGGGATTTGATCCTACCACAAGCAGAGTTTGCTTACAATAACTCTATGAATAGGAGTACTGGAAAATCACCATTCCAAATTGTATATGGGAATAGCCCAAGGACTGCACCAGAATTGAGGAAGATAGAGCAAGGGGAGAGGACAAGTGCTGAAGCTGAGGAATTTGCTGAACATATCAAGCATCTACATGAGGAGGTTCAAGCACACATTACCAAGATGAATCAAGAGTATAAAGCTAGGGCTGATCAAAGGAGAAGACATAAGGAATTCCAAGTAGGGGATCTAGTCATGGTGCACTTACGAAAAGAAAGATTTCCGGCCGGGACTTACAACAAGCTGAAAATGAAGAAATTTGGGCCTTGCAAAATTTTGAAGAAACATGACTCAGGAAATGCATATGAGGTGGAGTTGCCAGATGGTATTCACATTTCTCCCATTTTCAACATTGCAGATTTAACAGAGTATCATGATGATGGTGCAGATGAGGAGCTGGTGTTAGAGCCATGTCCAATTCCTGTTTCTAAGAAGGAGGAGATAGAAGACATTCTAGATCATCATGTGGGAAGGAGTACTAGAAATAGGCAGTATGAAGAGTATTTGGTGAAGTGGAAAGGACGGCCGATCGAGGACTCAACTTGGATTTCAGCAGCTGAGGTTTCCCATTTGGGATTTCCTCTACCATTCATAAAGTGACAGGGTCACTTTTCAATATACCCTGGGTGTCTGATGTAGGAGCATCCAGAGGTATAAGGGCAATCCCGTGTCACCCAAAAAAAAATGTACTTAGACTTAGTTTCTGTTTCATGTGTTTTCATTTTTGGATACCCGTTTGGGCCAAATAAAGGTTCCAACTCTCACAGTTCCACTATCAGTGAGCTAAAAAATCCCAAAAAAATAGGAGCATGTAATTGGGCTATCATTTTGGTGAACTAAAAGGTGTGAATTGGCCAAATGAATGTAATTGTGATTTAGAGCATTCCAGAAAAAGAATCAGGTCAAAAGACCCCACGGTTTGAAAGTTATTGCAATTTTTTGGGTTTTGGAGACCTCCTAAGAATGCTTAAAAGTTAGGTTAGGGGAATTAAATGACCTTGAAAAGGGCCAAAAAATGGGGGACGAGTGAAGCTGGTCCATAGGGCTATAGAGCGCTTCGAGAGATTTCCAAAAATGTAAACGGTTCGTCAATCGGAGCTACGGTTCAAAAGTTATGCCTCCCGAAAGTTCGGTTACCATTTCTGGATTCTTCTAGATTTGCACCGACTTCTAACGCAGGTTCTGGAACCTTCTATTTGGTTGGTGGATGCCTACTAGCACTTTCTAGAATGTACTCCTAGTCCTTAACCCTCCGGGGTCTATTTAAGGAAATTTTTGGCATTGTAAAAGGTAGTTTGGAGTGGAGTTTGAGAGGAAGTAGTGAAAGGAGAAATTATCTCCAGATTTATGCTATTGTAAGCCCTTAGGGCATGTTTTGAAGTTTATTTTCTCTGTACTGTTTGTACTAGCTTATTTTCTCAGTTAATGCAATTTCCCTTTTCTGTTGTGTCTATTCTGTTCTTGGGTTGTGTCCCCATCATATATGTTATTAAAAAATATCATAAAAAAATAGTAAGAGTTATTGAAATGTCATTTATCTGAAAGAATTTTATTTCTTTAGTAATTTGATTCAAACTAGAAACATGAATTTAATAGACATTTCCAATTGGAAAAGTGTGAGACCATATATAACTTCGCTAGAGTGAATTTTTTTAGATCATATGCTTGAATAAAATTGATTTTTAGATACAAATACTCAAATTCATTCATTCTAATAAATTAGCCTGAAAGGTGACACAACTTTTTACTTTTACCCACTTTGCTTTAGGAAGTGTAGACAATAGTGCTTCTCTAGCTCTCATATTGTGCATTAAAAGTTCTCTTTGTTCCTAGGTACAAGTTTCCAGCTCGCCTTCAACAATAATTATCTTCTTTGATTTTGTCAAGATCTAATATCCTGGACCCATACATAGCAAAAATGTTTTCATCTTTTGATGATGAATTTATAGATTTGTTGAATGTTGTAGATCTAACACTCAAATTTCTCATGATGCTAATCTTTTGAGCACTATTTTTCAAAATATAAAGAATTATTTTTTGAGTCTTGATAATTGTATCATGGAAATCCAAAGATGGGAACAAGATGGCAAGGTACTATACATCAAAATTACTTTAACCCACAAGTTGTCTAAGGATTTGGATAATAAGATTGAAGGGAAGCTAAGTGAGCTAGAAGCTTAAACTAGCTAGTTACAACAACTGTCTAGCAGAGTTGAAGAATTTGAAGGACAAGTTTCTAGTGTTCACACTTACATCAGGAAGTTGCAACTTGGTAAAGAGAAGATTATTAGATTTCAAAGAATTTATAGCTCTGAAGCTATCAACCATTGAGAGATAATTAGAGGAGTGTCTAAAAACAAAGGACACTTATTCAAATTTTATTTATTCAGATTTTAATGCAGTTGAGATTGCATCATATGCCTTATTTTCAATTATCACTACTATCGAAGTAGTCAAGGACACATGGGAAAAATGTATGAATAGTTTAAAGGATAATTTTGATGGTTGTATGAAGAGGATATGAGCTTGAGTTACCGAGAGAAAAGTTTTTTTACAGTTTTTGGACAGTAGTTAGATATAATGTTTTCACATTTTTGGACATTTTTTACCTTTGTCATTGATTTCAAAGGGGGAGAAGTTGTATGAAAATTTTAAGTAAGTTATGTATTTTGTAGTCATGTCAAAAGGGGGAGAATTTGTAAAAAATGATGATGGAATATTTGTAATAGATGATAAGTATAGTAATGTTGTAAATTTTGGTAAAGTATTGACACTTAGCCAATTTTCCCTACTTTGTTCTCATCAATGCCAAAGGGGGAGATTATTGACAATTTCCTCTATGTAGATATGTAAATGTTGTCATTAATGGCAACACATGATATACATTCTTGTATAAAACCTTGGAAATTAAGATACTTAGCTTTTTGGTACTCAAAAAATTGTGTAAGTATGAAAATGGTTTACAATAGTGTATTGTTTTGTATGAAATTTGTTTTTGACATCATATTATGACTAGCAAGGTTAGATGGAGATAGTACACATATTGATGATGTTGTGTATAACCTCAGACATTAGTACATATAGTATGGAAGAGAGATATGTAAGATCTATCAGTATAACTATGTACAAGATAACATAATGAAAGGTAAAGGAATTATTTTGTTTACAAAATAATTACTTGACCTATTAGAGCCAACATCCTAGATGTTTACTCTAAGTTGGAAAATTTTATTTTGGTCCTAACCAACCCAACAAAGTTTGTTAAAAGGCATGGTATTTATGTAAAAGACATCTTGTGAGATTAGTGTGTAATTGAAAGATTGTGAAATACAAGTGATATGCGAAATTATTGCAAAGCGATATATGTGAAGTTTTTGAGAACCTTATCTGAGATTGAGTTGAGGTCAGATATCAGCCAGAAAGAAGTTGCAACATCTATACTTCTATATTTGAGGAACTCAAAGGTCAATTACTTGTTTGGGCTGTGAGCTCTTATTGTAATTGAAAGTGCATGTTTGAGCAGTGAGCTCTTCTTGCATACATTGTTCTACAATTCCTAATAGGGTTGGAATCTCCTAACAAGGATTTGAAGTCTCCTAATAGGGACTCTCATATACTAAATTTTTTTATAGACTCCTAATAGGGTCCATCCTCTAACAAGGAATACATACATACATACATACATACATATATATAGCAGTATATATTTGTGGGCATCATTCCAACCATGCTTTTTCGTTGGCCAGGGTTTCTCTAGTTAACAAAATATGGTAATATGAGTTCTCTTTGTGCATGGTTACTTTTACTATTTTGCATTACTTGTTTAATTTCTTATGTATGGTTTAAAGTAATTAATAATATCTAGTTGGTGACAAAAGCTTTTAGAACACTAGTTCACCCCCCCTCTCAGTATTCCCTATTGTTGGAAATTTTTTCAACGCTCCTCTCAAGTTTGATGAAAATGGCTTAACCACCTCCTATGTAATATAAGTTGAGTGGTTTTATTGGGCATTGATAGATTAGTCTTTTGGTGCAATGGAAACCCCACTCTAACAAGTACTATCAGAGCTTGGTCATAGGTTTGAATCCTCAAACCCTCGGGTAACACTAAGGGGAGGATTGTTGGAAATATTTTCAGCACTCCCTTCGGGATTCGTGACAAGGGCTTAATTTCCTCCTATGTACTATAAGTTGAGTGGTTGTATTGGGCATTGATAAATCAGTCTTTTGGTGCAACAACAACTCCACTCTAACAAGTAGAAATAAGAATTCTGAGAGGGGGATGAATCAATATTCTAAAAACTTTTGTCACCAACTGGATATTATTAATTACTTTAAACCATACATAAGAGAGTAAATAAGTAATGCTAAACAGTAAAAGTAACCATGCATAAAGAGAACTCATAACACCTTATTTTGTTAACTAGGGAAGCCTTGGCCAAGGGAAAACCTCAGTGGGAATGATGCCCATGAAGATTAACTGATATATATATATATATATATATATATATATATATATATATATATATATATATATATATATATATATATTCTCTCTTAGAGGATGGACCCTATTAGGAGTCTATAAATCAATTCAGTATATGAGAGTCCCTATTAGGAGACTTCAAATCCCTGTTAGGAGATTCCAACCCGATAAGGAGTTGTAGAACAATGTATGCAAGAAGAGCTCACTGCCTAAACATGCACTTTACATTACAAGAAGAGCTCACTGCCCAAAAAAGTAATTGACCTTTAAGTTCCTCAAATATAGAAGTATAGATGTTGTAACTTCATTCTGGCTGATATATGACCTCAACTCAATCTCGGATCAAGTTCTCAAAAAGTTTGCGTATATTGCTTCACAATAATTTTGCATATCACTTGTATTTCACAATCTTTCAAATTGTTGTGGGGTTGGCTATGACCAAATAAAATTTTCCAACTCTGAGTAAACATCTAGGATGTCGGATCTAATTAGTCAAGTAATTATTTTGTAAACAAAATAATTCCTTTACCTTTCATTCTGTTGTTTTGTACACAATTATACTAATAGATCTTAGATATCTCTCTTTCGTACTAGATCTGTACTGATGTCTAAGGTTATACAAATCATCATCAATATGTATACCATCTCCATCTAACCTTGCTAGTCATAATATGATGTCAGAAACAAGCTCTATACAAAACAATACACTGTTGTAAACCATTTTCATACTTACACAATTTTCTAAGTACCAAAAAGCTAAGTATCTTTATTTTGAAGGTTTTCTACAAGTATTTATATCATGTGTTTCCATTAATGACAAAATTTACATATCTTCATATAGCCAATTGTTAGCAATATCCCCCTTTGGCATTGATGGCAACAAAGTAGGGAAAATTGGCTAAGTATCAAAACATTACCAAAACTTACAACATTACTACACTTATCATCTATTAAAAATATTCCATCATAATTTATTACAAATGATTCCCCTTTTGACATGACTAGAAAATACATAACTTACAATTTTCATACAACTTCTCCCCCTTTGACATCAATGACAAAGGTTAGAAATATCAAAAAATGTCAAAAAGTTCTATCTGTCTATTGACCAAAAACTGTCAAATTTTTTTGTCTTGCCGACTCAAGCTAATATCATCTTCATAAAATCATCAAAATTTTCCTATAGATTGTTCATACCTTTTTACCATGTGTCCTTGACTTCTTCAGTAGTATTTATAATTGTAGATAAGGCATATGATGCAATCTCACCTGTATTAAGGTCTGAATAAATAAAATTTGAATAAGTGTCCTTTGTTTTGACACACTCTTCTAATTGTCGATCAATGATTGATAGCTTCAGAGCTATAGATTCTCTAAAATCTTATAATCTTCTCAAAATTTGATCTTTACCAAGTTGCATTTTCCTGATGTCAGTGTAAACACTGGAAACTTGTCCTGCAAAATTGTCATCTCCACTAGAGGGTTATTGTAACTGGTTTGTCATAGCTTCTAGCTCACTTTTCTTCCCTTCAATTTTATTATCCAAATCCTTAGTAAAATTGTGGGATAAAGTACATTTTATGTACAATGCCTTGCCATCATATCGACATCTTTGGAGTTCCTAGATACAAGTATCAAGACTCAAAAAATCATTCTTTATATGTTGACAAACAATCCTAAAAAGATTAGTATCATGAGAAATTTGAGCGTTAGATTCTACACCATTCAACAAATCTATAAATTCATCATCAAAAGATTTTACTACTACTTTGGCTCTTTCTTCAGGGTCCACTTCTATATGTTTGATTGCTAGAGTGGTGTTCAATCTATTAGTCACCTCCATTAATGTCCTTTGTAGTATCTTTTATTTCCTATTCTTTTCAATCAACTTTGTCAAAGTTGAGATTAAGTCAGATTGATCATCATCATCACCTATAAGGTTGGCAAGAGATATTGAAGTGGATGAGTTGGATGCTTTAGTCTCATCTTCTTTTGGTTTCTTCTCTGTTGCCTCCCTTGTTTTTCTTTCTTCTTCTTATTTCTTCTTTTTTTCTTTCCTTTCCTATTCTTTCTTTTCTTCTTCTAGCTTTTTTTTAAATTTTCCTCTTCTCTCCTCTTCATTTCTTCTTTCTGCTTCTTTTCTTTTTCTTCTTCTCTCCTCTTCTCTTCTTTCTGCTTGTTCTCCTCCTCAAGCAACTTTATTTTGTCTTCTTCAATAGTTTTCTTCTCCTCTTCTATCTGCCTTTTCTCCTCTTCAATCGGTTTTAAATTGATCTTGAATGCTTTCTAAATAAGACTCAAGCTGATCAAAAAGATCTTCATCAATGTTAACAACAACATTTTTTAGATCAATTTGCATTGTATCACCTCTTACTAACACTTTTAAAGTTTTCTTTGTAGTTGTAGGTTCCACCTTTAGCTCAAACATCATTTGGTTGATGGCTATTGCTGTTTCACTTCTTATAGCATTCTTCTCACCTCCCATAAATAGAAATGGCCTTAACTTATTTTGTAAGTAAGGTTCTAGTTTGCTCATCAACTTCTTGATTTCTTCTTCATCATCAATTTTGCATATAGTTCTTATCATTGATTTCTCAAGTTCCATATCTTCTTCATGAACTGGTGCCTTCTTTGCTATAATTCTATTATAGACTTTTTGATTCACATTGCCTTCAATGTCTTCAAGTTTCAAATTGTTAAGAATTATATATCTCATAGTAGAAATATCTATTTGTTCTTTCTCAATATCATTTTATAAATCATAAAACTTTTATGTTTGTACAAAGTTTCCTCCATTAACAATGGTTGTGTTAATCTTTTCTATCTTTAGTTTCTAAGGTTTCCTTGATTTACTTGTTGGTGGTTTATAAATAATAACTTTTCTTGCTCCTCTTCTTCATCCTCATCAAAATCTACAATTGTCAGCAATGCTTTCTTCCTTTTCTCAGGTCCAGTAGCTTGTTACTTGACTCTTTTTTCCTTGTGGGTCTAAACTTCTACTAGCCTTTTTGACTTCAACTTGGGCTCATTAGGTTTCTTTACTGATACAAAAAAATATCATGTGCTCTATTCTAAAGGAATTTCTACAATGGATACACCAAATGCTTGACTAACTGATAGTGGTGGCACATACATCACACCTTGTTCACCAATTACTTTTAGTTTGAAGATTTTTAATCTGACTAGTTGTGATTCATTTTTTGACATACCAACATCAATCAATGCTTTCTTCATCATATTTTGGAACTTCTTATAAGATTCTTTCTCTAAAGATGCCTGGTAGGCTGACTGAGTCATCTCTTCATAAGTTCCAAATCTGTACGAAACTTCATCCTTTTTAGATTTTAACAATAGATCAATGTAACCAGTAGCTATATCATCACTCAATTCATAACATAAGTGTTCAAGAACTAGTTCCCTTGGCTCTACTAGTTCAACATAAGTCAAGTCTATATCTACCATAAAACATATGTCATGCTTAAATCTATCAACAATTGCTTGTGTAATTCAAAATGTTTGCTTCATTATTAGAAATAATAGTCCACCAAGATAACTGAAGGGGGGGGGGGAGGGGGGGGCGGGGGGGTGTGGGGGGTGAATTAGTTATCCAACTAAAAAATTTATCAATTTTAATTAATCTTAACCATGTAACCAAAGTAAACATCAACCATAAAAAGATGCACATACACAATTACACCAGATTTGTTAACTAGGGAAACCCTTGATTAGAGGGAAAATCCTAATGGGGATGGTACCCATAGGATGATGTACTAATATAAATATTCCTTGTTAGAGGATAGACCCTATTAGGAGCCTGTTACAACATTTAGTACATATGAGTCCCTGTTAGGAGACTTTGAATCCCTATTAAGAGATTCCAACCCTGTTAGGAGTTGTAGAAGTTAGAAGGATCCACTATCCAAATAGCTTTTGGGGAAAGACTGCTGAACTTCACAATCCAACTAATCTCTCAACTATTCCTCGTAGAATTATTTTTTTTATTGTGCTTTATTGTCTTTCCTCTATCCTGTCAACTAGACTAATCACTGTTAGACCTTGTAGACTAGGTCATGAACCTTAGATCCAATTACCAAACCTCAGATCTCACAATCAAACCTTTGCAACAAAGTCTTCTGCAACTTCACTTTACACTACTTATCTTTGCATATTAATCTGATTCCTTCTTCTCACTTTTCTTGCATGCTTGTTTTCTTATTATCTTGACACTCATAACAAAGGAAAATGTCCTTCCTTTATATTGAGCTCATAAAAAAATTTCCTGAGTTGGCTATTACACTTGCTAAATAAATTATTAAATGACCTCTTTAAGAATGCATTTTACTTAGAAATAACATCAATTTGTCACCTTGTAACTTGAATAACATTTCACATGTGTAACATAATGATGAGTGAGCTTATCCACATCATCTCCAAAATTTATTCTACACATCTTTAACTTCAGCTTCTCAAAATAACAACTATGCTAATAGATATAACAAGTTTACATGAACATGCTTCTATAAACTCTATCTCCAAATAGTTTTCACCAAAACTTGCATAACTTCATTTAGACTTAATATCTTATGCACCTGAGGTTATCTGAATATTCTAGACACTTAGTAGTATCACCCATTAACCTCACTAGTGAAAGTACTCAATGATTTGTCCATACAAACTTGATCTTTTACCGATGTTCTTCTGTCAGATACCACAAAAAATTTCTATGTTGAAATCAATGACAAACATAGCCATGAATGTAACATATCATCATGATAATGATCTACAATAATCTCCCATACGAATAGCATCAAAATTCATGCTTCCAACAATCTCCCCCTTTGGCATTGATGGAAATATAGATGAAAAACATCTAGTTCCAAGAATACCAACTATTAAAGACTAAACTCTTTTCTTTTCAAATCCTCTTCATCAATCATACTCTCAACCAATACCAACTATTAAAAATTATTCTCTTTTCTTTTCAAATCCTCTTCATTAATCATACTCTCAACCTTACACACTTCTCCCTAATTTATATATGTTAATGTACTTCACAATGTTATTCATGTTGTAATCTCTCTCCCATTGACATCAATGTCAAAGGTTTCAACAACCAACTTATCATTGCATCCTATCAATCTCTACAACAACTATCTTTGACCTACTCAAGTGTCCAAAGACATTGTTCAAAACAACATCTGTTAAGAGTCCTAGATGACTCTATTTATCATAGATACTCCCCCATATAGGAAGCATCAACATCCAATCTAGAAAAACAATAATGCACTATACCATTGGATTTATCACTGTCAAACCTTGTAGTCCAGGTCATGAACCTTAGATCCAATTACCAAACCTCAAATCTCACAATCAAACCTCTTCAGCAAAGTCTTCTCCAACTTCTCTTTGTACTACTTATCTTCACATATTAATCTGATTTCTTCTTCTCACTTTGCTTGCATGCTTGTTTTCTTATTATCTTGACACTCATAACAAAGTAAAATGTCCTTCCTTTATATCAAGCTCATAAAAAAATTCCCTGAGTCAACTATTACACTTTCTAAATAAATTATTATACGACCTCTTTAAGAACACATTTTACTTAGTGATAACATCAATCTATCACCTTGTAACTTGAATAAAATTTCACATGTGTAACATAATGACAAGCGAGCTTATCCACATCATCTCCAAAATTTATTCTACACATATTTAACATTAGCTTTTCAGAATAACAAATATGTTAATAGATATAACAAGTTTACATGAACATGCTTCTATAAACTCTATCTCTGAATAGTTTTCACCAAAACTTGCATAAATTCATCTAGACTTAATATCTTATGCACCTGAGGTTATCTAAATATACTAGGCACTTAGTAGTATCACCCATTAACCTCACTAGTGCAAGTAATCAATGATCTGTCCATACCAACTTGATCTTTACCGATGTTCTTCTATCAGATACCACAAAAAATTGCTATGTTGAAATCAATGATAGGCACATTCATGAATGTAACATATCATTATGATAATGATCTACAATAATCCCACATACGAATAACATCAGAATTCATGCTTCTAACAATCTCCCCCTTTGACATTGATGGCAACATAGATGAAAAAAATCTAGTTCCAAGAATACCAACTATTAAAGACTATTCTCTTTTCTTTTCAAATCCTCTTCATCAATCATACTCTCAAACAATACCAACTATTAAAGATTATTCTCTTTTCTTTTCAAATCCTCTTCATTAATCATACTCTCAACCTTACACACTTCTCCCTGATTGATATACCTCAATGTACTTCACAATGTTTTTCATGTTGTAATCTCTCTCCCATTGAAATCAATGTCAAAGGTTTCAACAACCAACATATCATTGCATCTTATCAATCTCTGCAACAACTATCTCTGACCTACTCAAGTGTCCAAAGACACTATTCGAAACAACATCTATTAAGAGTCCTAGATGACTCTATCCATCATAGATACTCCCCCATACATGAAGCATCAACATCTAGTCTAGAAAAACAATAATGCACTGTACCACTGGATTGATGCATTCTTGCATCATCTACTCTAATGTAGGCAAGGGCATAAACCTGGCATACCTCACAAATTTTCAATAGTCTCTTTGGGAAGAAGCTTGGTGAAAATGACTACAATTTTCTCCTTGGTGCTTACATACTCTAATCTGATTTCCTTTTCTGCAACTTTCTCTCTCAACATGTGATATTTGATAGAGATGTGCTTGGTCTTATAATGCAACATTGGATTCTTAGACATATTCATTGTGCTTATGTTATCACAATGTATGAGAACAAGTTCACTGAATTCTATCCTTATATCCTTCAACACCTACTTCATCCAAATAACTTGATTACAATTGTTTTCTTTTGCAACATATTTTGGCTTTGCTATATTCTGTGAGGTACAATCTTTCTTCTTGCCTGACCAAGAAACTAGTCTTCCTCGAAGAAAAATTTCTCCAACACTGATGCTCTTTTTTTTGTCCATACTACCTACCCAATCAACATTGGTATAAGTATATAAAGTTAAATCATTAGATCTATCATACCACAATCCAAACTTAGATGTTCCCTTCAGATATATAAATATCCTCTTAACTAATGAATAATGTACTTCTTTGGGTTCATCTTGAATTCTTGCAACAATTCCAACTACAATTTGCTATATCTTGCCTTGTGTGAGTCAAATATTACAATCCTCCAATCATAGATCGATACTTCTTCTGTTAACTAGTAGGTGTTTCATCCTTTGTACATAACTTATGTCTAGTTACCATAGGTGTTCCAACTAGCTTACGTGTTTCCAAACCAAAACTTTTCAATAATTTTTTCAAATACTTAGTCTAAGAAATAAAGATTCATTCTTTATCTTGCATAATCTATAATGCTAGGAAGTATTTCATTTCCCCTATCATGATCATTTCAAATTCCTTCTTCATTTCTCCTACAAACTTGTCACTTTCATTATCATCTCCTACAAATATGATATCATCAACAAATATTACCAAAATCAATAATCCATCACTTATTTTTTTCAAGTATAGATTACTATCTACCATACCTTTGCGAAATCCAAGTTTTGTCAAATGCTTGTCCAACCTTGCATACTAGGTTCTAGGTTCTTGCTTCAAGCCATACAATGTTTTCTTTAATCTACATACCATGTCCTTGTCATTTGATAAAGGAAAACCTTTAGGCCATTCAATTTATACCTCTTCTTCAAGTTCTCCATTTAGAAATGCTGATTTGACATCCATTTGATACACTTTGAATTTCTTCTGTGCTGCATAGGCTAAGATTAACTTTACTGCTTCAATTCTTGTCACAAAAGCATAGGTTTCTTCATAGTCTATTCCTTCTTTTTGTGAGTATCCTTTATATACCAATCTTGTTTTTTTCCTTACAACTTCACCTTGTTCATTCATCTTGTTCCTAGATGCCCATTTTGTTTCTATCACATTTTTGTCTATTGGTCTAGTGACCAATTCCCATGTCTCATTATTCACTATCAGATCCAATTCTTTTTTCATAGATTGCTTCCATTAATCATCTATGCATGCCTCATCTAAATTCTTTGTTTCTACTTTGAGATATCAAACATAGTTCCTCATTAATTCTACTTCCATTCATCACACCTTTATCTTTTCTATCGATGATCTTCTCTTGTGGATGATTCTTTATCATATTATTACCAAAAGTAGGATTTGTTATCTCAACTCTTAGCTTTGTACTAGGTTCCAAACTTTTTTCTTGCCTCAGTTCATCTTCATTCTATAAATTATTATTAGTCTCAAATAATACTTCATTATTCTTTAGTTTAGTAACATCAACATTCTCATCATCAGAATTGTGGTCAACTATTCTTTCTTGTATCCTGAGATTTTCATCAACTCTTACACTTGCACTTTCAAAAATAATCTATGTTCTTAGACTATAACATCTATAAGCTCTCATTTTCAATGAATAACCAAGAAATATACCTTCATCACTTCTATCATCAAATTTATCAACATCATCATCTCTTTTGATATAACATTTATTGCCAAAATTTTTGAAATACTTAACTGTAAGTGAGTGACCAAACCACAGTTCAGAAGGAGTCTTTTTTGTATCATTTGTGACTTGCACTTTGTTCATAGTGTAGACTTTTGTATTCACTACTTCTCTCCAAAATATCTTGGATACATCATCCTAAGTTAACATATCTCTTTCTGATTCAGTTACTGATCTATTTCTTCTCTCTACAATGCCATTTTGTTTAGGGGTTCTAGGAGCTGGAAGTTGTCTTTTGATTCCATTAGCTTCACAAAAGATGTTAAAATCATTTCAAGTAAACTCTGCTTCTCTATCTGATCTTAAAAATTTAATCTTCATACTTGTTTCATTGTCAACTCTATTCTTGAATATCTTGAACTTATCAAATGCCTCAAATTTCTCTTTAAGATATGCAATCCACATCACTCTAGAAAAGTCATCAACAATAATCATAAAGTAGCTTTAACCATAGAATCCTTTAGTCTTACTATGACCACTAAGATCTATGTGTACAATCTCCAACTTTACTGTAGTAGTAAACTTATTGCTAGGAAATGAAGTTCTAATATGCTTAGCCAATACACACTCCTTACAAATTGTATTAGTAGGCTTTACAATCTTAGGCAAATCTCTGACTGCAAACATATTACTAGTTTTCACAATGCTATCAAAGTTGACATGAAAAAATATCTTATGTCATAACCAACTATCATAGACTTTTGCAACCAAACATGTCATTTCAGTGGGATTCAATTGAAATACATTACCTCTAGATCTGGTTCCTATTCCAATTAGCTTCCCATCTTTGTCTTTGAACATGCATGTCTTCTCTATGAACTACAACTGATAACCCTTATTCACTCATTGTCCAAAACTCAAAAGATTGTGTTTAAAACCATCAACAAAATATAAATCCTTAGTGTTAGTTTTACCATCAAGATTTATAGATCCAATACCTTTAACATGGCAAGCTGCATTGTTTCCAACTCTAACAAACCCTGCATCACAACTTTTGAAATCAACAAAAAATTTCATGTCACCAACCATATAATGTCAACAACCACTATCAATTATCCAATAAGACTTCTTTTCAACTATGATATCAAAGCCACTTTCTTTGGACTTTCTTCTTTAATAGCCACAAATCCTATTTCATCATCACTGACACTTACTGCTAGTTCATCGGATTCATCTTCTTCATTGGCATACAAACAATCCCCATCTCTTCTAGGTTTGAACTTTCCTTTATACATTTTCTCTCTTTTAGAACACTTAGATGAATAATGTCCATACTCATCACAAGTCCAACATTTAAAGATTTTCGTACCATCTTTTTCTCTTCTTACCAGAAGGGCTACTCCTATCTTTTTGTCCTCATCAGATCTACTACTACTAGCAAAATCTCCTCTAGCAGTTATACCCCTTGAAAAATTAGGTCAGATATTTAGGGCACTAAAAGTTGTCTCTATTCTAGAAAATTCTCCAAACTATTTAATTGCATTTTCAACTGCTTCAAGTCTCCCAAGTAATATTTTCTTGGTGAAATCTTTGGTAACAGGAATTACCAACTGTATCATCAGAACTACTTGCTTAAATGGTGGTGTTAAGGTCTTCAATATCTTCTAGACTACTTCGTCATCTTTCTTGGCTCCTCTCTGAGATCTGATACCTGCAAAGATTTCTAATATTCTTCCTACATATGTTCTTATAGATTCATCTTCCATAATTTTAGCATCTTGAAATGCACAAATCTAGTTTTGTAGCCTCATATTCTTACATTGTTCATTACCTTCAAAACTATTTTCCAATGCTTTCCAAATCTTATAAGAAGTATCAAGTGATTTTACCTAGTTGTACTCTACTTTAGGAAGTGCAAACAATGGTGTTTCTCTAGATCTCATATTGAACATGAAAAGTTCTCTCTATTCATGAATACAAGTTTCTAGGTCACCTTCAACAATAATTATCATCTATGATTTTATCAAGATCTAATATCCTAGACTCATATACAGTAGATATGTCTTTTTCTTTTCCTTCCAGATGTCATAATTTGTTCCATCAAACTTTGGGCTATCCTTTTTGGATATGCTAGCTATGGATCACCCATAGTTGTTAAACTTTATCTTCAAGGACCTACTTCTCTAATACCAATTGTTAGAAATAATACTCCATCAAGATAACTGAGATAGGGGGGGGTGCTTGAATTAGTTATCCAACTAAAACATTTATCAATCTTAATAATCTTAACCATGTAACCAAAGTAAACAAAAACTATAACAAGATGCATATACACAATTACACCAGATTTGTTAACTATGGAGACCCTTGATTAGAGGGAAAACCTTGGTGGAGATGGTACCCATAAGATGATGTACTAATATAAATATTTCTTGTTAGAGGATAGACCCTATTAGGAGTATGTTACAACATTTAGTACATACAAGTCCTTGTTAGGAGATTCCAATCCTATTAGGAGTTGTGCCAACCCTCTTAGAAGTTGTAGAAGGTAGAAGGACCCACTATCCAAACTACTTTTGGGGCAAGACTATTAAACCTCACTATCCAATTGATCTCTCAACTATTCCTTGTAGAATAATTATTCATATGGTGCTTTATCCACTTTCCTCTATCCTGTCAACTAGACCAATCACTATCAGACCATGTAGACTAGGTTAGGAACCTCAAATCTCATAATAAAACCTTGGCAACAAAGTATTCTCCAACTTCGCTCTATAGTGCTTATCTTTGCATATCAATCTGATTCCTTCTTTCTTTTCTTGCTTGCTTGTTTTCTTATTACCTTCTCACTCATAACAAAGGAAAATGTCCTTCCTTTATACCAAGCTCATAAAACAATTACCTAACTTAGCTATTACACCTTCTACATAAATTATTATAGGACCTCTTAAGGAATAGTGATAACATCAATCCATCGCCTTGTAACTTGAATAACTCTCTACACTTGTAACATTATGATGATTGAGCTTATCTACGTTATACATAGAATGTCTTCTACACATCTTTAACTTTGGGTTCTTAGAATAAAAACTCTATTAATAGATATAACAAGTTTACCAGAACATGCTATTGTAAACTCTATCTCTTAACAATTTTCACCAAAACTCGCATTACTTCATCTAGACTTAATATCTTATGCACCTGAGGTTATCTGCATATAGTATACACTTAGTAGTATCACCCATTAATCTCACTATTAAAAATACCCAATGATCTATCTGTACCAACTTGATCTTTACCATTGTTCTTCTGTCAGATACCACGAAAAGCTGCTATGTTAACGCCATTGACAAACACAGTCATGAATGTAACATATCATCATGATAATAATCTACAATACTCCCCCATAGGAATATCATCAACATTCATACTTCTAACAATACTATTATTTCTAATAGATACACATCCTAAATGTGCAAGAGCTTTCAATTTGATTATGTTTGTCTTCATTTGCCCTTGTCGTGAATCTCCAACTGCCTCTACTGACAAAACTTTATCCTCTGTAACTTCTTCCAAAACATTTATTTCATCCTTTATAATCACTAGTGGATATGATTTGATCCAAATCCAATTGAAGTCTAATCCTATTCCATTTGAAACATCAAATCTATATTATCACTAAGAATTCCCCAAAAACACAAAACTACTTTTAAGTTTTGTCATTGAAGACCTGTGCAAAATTTGACTACATATCTAGATAATTTTGCTTCTTCTGGTTCTGATGGTATATTATAGTTTATATTTCTAATAAAAGAAATTCCTCTAATATGCATTTGAAAAACTAGGCCCCGAGCCATGAACGAGACATTATAATTGAAAAATTTAAGAATGTATATAGTTTAAACTATATAATATAATCATGATCATTTAAATTTTTCGAACTTCTGAATTTTTGATGTGTGTTTAGGTTGGAGATATGATTTTAATATTTCAAATTATTTTCATTTTACCCTATCCTCTTGTCACTAGATGCCACCTGTCATTTTTCCATTTTCCACCTCATTGCCCCTTGACACATGTCACCTTCTCACAAATTCACAACTCTAACTCTTGACTTATCCTTAACCTGAGTGACCGGGTGACTAAACTCATTTCATGGCTTTACGGCTTCATCTCCTTATCAAATTAACACTAAGACAATCTACCATTTGTAGGACAAGTCATACTTCTTAGCTGCCCCTCGCAAACTGGTGGTTGCCACAAGGTGATAGTTTTAAAACTCTTTCTCCAAAAAACATGATGAGTGAGCCTTTACTTGTACCTTGGCAATGTCATGAGCCCCATTACATTTGAAAACTGCCTTTATGAAAAAGGTTGCAGGCCTCAAACTCACCACTTATGCCTGAGTAATCTAACGACAGAATTTTTTTGTCTCACATCCTCTAGAGTTTTCATTTCTAATAACAAAACATCCTGGGAGAAATGCACAACAACTCTTTGATTTCAGAATCAATGCTTCTAATTTTCATCCTTTCTAGTATTACATGCAACTAACTCGTGTGGAAGTATCCAGACTTGGAACGGTTATTGTGGCTCGAGAAAAATAAAAGGCTACATAGTGTTCTTGGACTAATACCAACACAGCAATTACTCCTGTTCATGTGTGTGTTGCTGGAGAATTGTCTCTACTCTATTGGAGACTTCCGCTTGCCAATGATTCACTACTTTGGGTAGGGAATTTTGGTTTAGCGAGACTAATGGAGCATGATCAGACAGCTTCCCATATCAATTTCCAAGCCTCTAGTCCATATATATTCCAATCGTGACTCCAACAGATGGCAAGGGCTTTTGACCCTTCAAGTTTCATGGAGCGATCTACAAAAGTCAACCAAAGGCAGGTCTGGAAGTGTCTCTTTTATTTCAAATGAAAACAATTTCTTTTGAAGTGTCACTAAGACAAGAAACGTTGAAGCAAGAAAAATGCCTCATTGAAAGCCAAAAAGTCTGCATACATTTTAATTTTGTGCTTGATGTACTAAAAGGGAGTAAAAAATTTTGTGGTTGTCCTTGATTGGTGCCATTTCAACCTTCAATGCCTCATAGGCACATAGCGCTACACCTTTATTTAACAACTATGGGAACTGCTTTATATATAGGCTCTGACATTTTGTGCACAAGTCCAAAAAAGGTTTTAATGATGGAAGCTCTCAAGTGTTGACTCAAATTAACAACTTAGATTAAAATCCTATCTCATCGAATGAGAAGCTCCCAATATAAAACATTAAGGAATGTTTGCCCAAGAAAACCACTGCTAAAGTTGACTCTAACAATAATGAGCTTTTAGAACCTCCCTTGTTTATTAAAAACCTTTATTGACTATTGTGGACACATCCCTACATGTCTATTTAATCTAAAATGATGATATGTTCACCTTTGAAACATTGGAGCCTATTGACCATTTTAAATTTTAAAGAAGTCCATAGTGTCTTATGAAAGCAATATCTTGATGATAAGTGCATATTTTGATGACATCCCTCTAACCAAGAAAATTCCACCCCTTTTAGTAATCTAATGAATTTAGTTGGGCCCCAAAGCGGGTTCGACTAAAAAAATTTTGAACTAAAACATCTAAAATCTCAAATTCATCCAATGAACATCTGTCAATGACCGAAATAAATTTGCATCACTAATTCAACCTTTAAAACTCTTTTTTTACCTTTTCTGCAAACTGCAAATTTCATGCCAAGGGGTCCTTCGACTAGCCTTAAAAATTGACTGAAACACATAATTGGGCTTTGAAAATTGACATGTTGGTTCTTTGTTCCACATTCTCCTACCCTAGTAGATTTCTTGTCATGAAAACAACTAGGTCAAAAGATATTGACCGTCAAAGTGGCCTTCATGAAGCTACCTGCAAACAAACATGTTTAAAAACCATAAATCAGATTCGATTTTGGCTTCAAAAATAGGTCAAACTGACACTTGAGGGTACAAAAACTGTGCCATTAATTCATTTTCATGAGAAGAGTATAAATCTATGATTTGGGCTCATGACGAATAACATGGCATATTTGGCAAGCATTCAAAGTGGGGTACTTGGATTTGCAAAACATGAAACATCAGCAAAACTATGAATTTTACAAATGGAAAGGACCTAGGAAAGTGTGTAGATGGATTGATCAAGAATTCAAAACTAGCACACTTAAATAATTTTTGGAGTAGAACATAGTGGTACAAACCATTTTCTCTCATCTATCATGGATTCATAAATATGACGTCCCGATCAGGGGTATCAATCAATCTGCACTTCTTAACACCAGTAAAATTTCATAAATTGCATTTGGAATCATGTTTGCAAACTAGTCAAAACGATTCTTCGTAGGCTCAAAACTGGAACATAACAAGTGTCTAACCTCTAGAATGCAATTAAAAAGGAATTTTCTAGTTAGGGTCAATTGGGTCAAAGATATAACTAGTCAAATAGGGCCTCCTAGATTTTTAGAAATATGCATCAGCATGACAACAGTAAACAATTGACTTTGAGGGATTCAAAAACTAGTCAAAACATATCGAAACAACTTGAAAATTGAAACATAGGTTCACTAATATGCATAGAAAACTTTGTAAGTTAGGTCAACAACTTCAAACAGAATGTTGATCAGACAGCTCAAGCTGTAAATCTTGTGAGAAATCACATGAATGCTAAATTTTATCTCCATGTCAGTCACTCCATTCAACTTCATGCCTCTATCGTCCTACCTGGTAAGAGTTTTCTTTGCAAGTTTAACCCAACCTAGGGTTTTAGTGGTTTTAGCTTTGTTTATCATTGGTAACTCTATGATTCTATGAATCATCTTCTTAGTGATCTAAATTAGTTGATCCAGCCATACATGCATGTTGTGAACTCAACTTAGAATAATCCTGATCCACTTCCCTTGGAAATCTCTCAGCATGTGTACAATATGCATTAAACCCTTCTCCTCCAAATATTTATGCTCTATTTTAAAACTACCATCTAGACATAGGGCTTTGAATACCTAGTTCATTTCTAGCGTTCCCAACTCTTGAATAGAATAGTGATAAAATTACTAAATATTGTGGACTAGAAGTACTTTAGGAGGAATTTGGGATTGCACTCCAATTGGGTCAAGTGCTTCTGCAACTGCCAAACTCAATTTAAAAGTTGGGGCTTTTCAATCAACACCTTGAACCAATATTTATGATCCTTTCTTTACTTTGTTGTTGGAGAATGTTATACTACTCAGTAATGCTTCAAATGGAGGAATAAACTTTGATGAAATTATGCCAAAAATGCTCGGGGGCTCAAAGATACTCTTCACACTTTTCTATGAAATTTTATGGTGAAATAATGATCTTTGATTTCTTGTTTTTAATGGAATTCTACCTTCGAGTCACCATTAATGCATCATACACCAGTTAGGTCGGTGACAGGCTATCCAACTTGGTAGGGTCTTCAACTCTGTAGACACCGCTCCATTAAGTCTCTTAACTTGGTACTCGGTAGTTTCCATCAACACTTAATAAAGTCTTCAAGTTGGTAAAGACTTCAAAATTAGCAAGAACTCTGAAATTTCCAATTGCATCCAAGCTCAGTTGGGTCTTGCAACCTAACCTTGCTTGGTAAGGTCTTCAAAATTCCCTTCAACTAACATCCAACTCAGTGATCCCAAGTGTATCTCAAAATACTAATTTGGATATTCTTACTTGCTGATTGGAACTAATATGAGATTTTTCCTCAGAATCATAGTTCTAGTAATCTCCATGGATAACTAGGTTGAAATGGTTAAGTCACTCAACTCATTGACTTGGGTGTCAACACTTTGACTTGCATTCTCTGGAGACTTTTGCACCCATTGTTGCCTCATTTGTTTTCTAATACTATCAACCTTGCTTTCTTTTCATCTTTAACTCTTCCTTGGTTGATACAGTTCTTGGAAAGATGTCCAAGTTCTGTACATACAAAACTTGTCTTTGTAATGTGTCTCTTCCTCATGTGATGTTTTATGCAAGTTTCTCCAATGTGCCCAAACTAACCGCAATAGTGACATCTGTACCATGTGTTGTAATCCCAACCAAATATTGCTTTCACAATTTTCTCTACTAGGTTCCACTTCTTGGTCTTGCATTTTGAAAATTTATGTCCTTGCTTGTTGCAATTGAAACAGTTTCCTTCAAACTGAGTTTTCTCTATGCACTCACTTTCTCTATGCCCATGCTTGTTGCAACTATAACATTTTCCATTGAATCTTAGTTTTCAATTTCTCCAACACTTGTTTGATGTATGCCCTATTTTTCCACAATGATTACAAGTAGGCTTTTTGTTCTTTTGAGCTCCTTGCTGATATGATTCTCCTTTATCTGTATAGCCTAATCCAACTTTTCCTTTGTGTCTTGATTGTATTTTCTTATCTATTTCATTTGTGCTTTCTTGATATTTCATTATCCTATCATTGGTTTTCTTCTCCATGCTAAGATCATTCTACAACCTTTTATTCTCTATCCTCAAGTTGATCAATCAAATATGTTTGTTGAAGGGATAGTTGATGAATTTCATTGTCCTTTTCTTCCATCCTTTCAGTTAGCAATCTGTTCTCTTCATTGGGTTTGTTCTTTTGTTCCATGTTTTCACACATTCTGATTGATTGCATTTTTTTCTCTCTTTTTAACTTTATAATTTCTTCATGAAGAGTGAGATTCTTTTCAAATAGGTCTTTGACTATTGCATCAAATTTATTTGAACTTTTGTCTTGACATATATCTTCAATTTTTTTTCAATGTACAGATTGTCATTCAATTGTGTAGCTATTTCCTTTCTTCTTTGCAAGGATTGAGAGAGTTTCTCCTTTAATCTCTTGATTTGTCCCATGGCCAATAGTAGATCCAACTTCTCATTCTCAATAGCCTTGTCTAGTATGTATACCTCCATCGCCTCTGATCTTTTCTCAAGCTATTAAACTTTTGATGTTATAACCAATAACTCTAATGCCAACTGTTGGAAATATAAGGTAGACTAGGTTATTGAGAGGGGAGCAGTAAATTAGGAACCAATAAAACTTTTAACTTAATTCACCAATTAATCCTTCATATATTATTCTAATCTAATTGCATGCATGAATAACCAAAAGCAATAAAATGTTCATAACACTAGACACAATATTTGGTAAGCTAGAAACCTTCCAAATAGAAAGTAAAATTGGGGTGGGGATGATACTCACAAGCTTTATGACTGTAGTATAAAGTTGGCATATTAAGGCTTACAATTGATCACTTCTGGTGATCTTCCCTATTAGGAGCAATAAGGACTATTATGTCCACCTTGTGAAAGGATTTTACAACATACAATGAAGTATGCCCTATGTTAGGAGATTCAGAAAAAGACTGTTAAGTCCACCTTGTTAAAGGATTTGACTGATGCCCCTATTAGGATGGATCAACAATTCACCTCTTCTCTACAACTTGGTTTGTTGTATGAGATTCCTTTGATGTAAATTGATCACCTTGTTGTGATAGATAAATCTTTACTTTTCCTTATAGTTCTTGTAGCCTTCTTCTAATTCATACTCATGCTTTTTCTTCTTACTTCCACACATATCTATTTTTGATATGATATAATTCATTACATATATACAAATCCAATTCATTACCTTCTGGATTTGACTACAACATCAAACTCAAACAATCTTCCCTAAGTTGGTTGGTACTAAAACTTGGGCTTTGGAGATAATTTGGGTGATACTCTGACACTCAGCAACACTATCAACTTAGCAAGCTCTGGCAATTGGTTGATAGTGTTAATTTCTCAGTCCACATTAATAACTCAGAGTAGCTTGTGAACTCAGTTAGTACTTAGTGACTTGAAGAACACTGGAGAACTTGGTAGACACTGAAAGAATCAGTTGAGACTAAGGCTTGGTCAACACTACCTTCATTCACTTCGTTAACACTGTCAGCTTGGTAGACATTGAAAAGCTTGGTTAACACTAAAAAGGTTGGTTAGCTATAAAATGTTCATCACTTACACTAATGAGCTTGGTAGACTCTATAAAGCTCAGTAACAACTAATTTTCCTTCTGCGACTTGGTAGACTCCACTAAACTCAACTTGCACTACATTCTATCTCAGAAGCTTAGTAGACTTTTCTTTCTTCATATGGAGCTCAGAGCAATGTAAAAAATTGACTAAGTGTTTAGTCACTAATAGACAATAATTTTAACACACACACACATGTATACATATACATATATGTATGTATATATATGTGTATATATATGTATGTATGTATGTATATGCATGTATAAATGTATGTGTATATATGTATATATATATACATACATACATGTATGTATGTATATGAATGTATATATTTATATGTATATATATACATATACATATATACATACATAATAACATGTGTGTGTGTGTGTGTGTGTGCGCGCACACTTGTGCATGTGCGTGTGTGGGTGTGTTGGTGTGTGCTTGTATCAACATTAATTTATCTCATATAATATTAGCCTTATATCTCATATATCTCATATAAAATAAACATATTATATTTTATATATAAATATTCATGGTTTTATTTGTGTAAAGCTAAAAAAATTAACAAAAAGCCCCTATGAGATGAAAATAACTCCACATTTATGTCAATAGTTCTTGGCTTTAACAATAAATACCAATCACAATAGTGTGGGTTATAACAATATACAAATCTCAAGGCATGACACTACAAAAGGAAATAATCAACATTGGTAAGTTTGAGAGGCATCAATGCGAATGAAGTGGAGGCAACAAAACCAAACTAGTTATTCCTTCCATCTATCTCTTCATATCCATTTAATACTGTGAAATATAGTTCTACATAAACATTGTTTACACCTATTATAATGTTTCATGAATATACAAGATAACATGATTTGTATAGATGTCTAGAGATTTAACTATTGTGCCTTATTTTGACATTTATTCAAAAATAACATTTAACTAACATAATCATCCTAACTCTATGTTGTAAGCTATCAATTTGTTGATAGTGATCTTTTCACTTTGTTAATGTTCTTTTCTGGCCAATCACCCATTTTTTACTATTTTAAATATCAAAAACATAATCACCTAAATCATTTGAATTTTCATCTTTGTAAATATTATTGACATAAATTTCTCATAATTAGATGAATAACTTCATTAATTTCATAATTCCATTAATTATAACAATAGTTAGTTACTTCCCATGAAACAACATAGAAGGGCATGTAAGAGGCAAGACAAAATTGACTAAACCCAATGATTCCTTGATTCTATATTAAAGAGGAAAGTATTCTCATGAATGCTAGGAATGTTCCTCTACCTCAAAGGCCTATTTTCATCGAGTTTCATTCGACCTTACCTTCCTTTAATGAGTAGGAAAAAAGGAGCAAAGTAATTAAACATGTTAGATAATAGCTCCAAAAGGAGCATAAAAGCATTGAGATTCTACTAGGCCATTAGTCACATAAAAATACCGTTTCCAAAACAAAAAAAAGGCCAATTTTGTACCGCTATTATAGGAAAGGCACATTTTAAAATATCAAGAAGTATTTGGGTCACATCACTTTTTGTTTCATAGGGAAAGCAATATGACATGGGGAATCATATGTGATCTATCTGTTATTATTAGAAAAATCAACTATTGCATATTTTTTATAATAAAAAATAGCAAGAGGGTGCTGACTTGTGGTACAAGTAGAGAACAAACCTAAAGGGCCAACAATAGATATAGATAAACAACACCTAGAGTCAAACAATCTAGTAAAAACATCTTATGTCTACCTCTGTAAAAAAAGGTCCAAATGTGGCACCACCAAGGATATAAACTGCATTGTCTAAGATGATGATTGGAAAAGCATGCATACTTGTTGCATTCCTTACCCAAAAACAATAACTAGGGACCCATGTGAGCCATTTAAAACTAAAACCAAACACCTAGCAACTAGAAGAGAAAGAAACAAGACACACACATATCCACAAAAGGCTTAGAAACTAAACTCAAGCATCATGTAGCCTATCCTTGCTTCACCATCACAAGACCATCCATTCGAGTCAGAATTCCCCAAGATCTTCCTCTCTATTGCATACTCCCTTCCCACCTCAATAAAGAAAGTATCCACCTCAAGAGAAGCAGGGGAAAGGATCACAATACCAAGGGAACACTAACATAGAATTAAAAAAGTAATACCAAGCTACCTAAGCATATTGAAACCTTACCCTGCAAAAACATGGTTGTAGCAAAAATCATTCCAATTACATCAAACTCAGTCCAAGAGAGCTTTGAATCAACCCAAGGTATGGTGTGGGGTCTCAAATCAAGTTCAATAGTGCATGAGGAAGAAAAGAAGATTTTATTCCCTCCAACTTCTCCAAAAGTAGAACACACATATATCCAATCCACAAGTTCACTTGGACATTCTAAGTTCTCCTCAAAGTAGTCAACTCAAAAGGAAGGTGAAGAGGAGTGAAATCCACAAACAACACTACTTTAGAATCTCTTCACCTATCCAAAAAACAATAGGGTCAGACCTTACATCAAAAATCACTCCAACACATAATATCAACCCCCTCAATAGATGATACCTTCACCTCTATAAGAACTAAGCACTGAAGAGACATGATTAGAAAGAAACCCCGAGCCTTGAAAACCACTTGAAGTAACCAACAAGGCATAAGGAGGAACTTCACCTCAATAGAAGTAACCAGGGGAGGAAAATTAAATATGTATAGGGACCTTCCAGAGATAAGAAAATTAAGATACTAGCCTTCATAAGGGTAAGAAACCCCATACCTAAAGATTTTACTGAAAGGAACAATAAAGAACAAAAGGTAGAACATCATAAATTTGTAAGTTGTACCACCACTCTTTATCCAAAAAATTAGATCCAGCTCGGGGTAGCCTAAACTAAAGAGGGTCTCCTCAAGTGAATCCTCCAAATGTTGAAAGGGAAAGACCCCACCACTAGAGTGAGATCTCTCCCTAAAGACCATCAACCCAACAACTACCAATATCCAATAGAAGAAAATATTTGGGTTTGACTCAACCCTACAACCCCCTTTGGAATCCCCATCATTGGGATCCCAGAACCCATCAAAATGCTACCATCTCATCAAGCAAGAACTCAAAGAAAAGAAGAAGTCAGAGGAAGGCAAAATCTAGTTAATCCCACAACATGCATCCCTCTTCTCCACACCTTCCACATGTTAAAAACCAAAACCTCCTTCCCTTGAATCATATTTGCAAGAATTCAACAAAATATGCACAACCTACGAACCATTTGGATCAACATCCTCAAAATCATTGCTTCCATAAGAGGATTTTCCTAGACTTGAAGTCCTAGCTGCTCTTAGTCTCCTGCTTCCACCGTTCGATTAGCTCTCCACTCTTCCTCTCCCACCCATCTTTTTCTTAATTTTGTTTAAAATTTTTAATTTTTACTTATCAGTTATTGCATGTTACTTTTGTATCTTCGAACCTTTTTAAGCCCCCCACCCCCATGCCACATTATCATTCAACTGTACTTTACCTCTTGTATTATTTTCTATGCAAACTAGAGTCAAATCAGAGTAGCCTATATGATATAAAAAATGGCATGTTTCATTAAACATTAGCTTATATATACAATTTGATAAAAACTATTAACAACGTAAATTTCTTTCTTTGTTTTTCACTACTTTTTAATTTTGAATTGAAGGATTGCTAATAATATAATTTCAAGATTATTTTTATTAGAATTAATATTTTTATTATATTATATATCAAATTTTTATTCTATAGAAATACATTTGTACATATAAAAATGTGCTAAAAGTATTCATATCTATATCTTTTTTTTATTGATGTAGTACATAAGGAGTTTTATACAACAAGATAAAAAAGATAAAACATAAAAAATTAAGCAAATTTTTTTTCAATCTAAACTTATTTTCCATAGTATAAATTTAGTTAAAATGTATGCTTATATTATAATATTACTTGTTAATTAATTTTTATGTAAAGACTTATTTATATGATATTATATATTAAATGTTTTATTGGTTCTAAATTAGTATTCTAAAATAAAATTTAACAGATAATTAAACGATATTCATAATTCAAATTTAATGCAAACATATATTATAATATTTCTTAATTAATTATATGTTAAATTTAGTTGAAAAAAATAGATATAAGAACATTTTAATTTTTTTGAATTCTACTTAGATTATCATTATGGATATATAGAAAATTATATATATAACAAGAAAAGCAAGTGTAGTGATAATAATAATATAACATGTACAATAATGTAACAAAAATTAGTTCACGTATTGAATAAACATATAAAATAGAATATTATTTTAATTATTTAAACTATTTTTATTTTATAAAATATTTTTAAATCTTTCTTACATTAAATAAAACATTAGTATAGAATCTTAAATAAATCTATCTAAAAATCACTATAGATATCTGTTATAATTTATTACATCTAAAAATATTTATATTTATTGTATCTCCATTTATTTATTTTTGCATTCACTTAATTTTTTTTTAAATTTAAAATAATAATAATATGTATATCTCTTGAAGTTAATAATTTTAACAAATATTGTATGTAGTGTTTATTAAATTATTTTAAAAGAATACTTGAATTATAATAAATATTAAGATTTTGACATGTAGATGGTTGTCAAATTTAATGTGAAAAGATAAATATTAACATTAATAGATCCACACCATTCCACGCCACCCAATCAAAATTCTTAAACACAATAATATCATGAATGTTAAATATTTTTATAACATTCTTTTATATTAAACCCATTATTGGCACACATATTAATATAGTTTTCCTTATAAATACAATCTTGAGCCTCTATTTATGGAGTGTTCACTATTCTTCAATGTGACTCCTCCCTTTTCTCTGCCCTATTTTTCTCAACGTTGAGAAAAATTAGAAAGAACGCCCTTACAAACAACAAAAAACCATTGGAAGGAAATGTCTCGGAGAGGAAAACAACACTAGGAGTTTGTGAAATATACAATAGTCATTTACAATCATTGCCTAGTTTTCCTCATGCATGATGATAATTGTTCATAGATATTCTCATGGATCATATGATTGACATCCCAGATATGACCTTTAGTGATAGTGACTTGAGTGACATAGGTAGACATATATTTGAAACGACGGTGTCATATGGGGACTTGCAGACACCTACACATAATGTACAATAGGAGACATAGGTAAAACTTTACAAACATGTCTATTTAATTATCTACAAATATTCTATTTATTTTTAAATATAATATTATTCAATTTATTAAATTATAAGTTGTGACATATTTGTTTCTTCTATTGCATATAGGTTGCATCTATAGTTCATGAGGGTCGAGATGGAGAGATGCTTGTTGACCCCAATCATCCTAAGTCACAAGTAAATTTGAATGTGTGTATGTTAGTATTTATTGAATATATACACATGGTCATGATACATTTGTTCTTATATTTCACATAGGGTTTGAAATCTCATGTCAATCGATCACATTGTGGAATGTGATAGGATCATGTTTGATATTTATACATGTCATATGTACATGAGTTTGGTTCATATGTTATAGATGTTTGATATTCATTTACGATGAGATCATTTAGGTTTTAGCTATGGGACATTTTACATTTACAAAATGCTCATATTTGACATATTTCATATTTGCATGACTTATCTAACCATTTACATTTATAGTAGACATATTTGATATTTTCATGAGTTATCTGACCATTTACATTTATAGTTGACTATTTGATATTTGCATGAGCTATGTAACCATGTTTATAAGAATTTGATATATTTGATATTTATATTTATAGTTTCAACATATTTGATATTTGCATACATGTTTTCAAAATTTATAGAATATCTTTTACATAAATGTGGATACATGTTTTTGAAATCTCTATACAATATTTTTTAGATAATTGTTATTGTGTAAAAAATTTACATGTTTTATAAATTTATGAAATTAAATTTTAGATAAATGTACATGTATGTTGTAAATGTGTATAGAAAATGTTTTAGATATATGTGCATGTGCTAAATTTACAAATAAGTTTGACATTTACATATATAAACGTACACATATTTACAAATGTGTGTGTGTGTGTGTGTGTGTGTGTGTGTGTGTGTGTGTGTGTTCATATGAATCATAAACCTATCTATCAATGCACACATAATAAATGTACACATGTATACATGACACATAAGAATTATGCACCTACATATAACTATTTCATCTAGAGAAATTAAAACATTATATCTACATTTATACACTTAAAGGAATGTAAAAAACAAATGTAAATATATTGAATATACGCTTAAAGAAATGCAAACAAAAAAGAAATATGTATATATATTGAATAAGTACATGTAATTTCTACATGTGTATGTTAAATTACAATAGATATATAAGAGAAATATCAAAGTAATGAAATATAACTACTTCTTAACATAAATTTGTTGATACATATGATCGAGATTGTCTCTATCTTTAATAATTTCCAACAAATTTTCATGCTCCTCGAATTCTAACCTCCACTTTGGTTTTCTACATCCTTTTTTTGGCACAGTGTCAAACTGAATCCTTGTGGCTAAAACCAAGTGGTTGTGATGCAAAAATTTTTGAACAAGGATATATTCAACAAATTGAACACCATTCTGGTCAATTTTTGTTTGTTGATAATAGGTGCCTACAAAATAAGATTTACTTCATGGAGATTTATTAATAATATGGAAAAGAAATAAATATCTACAATTGATCTTCACTCTTTAATTACTTGTATACATCTCATAAGGGGATAATCTATACCTTCTATAACAAATAAACCAATTGGATATGATTAGTTATCATCATCTGTAGTTGGTTTAGTCAACTTGAACTTTTATTTTGTGCATCTAAGTAAATAATAATCTACACCTTCCACATTTTCAGGATCCACATACACAACAAAGATGTCACCTACAAATGTACAAAAATAATGGAAACTGTAAATTAATAAATATGAAGACAATTAAATATAAAAATGAAACATGTTTGTAAAAACTTACCTAAAACAACTAAATCAAAAACTTGCTCATAATCAACTAAATACATAGGATTATGAATAACAATGTTATTGTCATCTTCTTCACAAGGAGGACTTATGATTATGTTTTCCCACTTCTATTTAGAGACATACCCATTCGCAATATTCTCACATTGACCCATTGCATTGTTTTGAATGCAGACATCATAGAAATATTATTCTTCTCTTACTTGAATTGGCAAGTTTCTATGTCAATAATCTTACTTTTAACTCAAAATATAAAAGTGATCAGATCTAAGAAAAATGGAGAGCTTACCTTTCACTTCCCAAAAAAACATTTATTATATATTGTGTCTCGAGGAGAAAAATGAGATTTGCATCATTCAACAACTTGATTTTCTTTATCTATATTTGTACCTGTATTGGAAAGAAAATTGCATGCATTTTAACAAAATATAGAAGAATTATCTAGAAGATTCTCATATACATTAAATTTGATTAATACATAACAATATTATACTTGAAAGATCATGTTGGAGAAGTGTGTGCTTTACGCATGCTCCTACTCCATCATGCTCTCCTTTTCCATGACCACTTTCAAATAAGTTCCAAAGAAATTTAACATTTCATCTCAAACATTGTGTTGCAAACCAATTCAACACTTTTACAAACTTAAATTTTCCTGCGAAAAAAATTTAAATTTTTTTATGAGTAATTAAATTTATACATACATAAATTTTCACTTAATTAAATATGTCCATGAGATTTTAAAGTGTAACTTTCAAATACATGTACCAACACAACTGTCAGACCACATCCATTGTTCTAAAGCATTTATCCCATGATTCATAAGATCATCAAAGAACATTCCAAAATAATGAGCTATATAGCTCCTATCGTGAACCCTATCATCGCTGAGATAAAAATAGACATCCTTGATGATAATGAATTCATCTTGTTCAATAGTTTCTACCCCATCCACCTCAAATTCCACATGTCTAATCTGAGTGATAAAATTTAACTTGAATTTTAGATTGAGGGGAAAAAGTATAGTTTTCAGAGAAGTCTACAATTAACAGAATACATCCTAGTGGGAAATAATTTTTTGAATCTTGAAATTGTTTCACTTGCCATCTTGTACCATGACAATGCTAGATGTGTTGATAAATCAGAGTCCTGAATTTTTCCATAAACTCACCATATGGAAAATTGCTCTCCCTCAATGCTAATCCTTTTATTCTTATCAATTCTTTAATCGATATATCTCATACTCAAATGTATTCCACACAACTCGTATTGAAACATCAATATTGTCTATTTTATATGGAAATTTCTACAACTCTCCACAATTTGTACATGTATTTTTTATGGATTGTACATTGAACTCATCTAACTCTTTAGAAATATCATATAACATGGATTTGACAAACCGTGTTGTGCTTCTAGGAATTGTCACATTTTTCTTAAGTGTTGCCATAGTTTTTCTAGAAGATTGTAAATAAAAGTGAAACTCAACATGATTTCAACAAGTTTCATATATCTTATTTATGCGTACAAAACATGGGTGCAACCTCTCAAACATTCCTGGGAAATTTTTTAATTTGATTTTTTTTTTAAAGCTTCAAATAATTCACTTTATATTGTATCTACAATGTGTTTTGGATGTGAAATTTTCATACTCATCTCTTCATCTTTGATCCATATAGTGTCTCTTCTATTGGAAGAAACACATGAGTGGCTAGTCCAATATTCAACAACCTATATTCTAGCAACTTTAGAAATTCTATCTTTTCAAGGAAGGCAATAAATATTAACTCATTTCATGCAAATGAGTCTTGGATTGCATTTTTTGTAGGTTATATAATTTTTGACATTCTAGTTGAAACCAATCTGCCTAGATTCATTTTGCCTAGACCAGTTTTAGTTGGAATGCCACAGACATGTACACGCCCCATGGCGTTTATTTAGCATGATGGTGATTTAGCCACACTATATCTAGCTGAAATGGATCTAGTCAGATTTGGTTTGATTGGATCTACAAAGTTAGCCTAAAAGAAATACAGATCCATGCTTTGACCTTGGGCATCAAATGAAACATCTTCTTAAACTTGAGTTGGTGTTGACAAAAACTAACATATTGTTGAAGGGGCCAGAGGGATGATGATTGAGAGGAGGAGAGATGAGAATAGAGATAATGAAGAGGGACATGGAGTGTTTAGGAGAGGGAGAGAAAGTTAGAGAAAGAATAATGAAAGATATAAATATATAAAGAAGGCAGATTGAGAGAGGGAGCGATGTATAGATAAAGATAGAAAGTGATATTCAAAGAAGTAGAGATGAAGAAATAAGGGATAGATAGTGATGTAGGGGAAAGAAATATGAAGATATACAAATTTAAATGTATTGCATGGATATATACAAAAATAAGGTCAAAATTTTGTTTAATTGAGATCTCATATCTATACAGTGTACCCATTGCACACTAAGGTACATTGCTAGTTAAATATAAGAATGTTTCATGTACAAAATATGGCAGTCAAAAAGATAAGGCAAAACAACCACCCAATATATATATATATATATATATATATCTAGCTCATGAAACATAGGTAAACGAGTTTGACTCAAAAACCATATAGTTAAATCCTCATAGCAATATCAAAAAACTCGTATTATCAAATATTAACAATAAACCATTTAAAATGTTAATTTGTTTATATATAATAAATTAGATATTGAGAAAAAATGTTAGATATAATATTGTACAAGCAAATTGGACTTATAAATAGATAGATTTTGTAAAACATAAAATTACATGTTAGTAAAAGTCATTTTATTAAAAGTTATTATATTGAGAAAAGTAGGGTAAATCATGGAGGAAACATTGTGCTAGCACTGATATTTCAAGTGAAATTGTAGGTATGTGGAAAAATGAGGGATGTTGGTTGGTCAAAATTGTGTGACTTAAATATTTCACAATATGCATAGCAGGGACACAAGTGGAAAAGATTGAATCGTTTTCACCAATGCATATTATTTTCTATGGATCTGACATAAGCTTTGAAAGCATTTATGTCTTGCCTGCAAAGGGTGAACCAAATATCAAGAGCTCTTGCTTTAGGGGAACCTAATTAAGATGTAAATGTTTTCAACTGCATATGAATGATTTTAAAGGTTGTAATCTTATAAAAATGATCAATCTAATGTTTTAGATGCATTTTACAATGTAATTAGTAGTGGAAGAATAAAGGATTTGTGTTTGTGGGTTTTTTTTTGTTTGTTTAAATCTCTATTTTGGGTGCTCTAATTTTCCTATTTTTCAAATCAACAATTTTCTCCAATCACCCCAAAAATGAATTGGAGGTTTGATAAGGAGTTGCGAAGAATAAAGGAAAAGCTCTAATTTTTTTGCTAGAACATGAGGAGAAGGAACACTTTTTACATGTTTTTAATTCTCTAAGTTGTGTTATTTAATGTTATTTCAAAAAAATGTTGTTGTTTGATTTTGCAGACCCCATAGGTTGATGCTTGAATGTGTTTTTACAAACTATTGAAGGCATACATGATCTTAAGTAAAAGGCCATTCTCAAAGCCATGATAGCAAGTAAATTACCTTTAATGAATAAAAACCCTCTCTTACCACAAGCTCAAAACTTATGTATATGCCTTGCCAAGAATAAAGGCCACTATTTTTGACCATGTAGATTACACTAAATGTTAAGATGAAATAAGTGAAGATCTACCCAAATTGGAAAGTAAGTCAAAATTGTCAATTAATATTTTTTGAATTACATTTGATAGAGGAAGGGGTAGAAATATAAAGGTACATATTCATCTCCACGTTCATCCATCTCCCTCTCATCCTTGCATATCTCTATACCCCTATATAGAGAGACATCAAACATAAATATGTAGATATATACAAATAGATGTGAATATGGGGAGAGATAAAAAGTGGGAGAGAAAAATAGAGGAGATAGATGGAGGGAGGGAGGGAGGGAGAAAGAGATAGGCAAGGAGACTTATGGGCAATAGAGTGAGGGAGAAAGATATATGGTCTTCTCAGTGGGGGATATATATAGGGATAGAGAGAGATGGATGTAGAGATAATAAACTATAGATAGAGATAAAGGGAGACATAGCAGAAGAAACATAGAGATGTAAAGATTTAAAGGTATAGGAAAGCAGCGATGGAGAGAGATGGATGGGTAGAGAGAGAAACATTTGACCAGATGTGGAGAGGGGTGGGGGGGCATATATAGATAGAGATGAATATAGAGTGAGAGGATAGAAGTAAAATGATAGAAAGAGAGAGATAGATTGAAAGGTAAAAGTAGAAATAGATCTAGGGAGATACATAAGGAGACATAGTGTAAGAGGGAAATATATATGATTTGGCGGAGAGTTTTAGATGGTCGGCAATTCTAGATTGTTGGTAGGAAGTCTTTGAATTATAAGTCCTTACCATACGAAGGTTGGATTGCGTAGGATGAACATGTTCAGCTGCGTATGATGAATTCCTTGCGACTTTACACGTCATTAATTAGATCAGACTTCACCATGATTGCGCACCCAAACATTGCTCATACAAAACCGGAGGAGCTATATTTATAGTGGCTAAATGTAAGTTTTGCAACGTGTGCAGGTTTGTGCTAGAGAGAGGAAACCGTTCATGGCAATGAGATCGGTGATGAACTCCGCAGGAGGATTTTCAACAGTGAATGATGCATGTCTCATTCAGGGGTTGTGGAATTACCATGCTCGTTCGGCAATCATTGCATTTTTCAAGGAACTGGTATCACATGATTCCAACCTGAGTTCAGTAACTAGTGAAGGGTCATCGATTTTCTAAAACCCGTGCACTTGTGGTATGTAGAGAATTTGTCAACCGTTCAGAGTAACATGAGATTGCCCTTGTGATGAAAACCGTATACATGCTCTTCCTCTTTCAGAAGATATGAAAAAAGAGGGTGTTTAAGTACAAAACAGGTATTATAAATCTGGTGAGCCCACACGAACTGCCGCAAAATATCTGGGCACCCCATTTCCTATTATACTCCCTAAACAATCATAAATCCTGTAACTCATTATCTAGAATGTGATTGTGGGTATTCATTGACGTGCTGCTGTACAGATTTGCCGAGAAAAGTGGGGTGAGAAAATAAATTGGTTGTATGGATAATGAACAGAATGATAGTATACTCATTTGGAGCTCCCTTCCATTGGGCTTTCGTAGCTCCATATAACCAACCTGCTTCTGAAAGAAGAAAGGTTCTATGGTCCTAAAACGTAGAGTTTTGAGTTTAGTGGCATCTGTAGATATAGTTGAAATTTAGGGAGAAAGAGGATTTATATGTATTTACTTGCATTATCTGCACCGGTCGCTTCAATGACTGACTCCCATTTTATCCCCGGTGTGAATCCCCAGAACAATGATCGTCTTTATCTCTTGCCTGATTCGAAAACTATGCCCATCTCTCAAGGCCAGGGCGGTAAAATGCTCAGTCGACGCATCTTCACAATATTTTCAATCTAACATAGGAAACATACCAGTTTGTGCTCCCTTCATTGTAATTTATCAATGGAACACTTGTCAACCACGGAATGCTGCCTGAAAGGATTCGTGTTGTCCATAGTTGCTCTATAATTAAACATATTTATTCTAGTTATCCCTTCCGTTGAGCTCAGCCTGGGTTATAAATGAGGAGAACGAAAGAAAGAGCTTTCAGAAATCTGCGAGCACAACATTAACTGAACAATTTCCCTACACGACAGAGAGTCTGACGATATCTGTTCAGAAGTCACTACAGCGTCCCGTGTCTTCAATAGCGGAAATTTGTAGAATCTGATGCGTCAAAATTTGAGTTCTTGATGAAAACGGTGGGCATAGCTCCTCTTGAAATGAACTCTCATGTTTGGTCAACCTTATATCAGAAATCATTAGGCAAGGAAATGAAGGAAACTCATTTATACTTTCAACTTAATTATACTCTGATTCATCCTCTGTGTCAGAATCGTGATTAAGAATTAGGAACAATTGCATCCTCTATTTTATAATCAGGATCAGTCAAACCTTGTATAAACATTTCTCAAAGCTACTGTGTTAAAAATACTACTAGTTTGATTTTAGCCACTAAATGCAGAGGAAGAAAGAAGAATGCATCCACAAGAAAAGGAACTTACATTATCTGTATCGATTTCAGCCACTAAATGCAGAGGAAGAAAGAAGAATGCATCCACAAGAAATGGAACATACATTAAGGGCCCATTTGGCAAGCGGAATACAAGCGGAATAGGCATATGTAAATTCTAAATTTTTTGAATTCCTCGTTTGTTAGCACCAAAACGGATTTGGAATACGAAGTAAAATAGGAATATGTATTCCAATTTTGGCCCAAAAATAGAGTTTTGCAATTCACCAAAATAGGTGTTATTGGAATACATATTCCTATTCCACTTTTTTTTATTTTAGAAAACATAAATTTTGGGGTTTGCGAATTCCCATCAAATATTGGCTAAACCAAACAGAGAACAGGAAAAAGTAGCCACATTTTCTATTCTAGAATACATATTCCTATTCTCGCAGCCAAACGGACCCTAAGTGTATCGCGAAGGAACTCCTAATGCTTTATTTGGAACATAGCAATGGAAAACCTGAACTTACCAAACAAATATTTATTCTAGAATTGAATTTCCATAACTAGGAATTCTAGAAACAACAGTTTTTCCCCAACAAAAGAAATACAGTTAATGCGCAACCCTGCAACTTTATTGTACCAAAAATTATTTTGACTACCATAACAAATCTACAAAACTGGATCATATTATAAATACATTTGTTCAGTTTCAAGAGAACTTATTATAAAAGACAAAATTATTATTTTAGATAAACAACAATTGAGAATTGAGAATGAATAAATAAATTAATAAATAAATGTTTTAAAAAATATATATTATATTATATTTAATATTCAATCAAGAATTAAATTTAGATTATAATTCTAATTTAAATGAATCGTGTAATATTCACATTTTATCATTTTAATGTTTATTTTCTTCTAGTATCAATAGTTTATCGAGGATCAATATGTCAGACATTATACTTTTGTATTTAGTTGGCTATAATTTCTAATTAGTTGTGATTGTAGTTATCATTTTGTATGAGACATTCTCACTTACCAAGATTAAAAAACAAATATACCTTCCTACTACCAACATTTTAATGCAGAGTATGCTCACCTAGATACATTTTCCCTCCATCATAAGCATGGTTGGAAGATAGTTGTCCTCAAGTTTTCATATAGTATGAGAAAAATGAGTTATTTGAATAAACACAACCCCTCCCCCCCTGCTCTCTCTCTCTCTCTCTCTCTCTCTCTCACACACACACACACACACACACACACACACACACACACACACACACACACACACACACACACACACAATTAAAAAAAATATTATTGTCTTCCAAAGCAACAATATTGCTTTGATGATCAATCATCTAAGATGCGCACACACACACACACACACACACACATCTGAAACAAGGAAAAACACATCACTGACACAAATTCATAGTTTGACAATGATGTGGGTTGTTTACAAAATCATTTGGGATGTTTGCATGAAATTAGGATGAATTTATTTGTCAAATGCAATGGCACAATTTTTTTTATGTAGATCCAATTCAACTCACAAACTTACAATTGCATCACCAATTTAGCCACATGATAAAAAATTCTATTTTTAAAGGTCAAGATTTTGAGAGAGATAGATAGAGGAAGAGGGATACAAAGAGGGAGTTCGTGTAGTGACAAGGATAGACAAGTGAAATGTCCCTTTTCTGATTTTACATGATATTTCCAACCTTTAATCAGATCTTTAAGATCAAACAACTAATATCACAAAGATCCTCCAAATTTCTCAAGAAACCCCAAATCGGGTATGCCAGAAATTGTGCCAAAAGCTTCACAGCTTCACCAATTACTAATAAATCTGAAAATGGAAATTTTTACAGAACTTTCAGCAGCATAACAGCCTACAAATTGACATTTCCAGATCCGTATAGCCTTTACACAACAGCTCAAAAATGTAGGACCAAAACTATGCTCATCGGGCTCCCGAAATAGCACAAAATATGCCCGAAAACACCACAAGAACACTAATAATCTATCTCAAAAGTTTAATCACGTCCCAATATATATATTCAGATATATTTTAATAGCTTAAAGTCTAAAATACAGCAGCAACCAAAACTGATATGAAATACTCAACCGGAAACACCAAACTCTTACAAAAATACACCCGGAAACTCACAAATCTGCACTGTTCAGCACAAAGGCAAACTCTGTATGAGCATGCACATGGAATGGCTTCAAACTCCCGTCCTTAGCCTTCCTGGAAACCTGCAAACTCCCGTTCTTGGGTCTCCCTGGAAACCTGCAAACTCCCGTTCTTGGGTCTCCTTCTCCACAGGTTTGGCAGCCTCTGAAGAATAACAAAGAATGAGCGAAAATCAAGTCTGGAATCCCCCCAAAATGCCTCCAAACCTCTTTAAAAAGGGCATAACTGTAACTCACGTCCAAGAGAGGTTAATGAAACATATTTTAATAATAATTATCATTTATTAGTCCAACGGTTTCCAAAGATTAACTCCCTTTTTCCGAAACTTCACTTTCTTGGGCCTGCCTGCCTTAGCAAAGATTTTCTTTTTTTTTAAATTATTTGAAAAGGGGACATGACAAGTCCTCCCCTCCCAATCATTGCTTGTCCTCAAGCAATGGCTGAACAATAAACCAATCAATCCACCTGGATCCCAAATGTAGTCATGAACTATACTACTACCAATTAACATAGGCTCCTGCAATATCCTTTGCAATATGACCAAGAGGAATCCATAATCAAATTGACAATTATAGCTCAACCAAACTCCGAAATCACCACTACCACAAACAAAAACCCATGAGGCACAAACTCTTAGAACATCAGAACCCAAGTAAAGTGGACAAATCAAACTACCAACACAGTAAATACCATCAACGCATCCCACTGGCCTATATGGAATGTACAATCCAACTCTGAAACAATGGTGAACCCTCTTGAATGAAACTGTACCAAGTATGGAGAATCCACACACTGTACAACTCCTGCAGTCAACACAACTCTGCAAATCATCGGCCACTATCTCATAACCATAACTCCCATACACTGCTGATGGTGAAAAGACATTACAAGATAAAGAGTAAGAAATGGAATCCAAACCAAATTTGTCTACCATCAACTCCTCAGCACAAGGATCAAATGCTAACTGATGTACATACCCTGCAATATAATGTTGATAAAAAAAACCAACCTCAGTCAACAGCTCACCATGAAGAAGTGATACAACCCACTATGACTGATCACCAGCTAAGTCAAGAGATGTCATAGCCAAAGGAGTAGAATCAATAACAACACCTGCTGAAGCATCACTCTGAAACTCCTGCTCTAAGTCATGTATTATCAAGCTGTCAACTGTAGAACCTATCACCATGTCATGCCCATCACAACTCTCATCTTGAGGCATCAAATTGTCCCATAACTGATGATAAGCACTAGGAACCAAAGTACATCTCTGTATCATCATCTCATCAACATGGTCATCAAAGGTAGATAGATGAGCATACCTCACAGTGTAATGCCGATAGAATGCACCAATCTCAGTCAGTGGCTCAGACTGCAATCCAGATGTAACTAACTGCAATCGATCATTAACCAAATTGGAACTAACTACTACCTCTGAAGACATTGCGAAGGGAGTAGTATTACTAGTAGGAACCATGCCAACTATCAGCTCACCAATGTCACACATGGTCTTTGATACAACATCTCTAGTCTTCGTGCCATTAGTACTAGAGGTCACCACCATGTCAGGCATACAACAATCTGCTACAACACCCAACTCAATTGAACCTAACTCTAGTGGGAATGAACCTGATATTCCAATGTTAGTATCAAGAATGGATGCATCCCCATCTCCACTGTCTCTGACAATCTCGGCCATGGACATCCTCGGATCACCAAACACCACTGCTTGTGACTGTATAGAATCAGGTGAAGACTGTAGTCGCTCTAACTCCATGGTCACCTTAGCCAAATGAAACTGTGACTCCTTGAAAGCCAACTGTGTACTCTCAAGAATCTCAGAAGTCACCACAAGCTGCTCAGTAATCTCACTCACCTCATCTTCCTTGGCCAAAAATGCATCATATGCTGTACTGCCCCACTTCATAAGATAATCTCTGTCAGCTACCAACTGCATATAATCCTGTCTCAGAATCTGGATAGCCTCCCATAAAGAGTGGAACTCTGTCAAGGAAAGATAACTGCCTCCCTGCTCATCACTAGTAGGAGAACCCCATCCATAAACTGCTAACAACTGACGAGCAGCATCGAAATGCTGGCAAGTGATAGCAATGTCTTGGTCACTAACTCTCAACTGATTAGACACATGATGGCACTGGCTTGACTGTCTCCTACAAACCTCCTCTGATGCACTGTCTAAAGGAGTATCCTCAAAGTTACTAGTCTCTAGAGTATTACCATCCATATCCTGTGAATCAAATCTAAAACTCATATCAACATACAGAGTATCAAAAACATTAGCATTTCTGTCCAACTCCTCTATACCCAAGGAAACTAAGTCTTCAAAATTGCCCATTGCATCCTTCTAGATGTCATCAATGCCAATATGATCCTGGGACTCATCTATACACACTGCCAAATATGAAATATCATCAACACAATCCAACAAGTATGGCCGACTGGATATATGAACAAGGCCCAACATTGGTGTATAAAAACTAATACCAACATCAGACAAGATACTGGCACAAGAAAAGACAACACCATGTAATCTGCTAATCAAATCCATGATAGCACCCAAACAAACACTGCTACCAAAAAGTGTTAAAGATATCCAGTCAACTGAATCCCAAATGCCAATATAACAATCTCGAGTCCATATCCGTAAACTAGAATCAACTGGTAACTCAAGCAAACTCCTCACCTGAGTAATATGACCAATACCAACTAACTCCACATACCTGTCATGATGAGATAATGAAGTCACAATACTATCTTGGTTCACCTTTAGCTGGCTGGACAAATCATGTGAAGTACTACCAGCCTCAACCTCATGTGATGAAGCATCTAACTGTGCCTGGTACTCTTTCTCAGCAAATTCATGAATGCTCAATGTCTGCTCATCTCTACCAGGTATCTCACCATCCTGCACAACAACATCCTCATAATCATCATCTGAACCCACTACACTGTTGTCACTGCCTGTTGTAACTATACCATCCTGAATACCTGTGGCATCACCCTTTGACAACCTGTAAACAATTGTCTCAATTTGAGTATCAAGTTGACCGTTACTATCAATCTGTGTAATATCCTTTCCCACCACCTCCTGTGGCAGAGTAGAATCTGAGACCTCTACCTGGCTATCAACTAGTTTCTCAAACTCCTCATGCAAGTTCTTGGAAATTGTGTCATCTGTCCTGTGAGAAAATCTGCCAAATAGAAATCTAGTCAACTTATCCACCTTAGCTGGGTCAGATAACATGTCATTTATACGGTGGTGCTCAACCAACTGTTTAGACATGTCATGGCTTATTTTCATAAGTTTATCTCGAATGTCTAAATAACCATCCTTTCTATTATTTTGACTCTGGCTATCAATTGTCCAAGATTGTTCCCTCTGAGACTCTGTACTATACCTGTCCATTCTGGATAAAGTAGAGTGTAACCCCAATAGGATATAACTTCTTCAAACACCAAGAACTAACATGCAAATGATTAGAAGTAGCATGCAACCATAGATTTGGACATGCAACTGATTAGAAGCAACATGCAACCACCAAATTATGACATGCAAGATCTGGGTAGTTGTCAAAACTGAAATGCAAACTTCTACAACCACCAAATTCACCAAGAACTAACATGCAAATGATTATAAGTAGCATGAAACTATAGATTTGGACATGCAACTGATTAGAAGCATGCAACCACCAAATTATGACATGCAAGATCTGGGTAGTTGTCAAAACTGATATGCAAGATCTAGGTACTTGTCAAAACTGAAATGCAAACTTCTACAACCACCAAATTCACCAAGAACTAACATGAAAATGATTAGAAGTAGCATGCAACCATAAATTTTGACATGCAACTGATTAGAAGCAACATGCAATCATAAATTATGACATGCAAGATTTGGGTAGTTCTCAAAACTGAAATGCAAGATCTGGGTAGTTGTCAAAACTGACCTGCAACTTCTACAAACCCTCAGGCTGGCAAGATCATGGCTCTGATACCACTGAAATGTCCCTTTTCTGATTTTACATGATATTTCCAACCTTTAATCAGATCTTTAAGATCAAACAACTAATATCACAAAGATCCTCCAAATTTCTCAAGAAACCCCAAATCGGGTATGCCAGAAATTGTGCCAAAAGCTTCACAGCTTCACCAATTACTAATAAATCTGAAAATGGAAATTTTTACAGAACTTTCAGCAGCATAACAGCCTACAAATTGACATTTTCAGATCCGTATAGCCTTTACACAACAGCTCAAAAATGTAGGACCAAAACTATGCTCATCGGGCTCCCGAAATAGCACAAAATATGCCCGGAAACACCACAAGAACACTAATAATCTATCTCAGAAGTTTAATCACATCCCAATATATATATTCAGATCTATTTTAATAGCTTAAAGTCTAAAATACAGCAGCAACCAAAACTGATATGAAATACTCAACCGGAAACACCAAACTCTTACAAAAATACACCCGGAAACTCACAAATCTGCACTGTTCAGCACAAAGGCAAACTCTGTATGAGCATGCACATGGAATGGCTTCAAACTCCCGTCTTTAGCCTTCCTGGAAACCTACAAACTCCTGTTCTTGGGTCTCCCTGGAAACCTGCAAACTCCCGTTCTTGGGTCTCCTTCTCCACAGGTTTGGCAGCCTCTGAAGAATAACAAAGAATGAGCGAAAATCAAGTCTGGAATCCCCCCAAAATGCCTCCAAACCTCTTTAAAAAGGGCATAACTGTAACTCACGTCCAAGAGAGGTTAATGAAACATATTTTAATAATAATTATCATTTATTAGTCCAACGGTTTCCAAAGATTAACTCCCTTTTTCCGAAACTTCACTTTCTTGGGCCTGCCTGCCTTAGCAAAGATTTTCTTTTTTTTTAAATTATTTGAAAAGGGGACATGACAACAAGGATAGAAAGAGGGACAAGTACAAAGGAGAGGGAGGGAGGGAGATAGGGTTTGGGGTGAGGAAGATAGAAACATAAATGAATATAGAGTGAGAGGATGGGAGAAAAATAGATAGAGATAGATCAATAGAGAAATAAGGATGGATATATATATATATATATATATATATATATATATATAGAGAGAGAGAGAGAGAGAGAGAGAGAGAGAGAGAGAGAGAGAGAGAGATGACATTTCATACCTCTATAGACAAAAAGACAAATACAATATTTTATTTAGGTCACATAAACAAGGAAAAAGCTTATGGGCATTCCAATAGTATTCTATGTCAATGTCTTGCATGCAAAGTCAAACATAAATCTTCTCCATATTACAATATAATCATCAAAAAAGGAAAACAAAATCCACATTCAACATATGTTGTTATGAACCATTTAATATATTTACAATTAAATAAGATCCCTAGAGAGTTGATTTAAGTTGGTAATGCCTAGACTCTATAGAAAATATCCAATCATTTTTCCTTCCTCTAGGGATGAACATTGCTACCATTACAACACTCTCATAATTAGGTCTAATGGTAGAAGGAGAATCCAGGAATTTGGCTCTCACATTCATATTTTTATTATAAGAATTTGAATAATCAAAGGAAACATATATATGCCCTTGTATGGTTTAAAAAATTCCTAATCAATAGACATGGAGATGGAGCCTCAGTTGACTCAATCTGAGCATAAAAAATAGATTGAATTGTCAACAATACTCTGCTCACTCTCGACACTTGCCAAACTAGACAATTCATAATAGGAACCTTAGGTTTTCTCTTAGTTAAGAAAGTGATCAAATGCAATAGGCTTATGGATCTTAGGTCTCGTAGAGGGCGAATATAAAATCAAGTCTAGAAAAATCTCTTTGATGCCAAATCAAAAAGGGTTTTTAGATTGTACATTTGAAGTGGAGAATCCTATTCAGTCAAGAAGTGGGTTTGGCATCTAATTGACAGAGATCGCGAGTATCATAATAGTACAAAGTCAAATAATTTAAGGCAAGACTTTGATAGTGTATCACATTTAATCATTATCTTTGAATTAACTTATTTTTATCTTAGACAAAATATCTTATTTTTATACTTTGCGGGAAATCAAAGTTGTATGTGATTTGATATGTGCTTATATTCTTACTACTTTTTTTCATATATTATCTTGTACCAATGACATGTATAATGAATGCATATATTTGGTAGGTAAGAATATAAATGGATATTGAAGAGAGGGATATGGAGAGAGAAAAGAGTGATTTAGTGAGGGGAGAGAGAGGGAGAGAGAGGGAGAGTAGATGGAAGATATAAACATATAAAAAAGAGAGAATGAGAGAGGTAGAAAGTGATGTAGAGAGAGGTAGAAAGGGGGAGATATATATAGGAATGGAGAGGGATAAGAAAGATAACAAGATAGAAACAAAAACAGAGACAGAGACAAAAATAGAGGTGAGGGAAGAAATATAGAGATGTAGACATTTAAAAGTATAAGGAGGGGGCGATGGAAAGAGTGGATGGATATAGAGAGGGAGATGTGTCTAGATATGGAGGGGGAGAAGAAAATAGAGATAGATATTAATATAGAGTGCAAAAATGGGAGAAACATTTATAGATATATAGAGATAGATTAAGCGGCAAAGACAAGAAGAGATGTAGAGCAATATAGAAGATGACGTAGAGAGGGAAAGATAAAGAGAAAGAGATATAGATGGTAAGATATGTTGATAAAGAGATAAGGAGATATAGAGAGGATGGGAAGAAGATACATATAAAGGAATGAATAGTTAAATTATCTTCCATTCCTCTACTATGTAACCATTGCACACTAAGGTGCAATTGTTAGTATATATAGGAAGTGGATTTGACGGAGAGTTCTATATGGTTGACAATTCTAGAGTACCATTAGAAAGTCTCTGAATTAAAAGTCCTTACCAGACAATTATAATTATAATTATAATTATATATATATATATGAAGAAAGTGGATTTGGCGGAGAGTTCTAGATGTTCGGCAATTCTAGATGGTCGGTAGGAAGTCTTTGAATTAGAAGTGCTTAGAAGACGAGACATTATTGTTAAGTTGATCTACTGACTTCTGTGCGTGTTCCGTGCTGTTACTTATGCAAAGACCGGTCACCGGTCGGCAATCAATGGTTTCAGCCTCTTTTTGTTTTGCATAGCTATCATTTCTTCGCCTCACGGAAAGTGAAACGAAAAGGGACAATTTCAAAAGGATTGATTGAAAGTTCCAAAAGTTCCCGTGTGCTTATTATTCTTATTTAATTACATCGTATCCCTTCACGCTTCTCTGTTTGTTCCTCCTGGCTTCCTTCACATTTCTCTTTGGCGCTACCTGCACTTCTAAGCTTTTTATATGTTTTGGATTTCTCTTCGCCTGATGAACAACAAGAATCCCTTTCTTCTTTGACGCTTCCATCTTTTTCCCTTTGTTGTTGTGTACCGTCGAATCCAATTTCATGGCATCATCTTCCAACACTAGCAGCAGTTTTCCGCATGTTACAGAATCTGCACCATCCGATGTATTTATTGGTCACGCGAAACATCAGCTGGCTGGACTCATCTCTGAAAAGCTTAAATATGCAGCCATGCAACTGAAGGTTTTTCTGAATTCAGAAGAGCGTCAATTGGCGGATCAACAAGGAAAAACAGCAATCTAGTGCGCTTCCCTGCATTTTGTCATATTTTCAAAGGAGCATGCTCAATCCAACCGCTGTTCGGAAGAGCTGGCATTTATACACAGAAGAAGAAAAATCAGTAGAATTGTTCCCATCCTCTACCAAGTTAAGCCTGAAGATGTACGATATTTGAAAGGAGACTATTTTTGACGCATTTGAGCGATACAAAAGAGAAGGCAAACACAACTCAAAAAAGCTTCGCAAGTGGAAGAAAGTACATTTCAGTGTTTCACATTATATCGGGAGATAACGTGCCCAGTGTACTAGAAACAGTAATGAAAAGAGAAAAGGTTCATATAGCCATATTCTCAATGAACTATGCAGAATCAAAGTGGTGTTTGCGAGAGCTGGCATTTATGAAATCCGAAACTTGTGCTCAGATTATTCCCATTTTCTATGGTGTACAACCTGAACATGTTCGATATATAAAAGGAGTTTATGGGGATGCCTTTCAACGACTTAAAGAGAAGGGTAGATTCACCTCAAAGCAGCTTCGGAAGTGGAAGGGAACACTCTTTGGTGCTTCATGTCATCTCGGTCCAATCCTTCATAGCAAGGATTGAGCATCAGTTCCTAATTACTCATTTCTTATCAATTATAAAGTTAAACTCTTATAAGATAATGTTTAGTTGTTTGATTTTTTTCTTGTATTTCGTATTAAGTGTAATCACAACTCTTAAAATCTAATGTTTATTTTTTTCGCATTTTGTTGTTATATATGTGCAGAGATGAGGATATGCTGCTCAAGAATATTCCATCTGTATGTAAACGATTTGTAAAACTAAATGAAAGGCTGCAGAATACTCAGCATAAAGGGAGCTCTATTTTCAATATTCAATTTTTAAATGTATGTACTTTAAATTGTGTTCAGTATATTATATTATTATGGGACAGGCTAATCTCCAGACAAAATGTATTAAAGAAAAAATAAAGTCAAACTTTTCTTTTTCAGATTCACGAAAACATAGTAATTTTTTTCCAATTTTTTTTGTGAGAATTCATGATGTTTTCGATTTTTTGAAAATTGGTCAACTATACAGTTTGTAGGGAGGATAGCCGCAGCCTATTATTATTTTCCTCGATACGAATGCATGTTATCTTGATGAACAATCAAGAACGTCATTCTTATGGAAATGTTTCTAGGATGATTATTCAAATTTAGATTTATTCTATTATATCAATTCAAATGCTAAATGTAAATGATGGTTTTTGAGTGCATAATGATATCAAATGAGAAAATGAATTGCATTAAATGTATTTATATTAGTCATCCTCTAAGGAAAACAATTGGCATGAGTGGACATTATTTTGAATGTTTAATTTTCAATATTTGTGGATCAAGTCTATAAATCTAAGGTCAGTCTCTTAATGACAAGATAAAAAATGGATCGATTTAAATTATATGCATGCATAAAATCATTTGATAAATGCATAATTAGTGCTACTTTATTGAGATATGAGTGCATAAAGAAAATGTTGGGGATTAATTAAATATAAAATATGTGTGACATTTGAGTAGATATTCTATTTGTGAATATATCTATTTATCAAGGGATTCTCCTTAGAACAAACACAAAAATAAATTGAAAATATAATTGGTATACAAAATTTATATTTTTTCTATCTTACCTTTGAGATGCATGTGAACCATCTCTCTTATAGGCAAGTACCGCCCTTTCTATAATTGTTGCGAAAGAATCCTGCACGCCCCCCCCCATCATAGTTGAGTTGTTGCCTCCTCCCCCCCCCCCCGTCTCCTCCCACTGCACTGGGCCCCACCCGCATGCCCCCCGCATATAATAGTAGGGCGGGGGGGCCTTTTTTATATAGTTGGGGGGGCCCTTTCAATTTATAGGGTGTGTAAGGGTTGGGGGGTAAGGGGGCTAGAATGATTATATGTCTAAAAATATGTAGCATTGACACAAAATGTATGCATAAAATAAGAATTTGAATATGAAAGGATATAATCATTGCGTACATATAAATTTAATGTAACCTACAATGTGTCATCATGTAAATATACAACATATATGTCATACATATTCTCCAAGTTGAACTTAGAAAACAAAGAGAAAGTTAGCTTGTATTATAGGAACAAAGCAAAAGTAGATTCCATATGATTGAGGATGAAGGGTGTTGAGAAAAAAAAAATTGATCATAAGGTCGAGTGAATTTGGAGAAAATGGAGGGATCAATTTCCATAACCTACAATCATGGATCATAATAAGGATATTCTAATTTAACTTAACAATATCAAATTTTCACAAGCTTTTAGTATATATCAATATGTTTCTGGATTCATTTGTATGTGTTTGTTGGATTCTAACAGAAGACCCAATCAAATCCAGAAATATATTGATATTTACTAATTTAATTTGTTATGAATTACATAAAAGAGAGTGCATAATGTGTTGGACCCTTATAACTTATGATTAAAAGAGTGATAATATCTTTAAAAAAATTATTTGAATTAAATAAAATTATTTTATTGTGAGGTTTATTTTTTCTAGAAGTTTAAGCAGTTAAACTTTTTAATTATACTACAAAAATTATAGCACATGTGCATGTAAATTTTGACGAACAAGTTGAACTATATAACATAGCCTACTTAGAATGTACATAACACTCAAGTTCAATATTGATGGTTATTAAACATTAATAAAAATAAGTAGTATCTGCACCAACACCATCCTTTATGCTAGAATATGATAGTTATAATGAAGGATTATGAATGATGTAATATATGAGTACTTTCACTAATATAAAGTAATATCTCTTCCTTCTCTTTCTCCCCACACATCTATTAAGATGATAAGAAATTAACCATAATTATATTTATTTGAAAATAAAATTTAACTAACATCATCTAGATCATTCAATAACAAGAGCTCTTGGCGAGATGGAGTTCGTGCCTTTGAGCTAACAATGATAAAATATTGTATTTTTTGAAAATGTATTTTCCAATTAGGGTGTCAATTGTTATTGATCTATTATTTATTTGGTTATTAATTAAAATTTATTTAAATAAAGTCAATATTTCTTGTAAAATTTAAAAGTTTATAAATTTATAAAATAAGTTTTTAATGAAATATTACAATGAAAATGATACTTTTAAATGAAATAATAGATGTTTAAAATATACTAATAAAAAGTTCCCATTTGTGTGCTTGTGTGAGAAAATTTGACTTGTGAATTTGGAATGGCTAAATAAGCAAGTCATATATCTATTTAACTATTGGTCCCTAAAATTGAATTGCCTTAAGCTCTCATGAATGAATAATAATTTACACCCATTTAACAAACATAAACATAAAATAGAAACAATGTACAAAATAGTTAAAATAAAATTCATAAAGGCAGACTTAGAATTTACTTATATTTTATTTATATTTCAGATCATTCCAATATTTTGAAAATTAAAAATTAAATTTATCATCATACTGATTGAATGAGAATATAAAATTTGAACATCTACAACAATGTCAACACATGCTTTCAATTTATTTAAAATAAATTTGAGCTTTTATTTCTTAATTGAAATTGCACGAATGTAATCATTAGATTATAGATCATCAAATAATTCAAAATATTTATAATTAACATCATAGGCGTTTCCTTATTTGAAGAGTGAGGAGCTAAAATTGTCATCCAATGGTTGGAAATAGTGTAGGGGTAATGACTACCATTGAAGTCATCTCCAACATTCATTAATTCTTACCATCTTTTTTATCTCTTTGGAATGCGTATTTTCACCACTTTATAGGTGATCATGCTTCAAGCTCGTACCTTTTTCTGTTGGATTTTATCGTAGGATTTGGTTTTGAGGATGAGGGATTTGTGTGACTAGGGTTTTTGCTCTAGTTAAGATGTGTAGTCTATGGGGAGTGATTAAGGAGATCTTGAGGCAGTTGTGTGAGAGGATATAGTAGGAAAAAACCCTAAAAATCTCTATGTGATGGTTTCCCATGTGAATTTTACAAAGCTCTATAGGATGACATTTTTCCTAATATGCATTTGGTATATATGAAGAAGCATACAATTCTCATTGCATAGGGAGCATTATTTATAAGAGTAATATAAAATTCATACCTAAAGCTAGTGATTATGAAGACATATGCAATTGTAGGCCGATCACTTTGTTGAATGTCTCTTACAAGATCATTGCCAAGGCTCTCAACCTTAAAATCTAGCATCTGCTCCCACATATTGTTCATCTTGAACAAACTAGTTCCTTTAAATCATGATATATTTTGGATAATATTATTGTTGTGTGGGAAGGTATGGAGTGGACTCATCAATCCAAACTATAGGCCTTGTTTCTTAAGATTGATTTTTCCAAAGCCTATGACTGGATTGAATGGCCTTTCATTTTGACCATGCTTCAAGCCCTGAGGTTTGGCCCAGTCTTTCTATAATCGGTTCAAATGCTTTTTGGTGATGCCTCTGTTTGTATTACCATAAATGGCCAGCAATATGAAACTTTCAGGCTCTATAGATCTATCCATCAAGGTTTTCCTTTAGGGCCTTCTCTTTATGTTTTTGCAGCTGAAGGGTTAGGCTATCTTCTTGCCAGCACTATCTCTCAGGGTCTTGTGCATGGCATAACTCTCCCAGATTCCACTACGTAGCTTGTGAATGGCCATTTTGTAGATGACTCCTTTCTCACCCTCTTGGAGGATGAAGATAATATTTCCAATGCTTTACAATACTTGGATACTTTTTGCCTTTCCTTTAGGTTTGCTATTTAATGGAACAAGACCCTTTGCTATAGACAATCCTTCTTGTCAAGCCCTTAATGGTTGTAGGGTTATGGGTGGAAATGGGTTTAGCATGGAAAAATATTTCAATTTTTGGGCATTCCTTTCTATTTTTAAGCTTCCCCTATGGAGTTGTGGAATGTTTTCATGGCATAGATTGAGAAGAAATTGGACTATATATTGGATTACCAAACCTCTCTTTCTTGCAAGAAAATTTTAGATCTGTTCTAAAGTGTTGGTTGCTACACATGTCTATTATTCATTATGGTTTCCCCTTCCAAAGCTTCATACCTCAAGCTTGAATGCCTCCTAAGGGATTTCCTCTGGACCTCTGATGTTGTGCATCATGACTTTTATAGAGTTGCCTGGGACTTTTATGTCTGCCCAAAGACTCTTGTGGTCTTGCACTGCTCCACTCGCAAATAGGGGATTTCCCTCTATGCTAAGTGGGTCATTTGGGCTCTCATTGGAAATGAGGCCTAGAAAATCATGTTGTGCTATTGCATTTCTTTAGGCTTTCTGGTTAATAGCCAGCCTAAAAGAGGATTGGCTTTCAAACCCTTATCATGACTACTAAACTAGTGTAGATTTAGAGCACCTTTGTTGCCAAAAGAATTTGGAAAGCCTGAGAAGCCATCAAGTCATGGCTTCATTGGGAAAGAAACGGGTACAGAGATGGGCTCTGTATGAAACTGAAAAATTTGTGGTGGTCTCCCTTGTTTTTTGCTAAAGGTGTTCCATTTGCTAAAATTCAAGGAGCTAGAGTGTTGCACTTATTTTGAAGGGGAATCAAGACACCCAAAGATCTCTTTTCTAGGTTTAATATGAGTCTTTGCTCATGGGTGGACCTACAGGTGTAGTTCAAGCTTATCTGTCCAAATTGATAGACAATTGATCTTCTAGTTTCTACGGTTCCTCCCCATCTATTGCACAAGCTTGGTATTCATTCATCTCGCCCATGGTGGAAAGATTGGAAGTTATATCCTACCACTCCTTTGACCAGTTACAAACCAAAGTTGGGATATTAGTGGTTGGTTCCTCACCTTCTGATGGTCGACACTCTCAACCAGTGTTGGCATTTGTAGTCCTCTCATAGGACTTGGAGTCTTGTATTTTGCACAGTTTTGAAAACTATCATGGAGCCTAAAATAGTTCACTTTTCCTAGTATTTCCTTTTCAAGGGCTACCATTGGGCCCTTGAATCTGACATCTAGGCATCTTGGACCCTAGATGTTTGTTTTGTGGCCAACCAGAAAGTTTCCTACATACTTTTTTGTTCTACAGGTGAGGCCAAAATTATTGGCTCTGGATTCATGATTTTTTTAATCCTTTCTACCTAGAGGCCTTTACCTGGCCTATGGTTGTGTTGGGAGATTCAATTAAACTTCCTTTTAAGTACTCCTAGGTATGGCATGCTTTCAAAATGGGGATTTTATTTACTATTTGGAAAGACTGCAATGTTGTTTTATTCTCTCACAACTTTCTTGATATACATGTTGCTATGTACTCTAAAGCATGCATTTGTAATAATTTCTTGATGTAGATTCAAGTACAGATAGATAAGGTGATGCTAGAGGTATCTCACTTGTAGGAGCTTTTAACTCATTCAAGTAATGTCCCATGTACGATAGCTTAGGTACAACTGAATACTTTATCTAGTGATTATACTCATCCTCATCATTGTGGGAGAGGCTAAAGAAGTTTAGTGCATGGTTTTCATACTCCTAGGTTGTAGCCTTCTCACTGCTCTCCCAGTGGTGGTTTCAATGGTTGCCTCAATGGAGGATGGGTTTAGGTTTGTCCCCAATGGCTCCTCCCACTACGCCAAATGTGGGCTGGCCTTTTGCACACAAAGACCCTAAATGTGCTTTTCCTCGACTAGATTTAGCTATCTCTCTGCCCAGGCCAGAGGGAGTGAAAGAAACAGATGATGTTTTTACCACCCCTGCTAATGGTTAGGCTCCCCTTGATCCATTTTCCAACCCTAAAATTTTTTGGGCATCTGATGATAATTATCCTCTCTTGGCTAGCTCTACTCTTGCAACTTGAGGGGTTTCTTTATTATGTTAATGTTTTTTTATGAATAGTTGTCTTATCTAGCTATGTGCCAAGTGAACTCGTAGGGTGATCTTGTATCCTTGACCCCTTTTTTGTGAATATGTATATTTAATATTTAATTAATAAGAAAGTTCTATTCATCACAAGAAAGGGTAACCAATTTTTTCTATTTATTAAGCACGGGCACCCGTTTCCTTCATTTATTAAAATATAGGCAATCATTTCCTTCAGTTGCCCAAGCTACCTATCTCAACCATTTTCTTAAATTTTATATTTACTTCTTTTAATGGTGTTAGGGGCTTTTATTTTAAATTGGGAGCCAAGGGAAGAGAGAAATGAGAAAAAAGATAGAGAGAGAGCGCACACATTGAAATTGGAGCAATAGAAAATTTGGGAGATTCAAAGAGCTAAGAGCTTCAACCCAACTTCATTTCTCTACTCAAGTTTTTGTCATAGAAATTTAAATGACTATTTTACTTCTATCACTCCTCAAAAAATAAAAGAATTTTTGTTCTCTGAAATTCAATTGAATAAATTTTAACTATATGTATGTATCAGATATTTTTACTTTTTTTTTTTCAATTGTTCATACAATAACAACTTTAACTACAAGAATTAATTCGACTATATTTCTATTGAATTTGAAATGATTAGAATAAAGTGGAAGAATTTGAATAAACTACCTTCTCAAAATTGCACAAATTTTATTTCCTATATTTTGAGGCAGTTATTAATATTATTCTAGGGATAATAGTAAATTAGAACTCACACTTGTGAATTTATATTTAGAGTCAGTTTGAAATGAGTTGTGTTAAATGGATCATAGTGAGGCAAACACAAATTTATTTGGTTCATACAATTTCTATGATAAGAATTACATTTTGAATAGAGGACAATTGTAACTGTTTTACATGACAGTTTAATTTAGGATAGTTCAACGAAATAAGTCTTAGCCAACCAAAATTTACTCAAATTTATCATATAAACTTCATTTGCAATCCTTTTCAATAATTATCGCAACTAAACTTGAGGGCACTTTGTCCATGAAATTATACCTTTGTTGTGCACTGATTAAGTCCTTTGTTTGGCTAAATGAATTTTGAAATGAACATTTTTCTTGTGGTTGTTCTTTAGCCACCATAAGTGATGGTTTATAAGTAGTTCTATTTATTAGATTTCATTGTTTAATAAATGGATAAGGGAAGGGATATAGGTTATAATAGTTTTATAGAAAAATAAGGAATTTGAAATGCATGTTGAATAGGTAATTATTGTAGTTTTTATTTTAATTAAGCTAATTAAATTGTAATTTAAAATGATAGGAATGAGAAAATTAGAATGTCAGTATTCAATGATAAAGCTAGATTTATATAAAAATTATTATTTTTGTTCTTGGAAAAGTAGGTTTTTTTTTTCCAAGTTTTATTTCAATGCTAGTTATTTATTGATATTCAATGAACTAGAAGGAAGATGTCAACTTAATTCTATCTTAGTAGACTAAATGAAAAAGTGACTTTATTTAGTTATTGTAAGATGGTAGATCATCTCTATAAAAAAAAATTTAAAAGAAAATAATAAAAATAAATATTATAGATAATATGTATTATAATCTATTAGAAGTAGAAATGAATTAGAATACAGAGACAGTTTTTTGCAAGAATGTTAGAAATCATTCTATTAATTGCTTGATGTCAAAAGTGCTAAATTGTTTCTTATGATATACCTTTAGGGATTTATATTTTTTGTTATATATTTTAAATATTATTATTATTATTATTTTAAAAACCCCAAATGTCAAGAATGGATTAGAGTTGGTTCATAGTTACTTTTTTTCATGTTAGTGATTATATGGGAGGGGTGTTGAATGTAGAATAACAGGGAAGGGTAGAATTGGAAATGATGAACATTTCACTCTATCTACCTGTTTTAAATTATGGGATTAAGTTGTAATGTCCCCATCTTTTTAGCAACTCACTGGAGTTCTTAACCTTTACATTCTCTGAAGGCTAAGCGAAGAAATAAGGAGAAATTGATTAAATTAATTTCTTATAAAGTCATTAAAAAAATTAAAATTAAAAGGTGACTTTATATTTAATTAATTTAATATTTTAGAAGCACAATTAATAATTTTATTGCAAGGGAGAAGCTTCTAGAGAGTGCATTTTTTAGAAATACAATTAATTATTGTATTGGAGAGGGGGAGACTTCTAGAGAATGCAATTAAATAATATTTTGTTTCCTTCTAGAAGGATGAAGGAAAAGAATAAATAGAGGTGAGAGCTTCATTGTTAATCATCTAATTATTGTGAATTGCATTTGATATAAAATTGGAGAAGAAACTAATCTTTCCAATTTCAGTTAACCATTGGAGAACGTCAACTCTTCAATATTGCAACCATTTGAGGTGGTAATGTATCCATTGAATTTGGTATTTAGGAGAGCTTCAATTCAGGAGTTCTATTTGTGCTTAAATTAGAGCATCCATTTATTGTTGGCTGCTACAGTATGCAAGAACAATGCCGCACTACAGTACTTATGCTTGATTCATCTCCATCCTTGGGCATCACTATTACTAGGTTCCTCTTGTAGCTATTGGTAGTTAACATTGTAATTTGTTTTAGGGCATATGATTTTGCTGTGATAATTTAGAATCAGATTTTGGCATTACTATAGTTATTATTGTAAGCCATTTGTCATGGCAAACTCATAGCATCATTGTACATGAGAATGAATTCAATAAAGGAGATAAATTTTGCATACCATTTGTTTGACAAAATATCCATCTAATAGCATATAGGCACCCAATTTTATGAAAAATAAATTCCACGTTGCCTCAAATTTATTTCCCTAAAATTAGTAATAGCCTCTACCACCAATACCAATTTTCCCTCATCATCCAAGGGTGGAAGCATTGTAGAAGGAATAATATGATGTCCTAGTGCCTACTTGAGATGTGACCCATGAAAAATGTTGTGCACCTTGCTCTCTGCCAGAGAATCTAACTCATAAGCCACCTCTCCCACTTTTCTAATAATCCTGAATGGGCCATAGTATCATGACTTAAGTTTCTCACCACCACTCTTCTTGAGAGTGGATTGATGATAAGGCTACAACATAAGTTACACCATATATCCAACCTCAAAAGTATGCTCAGTCCTCTTCTGGTCTGCATAATGCTTCTATTGATTCTGTGCCTTGGTTATATTGTGGAATTTATTTTTCATTGATTAGTCAAATGTGTGTTTTGACCTTGACTCTATTTGACATTTTTGAGCTTTATTGAAATGGATGATGTGGAATGCTTAGTAGGATGTTAGTCCTTACATCTTATAAGATAATATTTAGTTGTTTGATTTTTTTCTTGTATTTCCTATTAAGAATAATCATACCTATTATAGCTAATGTTTATTTTTCTATTTTTTTGTTATATATGTGTAGAGATGAGGATATGCTGCGAAAAAATATAACTTCTGTATGTAAAGGGTTTCTAAGACTAAATGAAGGGTTGCAAAATACTCAGAATAAAGGGAACTCCATTTTCAAATTACTTTCATTGTTATTGAAAATTTAACTATATGTACTTTGAATTGTATTCAAGTATATTATATTGTTATTATTGCTTCATGTGAAGGAATGTTCTCATAGATGAACAATCAACAACATCATTCTTATGGAAATGTTTGTAGTATGATTATTCAAAATCATATTCATTCTATTATATTAATTAGAATGCTAAACACGAATGATAGTTTTGGGTACATAATGATTAAATCAGAAAATGAATTATATTATATGTATTTATATTAGTTACTCTCTTTGGAAATCAACTTGTATGAGCAGATATAATTTTGAACATTTTATTTTCAATATTATTGGGTCAAGTCTATAAATCTAAGGCTAGTCCTTCAATGACAACATAAAAAATGGATCATTTTAAATTATATGTGTGCATATAATCATTTGATAAATGCATAATTAGTGCTACTTTCTTGAGACATGTGTGCATAAGAAGAATGTTAGGGGTTAACTGAATGGGAAATATGTGTAAAGTTTGAGCACATATTTCATTTTTCAATGTATCTATTTATCAAGGTATTGTCCTTAGAATAAGCACAAGAATAAATTGAAAATATGATTAGTATACAAAATTTATAATTTGATTATCTTACATGTAAAATGCATGTGAATCCTAGATAGATTCTACATCTAAAAATTGTAGCATTGACACAAAATGTATGTGTAACATGTGATTTTAAATATCAAAGGATATCATCATTGTGTGCATGTAAATTTAATGCAACATACAATGTGTCATCATGAAAATATGTGTCATACATATTCTCCACGTTGAACTTAGAAAACAAACAGAAATTTAGTTTGCATGATAGGAACAAAGCAAAAGTGAATTTCATATGATTGAGGATGAAGGGTGTTAAGAAAAAATACTGTTGATAAGGTCAAGTGAATTTGGAGAAAATGGGGTGATCAACTTGCATAACCTACAATCATAGATCATAATAAGAATATTGTAATTTAACTTAACAGTATCAAATTTCCACAAGCCAATAGTAAATATCAATGTATTTCTAGATTTAGTTGTGTGTGTTTTCTGGATACTAAAAACACACATAATTGAATCCATAAATATTTTGATATTTACTAATTGAACTTGTTGTGAATTACATAAAAGAGTGCGCATAATGTGTTAGACCCTTCTAATTACAAGAGTGATAATATCTAAAAAGAAATTATTTGAATTAAATTAAATTATTTTATTTTGAGGTTTAATTTTTTCTAGAACTTGGAGTATTTAAATTTTTTAATCATACTAAAAAAATTCTAGTGCATGTGCATGTAAAATGTTGATCTTCCAAGAACAAGTTGAACCATATAACATAGCATATTTAGAATATACATAACACTCAATTTCAATATTGATAGTGATTAAACATTAATAAAAATAAGTAGTATTTCCACCAACACCATCCTTTGTACTAGAATCCATGGTAGTTGTAATGAAGGATGATGGATGTCATGATATATGAACACTTTCACTAACATAGAGTCATCTCTCTTTCTCGAATGCTCCTTCTCCTTCTCCCTACACACCCTTGATTAACATAATAAGAATTTAACCATAATTATATTTATTTGAAAATAGAATTTAACTAGCATCATCTAGATAATTCAATATTCATTTCAATAAACATCATTAATATAGATTTCTTCTAATTAAATTAGTAACTTTATTACTTTGAGGATCCTCTTCACAGTTAATTGCTCCCCATGAAACGACAAGGGAGGGATGTATGAGGTAAGACACAGTTGACTATTGTGGTTCCACAATGCACACCCCATTCCTCACTAGGAATGGCAACCCCCTACCTTTTTTCAGACTCTTGAACTTATAGTTTGAAATTTGGGAAAAAAAAAGTGTTAAAGTCAAAAATCATAAAAGATCAAAAAAATAGAAAAAACCAAAAAATAAAAATAAAAATAAAAATAAATCTTAAAAAATAAAAAAATTTAAAATAATAATAATAATAAATATAAATAAATAAATAAATTTTCACGTGCGCGCACAGGAGGTGCACCCTACGCACTTGTGCACCCGTACAGGACCGCGGGTGGGTGGAGGGTTATAAAACCCCCACCCCTGACTTAACACTTCATTATTTTCTTTCACAATGCATTTTGAGGAGCTTTCGACGTTGCACACAAGGTGTGTCCTTTCTTTTGTTGAGCTACGCACCCATAAACATTTGGCACCATGTGCCCATAAGCATTCGGTGCCATGCACCTTGAAATAGAGCCATGTGCCCATAAGGATTCGGCGCCATGAGCCTTGAAACAACACTACATGCCCATAAGCATTCGGTGCCACGCACCTTGAAATAGCATCATTCGCCCATAATAGTTCAGTGCCACATACCTTGAATCGATGTCGCACACCTTTGAAGCAGCGTTGTGTGCCCACAGTAAAACTTGGCACCGTGTGCCCAAGGAAAACCAACATCATGTGCCCAAAAAATAAAGCACTACCGCTCACACATGGTGCCGCACATAACCATAAGCTATTGCACACACCCTTGTCAATTTAATTAAATTTTAAAAAATAAAATAATAATAGTAGAAATAAAATAAACCAAAAAGGACACATTTTTTATTCAATGCTCATTTAGACATGAATTAAACATTTTCTTTTGCAATTAGTTTTTATCATTAAGCTAATAAACATTTTTTCTTGTGTCGTGTAGAGAAATGGCATCCACATTTGGAATGGCACCCAAGCCCATTGTATTTAAGTTCCAAGATGTATTGTCAAAATCAAGATTCCATTATGATTACATAGAAATCAAAGATACCGACCTGGGACACATAGATTTGGGAGAGTTCCTCAGAATCTTCAATAAGCCCACCGAGAGATTATCTCTAGTGTCCTCATTGATTTGTTTCGGGTTGGTGAGCCCAGCTTCACATCCAGTGTTGGTGCAATCGATAGAACTAATCATGACACTAGCACAACATTTTGTTTATGAGGAGAGAGTGGTCAAAAGCATCACAGGAGAAGTTGTGTTGGACCTACAACCCGATAACATTGAGAGGGTATTGCATCTACCAAGAGTAGATCAGTTCATTAGACTTTCATATGAACTAGCAGAGAGATGGTACAGGGAGCACCAACAGGAAGCAACCGACATCATACAATCCTCTTACCTCATTGAGAAGCCTCCTAGGGGGAGGATAAAGGGAAAAGTGAATATGACTTGAGGATACATGAAGGAGGACATTGGATATTCCATCATCCTTTTCAGGAAAGTCATGGGTCTACCCACAATAGGCCACCTCAACACTTTTATGGTCAACTTCATTGAGACCATCAAAGCAACAAAGATACCATTGGACTAGGCCACCACACTAAGTGAAAAATTTTGTGAGCACTTGAGGACAATAAAGGACAAGAAGAAGTTTTATATCACTTCTTACATGGTATACCTTCTTGCAGCAAGGGCCAAAAACTACCCTGGTTTGTATAGGAGAGGTAGTATGCAGGATCCTAATGCCTGGCCATATATAGTCTAACCCCAACTGGTAAAGAAGAAGCTCTCAGTACAGAGCAAGGAATATAGAATCATGAATGATGTGTTCATTTTTGCAATCATCCAATTCATTGAGGGAGATTATGGAAAGAGGCTATCTAATGAAGCTAAAACACAAATTATAGTTCTTGGAGTGTACTTTATCCAGTTCAAAATGTTCACCTATCTACGGATAGCTGGTGCCTCCATTAATCCTAAGAAGCTCCTGAGGTATCCTAGTGAAAAATTGGTGCTATTAGAGATTGCACGACAAATTGAGTCAACATATGAGAAGATAAAGAGACAACATAGACCTTAATGAGAATGGACCATGGTCATTGGACCATACCAGGTGAAATGGAAACAAGATATTTAGTCCTTCGAGTGGGAATGGGAGAATTATCCTCTCAAAGAATACAAGTCTCCTCGGTCATACTTGGATCATATTGGGAGAGTGGAGAGTCTGGCAGGAAACAATCCCACCATGAGGATGTTGTTGAAGATCATTGGATGAATGTAACAAATGACTATGATGTCCGTATAAGGGATTATTATAGGATGACTTTGTATCTAGCAGAGAAGGCTCTCTAGTTGAACATCTTGGAGGATATAAGGCAATAGGATTTAAAGGAGTTACTGGACCCCCTGTTCAACTCAGACAAAATAGGAGAAAGGCCCATTATAAATGCTAAGGTTGGTGAGGCATGTTGTCAGAATGATGAAGGATTGGATCAAGAAACCTTTTCCACTTGATCCAATACCTGATATAGTGATCTTTCATGTGCATGCTTTCCCAGAAAGAGGTAGAGGGAAGAAAGTAACAATTCCTACCTTTGCAGCCTAGTCTCCTATCAAGCCAAAGATAGTATACCAGCTTGATCACCTGGTTGGATACTATCACCCTCTAGAGAGGAAGGGAAAGAACAAAAGGAAGAGAACCTTACCCCAAAAAATTCAAATAGAATGGGCTGAAGAATAGACACCTCCCAAACAACAAGAACAAATTGCACAAGGGTTTGAAGATATTGGAGCTACTCAAGTCTAGGATGAACGTCAATTGCCTCTCATTGTGGCCAGCCAACTAGAAGAGGGAGAGATTCCATAGGTTTCCATTCCTCCCATGCAAGATGAGCCAGCTTCTCCTTTTGTCCCCAAGAAACAAAAGAAGAGGAGTAAGATCCCGATGAAAAAGAGGCAAAGGATCAATAGAAGATTGGTGCCTTCTCCATCTATTCTTGAAACCATTTTGGAAGGAGATGAAGAGGAGGAAGAAGAAGAATCATAAGAGGAAGAAGAACAAGTGCCCCTACAAGGAAGAACTTGGCTAGCAAGAGCTACTGAGCTACAAAGGAGAAAGAGTGCCATGGGTACCTCGCCATCCACCCAAGTAGAACCCTTAGAACTCTCTTCCTCAGAAGATGAAGTACAAAAGTGGGTGTATGAGTAGAGTGAAGAGGGCAATGACATTTTTTCAATGTTAGATTTTGATTTTATGCCTATGGGTATAGAGTTAATTGGCGATAAGATTAGGGACACCTCTATAGATGAACCTCAATAAGAAGATTGGACGTAGATGCCACTAGATACACAAGGTCATTATCTCACTCCCACATCTCCACCACAAATTATGGTGGTAGATAGTGGCTCAATGACTCCTCTACCTCAGAGTTTAGAAGAAGAGAAGGTTTAGGAGGAACCATCACAGGAGGAGAGACTAGAACAATGACGACTGATGAAGTGTCAAAGGAGGGACAAATAGTGGAATATTCTCAACCACCATCCCAAGACACTAAGGTGCAAGCTATAGGATCCATGGAGATTGAGGTTACAAAAGGGTAGCCCTCACAACAAGAGACAACTTCGAGAAGAAGTGAAAAAGGGAAGGAAGTTGTAGAACATACCGCTTCATCATCAAGAGCTAGGTCCTTAGTCAAACACATTACTAGATGGATTTGGAAGGAAATAATGAGGAGTACTAAGCCTCAATTTTGTTCTTCAGAGGAAGACATTTGTGACATTGTCAAGATTCTAAATAAACTTGAGTCTCCATCACATGAGGCACCACTGTTGGCATTTGTCACTAGCACATGGAACTAGGAATTGTTTGCACAGGTGGTTGTCCCTCCTAGAGACATAGATGCGAAGAGCCTTGGCCTTGAGGATTAGAAATTGAAGGATGTTATGTTGGGGAGGCCTACACAGGATTGATTAATGATGGCCATGGGAGTCAAAGAGGTTCTCAAGAACATGGAATAAGATGAGGCCGAACTCTAAACACTTCAAATGCAAGTCAAGATCCTAAAGGGATATCTAGCCGAAGTAGTTGGTCCTCTGGATCCTAAACACCCCGAGAAAACTTTGAACACTATACTTAGAGAAGGGGGAGGTGTATAGCTAGATCCATTTTTGAAAGCCTATCAGCAGTGGTGGGAAAGTTTTGAGGAGAAAGGTGTTCTAATCATCACAGGGAATTTGAAGTTACCTTGTCATTTGATGAAGAGTAAAACATCATTTGGTTATTGAAATTTCCCATCGATGATTACATTAGTGGAATCTAGGAAGTGCTACTCCTAATTTCATTGGTTACCTACCGATCTCTTTAAAAGCTTAACTCACAAACATGTTGTTTTCTATAGCTTATGTTCTTTAGGATTTCAATTTCACATTATTTGATTTGAATCTCATCTTATTTGTTTTAAGTTTTTTTATTATTTTCTTTGCTAATCCCTTTCTTAGAATAGGATTTCATACTAGCTGCATAGTTAGATTGCATTCATAAAAAACATAAAATACAAAACATAGTTTTCTTTTAGCGTTATTTTTGAAATAGTGTGCAGATTCTACATTCCATCCAGAATCAAAACAAACCAGCAAAGGCCTCCGCGTGAACATTCACATTTAGCTTCAACTGAGTGGGTTCTAGTAGGTCATAAGATCAACTAGAACCTTGGAGTTAATTCAAAAAATTAGCTTTTCAAGAGAGGAGTTCGCAAGAATTCCTACTGTTTAGCATCGTGTAAAATGATAGCCCAATATAAGTGGCACTAGAAGGAGGGTCACACTTTTAGATCTCAGAAAAAAGTGGAAAATTTGCCAAAGTTTTGAAATTTTGGACTTTTTTGCAAAAATCTATGCTTCACACAAGTTCAAATTTTTTTTGAAGTTTTTGAGAAATTTAGGTCCACAGCTCCACAGCTTCCTAGGTTTGTAGGTCTACAGGTATGCAGGTTTGTAGATCCACAACTTCATGGGTGCGTAGGAGTGCAAAACTCTATGGTACACAAAATTCAGTGAGGTGAGAAAGTGTACTTCTGCAGAGGTGCACTTTTTCTAGAATTGATGCAAACTAGAAGATATTGATCCCAAATCTCCATTTCAATGAGCATTAAGGTCTACACCAAGTGCACGCGAGTTTCTTGAACTTACCTACTTCTGCAAACCACAGTAACAAGGGAATATCCCTAATTCAACCACTTCCATTCAAACTTTCATCATCTTCTTCAAATCCACCTCCACTCCAACCACCTGGTGGACCACCACATATTCCAATAGCTACTCCTCAAGAACCACCTTTAGGTCCAACAAACCCTCCAATGGCCTTTTTTGTAAACACCTTAGACTCACCAATAAACTTGAGAGGTGCACTCCATGACCACCCTAAGAATCCTGAGAATTTTTGCCCAAGATTCATCTATGGTGAGACACAAACTGCCAAAGATCACATCTAGGTACTCAAGGAAATTTGTGACCACAAGCCAGTTGCTAACAAGGATGTGGTTCTTTATTTATTCCCCTACTCTTTGGGGGAAATTTCCTTCAATTGGTATGTTAATTTGCCACTTGGATGCATTGGAGATTGGGAAATTTTCAAAAAATTGTTCTTAGAACAATTCAAAACCTTCATCAACCCAACTGTGATACATCACCAATTCATATCAATCAAAAGGGATCGAGTTGAGACAATTTCTCACTTCAACCATCACTTTCATATGGCATATCACAAGCTAGAGACACCATACACTATACCAGTTAAAGCCACCATTTAAATTTATCCGAATGCTATGGACCATCTTATTGCAATGTTTCTGAGAAGACTTCCTACAACAAATATCGACACATTGGATAAAGTCTTCGCACAAGCAATTACCTTCACTAAGCAAGGTAATCCTAACAGAGGAGGATTAATGCTTCTAGCTCTAGCTATCACAACGATGCCAACATACCCTGCCAGAGTACCTATGGTGCCTAGTCAATTCATACCTATGAATCTAGTTCCATTACAACAGGCACTCACTTTGTAAAATCCAGCTCTAACGTACCCAAGGTTTGAACCTTCGAAAGCTGCCTTCTTTGAGAAAAAGGCAATAGTACCTGCTAAAGTAGACAATGGTTTTGTTTCAGAATTTGGTCAGATGAAACAGGCTATGTCCCAAATGAATAACAAATTGACTCATCTAAGGTTTTCACAAGGATAGAACAAAAACTTTCAAAGGAACAATGTTTGTCCCTACAATAACAATTATGGCTAAAATTATAATAGGAACTTCAGTGGGAACAACAACAATAATGTAGGAAACAACAATAGGGGGAACAAATTCAATCCTCCTGATCCTAGTAATGGCTTCCAAAGATAGAATCGACAATGGAACACTCGACCAAATAATGGAAGCATTCCTACTGACAACAACAATAACAATGTTCAGTATGCAGATATCAATCAGTATGACAATGGTCAGAATGCACCTAACAATGATGGTTTGTATTATAATGGGAATCAATAAATGACTCAAAACTCTCAAGTGAATGATAATAATTTAATGCTATGTTACTAGAATTCTATGATTCTACATTGAATGTATAGGTAGAACAACACACTAGTGAAGATTCTTTTTACTATTCAGTTAGGAACCTGATCTTCAGCATGATGAGATGTTTTCCTTTTGCAATGAAAATCAAAATACATAGAAACTAAGAAATAGGAGGAACCTTTGACAGACAAAATTCCTCTAGCTTTACAACCAACTCCTCTTGATCCGAGAGCAAGTACCAATCCAACACCAATTAGGCCAACATATGGAGGACAACAAAATCAAAATCAAGTGAATGTACCAACAATAAGGAAAAATATTGCTTGGTCTATTGAAAAGTATAATGCCGTTGAAGACTTGAAATGAACCAAAGAAAATATGTCCATGTTTGACATGTTACAAAATTGTCCACAACAGTGCGAAGCGCTCATGAAGACTCTGGATCATACAAAGGTATCCCATAATACAAATAAAGTCCCTCAAAAGATGGTATCTCAACAAGTCAATGTTGCAGAAGCAATGCCCACTATGTTCAAAGAAAAGGTTGAAGTACCCCCATTTTTGCTTAGCATCAGGATATATGGAAATAATATTGACAATTGCTTGATTGATTTGGGAGCCTTTTGTAATGTGATGCCACTATCAATAGCACAAAGGTTAGGGGTAAGTCCTCAACCTTCCACTAGGATAGTGATACAGTTGGACAAAATGGAGGTAAAAGTCATTGGTGTGTTGAAAGACTTTCAAATACAGTTGACAGTCTATCCTCAAATTCAAGATGTCATTGATATACATGTGGTGGACATTCCAGAGACATATGGGTTGCTCTTGAGTAGAGAATGGGCAAAATGCCTAAGATGATGGTTTTCTATGGATTTCACTCAGTTATGGTTACCATGGAAAGGATTGAACAATCAAATCAAGATAGATGCGGAACCCAAATTGAAAATGATGATTACAAATTGCAATGCGTCGAATGAGATAGCATTCTTACAGTCGGATTTGGGTTCATACAAAGTGATGGCATTTGACACTATTCCAATCAAAGCATCCCAAGATTAGGATAAGGAACTCAAGATACCAATCCCAAGGGATGAGATCATGACACAATTCATAGATAATATGGTGACTAATTTACAGTGCTTGGGAGAAGAAGCTAATCCTAGCATCTTACTCCTCCTAGGATTTTGCCAATTACACAAAGTTAGCCAATCTGAATTTGAATGCTCATCATGCCAAGGAGCGGTCCCAAAGGTGTTAACACATATGATGGAAGGAAAATGTAATAAAATTTTGGAAAAGGGACCTATGGGAGATCAAAGTAATATAAACTCAACTGATTTGGTAGAGCAGATCAGAGAGGAAATTGAAGATCTAAATTTATCATATAGTGATATCTCTTCTGATGGTCAAAGTTTGTCTTCTCCTCCCCCAAGAATGATCAAGATTCAAAGAAGAAGATAGTACGTGAAGGGAAAAGGGTGAACTTTGGTTGTTGTTCACCCTAAACCCAAAATAGATCAAATTAAGGAATTGATAGAGGAAATTCAAGACAAACAAGAAAAACATACATTCTCTCTGTCAACATGTTACAATGGGGAATCATCAAGTCCACCCCGCGAGAAGTTGCAATAGGTTCCCAAGAAACAATCTTTTGACTCTCAGATCAAAGGGAAGTTAAGAAAAAACAAACACAAGGTTAAAAAGCCCAGGGAAGATCCAATTTGAACACTTTGCTTTGATAGTTCCAGATGCAAATTAAGGGCTGGAGTAGGTATAGAATTGGTTAATCCAAAAGGTAAGTCCTTTTACGCAACATATCGATTATAGTTTAGATGTACTAATAATGTTGCAGAATACAAAGTCTTGATCTAAGGACGTCTCTTTGCACTCGAGAAAGGAGTCATGGCCATCATATTGAAGGAGATTCTCAGTTGGTTATTTGGAAAGTAAAATCATTATACTCTTGTAACAACAAAAGGTTACTTTCCTATAGGAAAAGAGTATGGGATTTATTGGATGATTTTAAAGCTTTAAACATAAGGTCCATTCGAAGGAGGAAGAACATGGTGGCAGATGCTCTCGCTATTTCAGCAAGTGCATTACAACTAGTTGAAAGAAAAAAATTGAAAAGATTTTCAGTAAAGTTGGTTGTTGTCCCATCTATTTTGGACAATATTACCAACTTTCAAGTCTTTCAAGACAATCAACACATACTTGAATTTATCATGTGCAATAGTCACTTTAAAGGACAAGAAATTGATAACAATCTGGATGACAAGCCTGAGGATGATGAACTTGAAGATGAAAATGGGGTCCTGAATTTAAAGACTAACACTATTCCCAAGGGGATGGTTGAGTTAGAACATATTTTTGATCGTGATGAGTCAACACTTAATAAATGAATGATCCAAGAAAAGGGGATCGAGGAGTGTAATGAATACAACCTAGGGACTGAAGAAGATCCGAGGATGGTCTAAATAGGGAAAGCATGCAATACACAAGAAAGGGAAGAAATGCTCAAGTTGCTTACAAAGTATAAGGATTTCATTGCTTGGAGCTATGAGGAGCTAAATAAATATGACCCCGAGATTATAACTCATAACATCCCATTGAAACTAGATGCCAAACCTTTTTGACAAAAGCAAAGACCTATCAATCCCATCCTCGAGCCCTTGATAATGAAGGAAGTCAAGAAATTGCTAGATGAAAAGATCATATTTCCCATTTGTCATTCTAAATGGGTGGCTAACTTGGTTCCCATGCAGAAGAAGACTCGAGAGATTCGCCTTTGTGTTGATTTTTGTAACTTGAACCTGGCATCTCAAAAGGACAATTATCCTCTACCCTCACTTGATGAGGTTTTGAAAATTGTGAATGGTTCAAAAATGATGTCTTTCTTAGATGGATATTCAGAATATGATCAAGTGATGGTTGAGGAAGAAGATTGACTAAAGATAGCTTTCACAACTAAATGGGGAAATTTTGCCTATAGGAGAATGCCTTTTAGACTAATTAATGCAGGGGCTACATTTCAGCGAGCCATGGATGAAGCTTGTAAGGGATTAGTAAATAAATATATAGTCATCTACATGGATGATTTAACTATCTTTTTAAAAGATTGAAGCACTCACATTGCCGATTTAAGGCAAGTATTCAATAGATGCCATAGGTACAACATATCCCTCAATCCCAAGAAATGTTCATTTGGGGTCACTAAAGGAAAGCTCTTGGGGCATATCATTTCTAAAGCTAGGATCTCCATCGATCCTAATAGAATTGAAGCTATTCTAAAATTTTCACCTCTGCACAGTCAAAAAGAACTCAAGTCTTTCTTTGGGAAGATAAATTTTGTGAGAAAATTCATAAGTGGATTTGCAAAAGTAGTTCATCCCCTTAATGATTTACTCAAAGAGGAAGCTAAGACATAATGGATTCAAAGATTAAGAAATCATTCAAAGATATCAAAGTGGCCATTTCTACAGCCCCAGTCTTGGTGAGTCCTGATTTTGAGTTACCTTTTAAGATCTATTCCTTTGCTTCCAAACATTCTTGTGCTAGGATCCTAACACAAAAGAAGGAAAAGGAGGATGAAAGACCAATATTTTTTATGAGTTGCCCCCTAAAGAATGCGGAGTTGACCTATTTGAACCTTGATAAACAGTCCTTTGCATTAATCAAGGCAGTAAAGAAGTTTTGTCATTACATACTAAGAAGTAAGGTATATGCAATTGTACCTGATCCAGCGGTAAAGATACTTTTGATGTAGAATGAACTTGGTGAAAGGAGAGGCAAATGGATGGCCATATTTTAAGAATTTGATCTCGAAATTCAACCTATGAGATTAGTAAGAGGTCAAGGGTTGTCAAGAATGATAGCTAATAACCAGGACAGAGATGAAAAGGAGTTCAAGTTTGATAGTGAAAAAAATGAAGATGATCAAGCTAAGAGGATTGTATCTCAAGTTGATATTGACCAAGGTGTGGTGATAGACATTTGGTATCAAGACATTGTTTATTATCTTCTACAAGACCAATGCCCTAGTTGGATGAATAGTTCAAAATGTAGGGGACTCAAAATGAAGTGTGAATCCTACATGCTATGAGACAACAAGTTGTACCAGAGAAACTATGAAGGGATTTATCTGAAGTGTTTAGGCCATGAGGAAGAAAAGGAAGTCTTAGAACATTTTCATGACAAGTATGGTATAGGACATAGTTAAGCATAAACAACGGCTCACATGATTTTAAGATCAGGTTATTTTTTCCCTTAATATTCAAAGACACTTTCAAGCATGTATGCTCTTGCCATATCTGTCAAACCAGTGCCAATAGAGAAAGGAATCTAGCAATGCTCTTATAGCCTGTGTACGAGATATGTCCCTTTGCAAAGTGGGGGTTGGATTTCATTGGTCCAATCAATCCACCATCATCAAATGGACACGCATTTATTCTCATATCTATAGATTATTGTACACGTTGGATGGAAGCAGAAACATTCAGAAAGTGTACTGCTAAGGTGGTAACAGACTTCTTGGAAGAAGACATTGTTACTAGGTTTGGAATGTCATTCACCCTTGTGTGTGATAATAGGTTTTCTTTTGCATCTACATTCTTGACCCAATGGGAATTTGAAAATCAAGTCATTATCAAATTCTCTTCAAATTACTACCCACAAAGAAATGGGGTAGCAGAATCTACAAACAAGAACTTGATCATAGTAATAAGATGATTGTTGAGAGAGAACCCTAGGGATTGGCATACACAACATAAATATGCCTTATGGATAGATCGAGTGAGAGTAAAAAATGCTTCGGGGACTTCTCTGTATTTGCTTGTCTATGGACAAGAGCTAGTATTTCCACTCAACCTCAGAATTCCTATTTTAAAATTCATGAGTGGGTATGCTAAAGATGCTGACAAAGTACAAATTATATTGATGAATCTTTTAGAAATGGATGAGAAATGAACAGCTGCATTGGAGCACATGGCTAAACATCAAGCTATTGTGAAAAGATGGTTTGACAAGGGAGCCACAATTAAATCATTTAGGATTTCCAACCTTATTCTACTTTGGGATAAGGCAAAAGAAAAGTTGAGTAGCCATACCAAGTTTCAATGCTTGTGGACATGCCCTTACCAGATTGCAAAAATTCTCAGAGAAAACACTTTTAGGCTCAGTTCCTTATAGGAGGAATTTCTTCCCTTGCCCGTAAATGGGCAATTCCTGAAGAATTATTTTGAGGCCTAAAAGACCAAAATAAATAGTTAGATTTTATTTTTACATTTAGCTTAGATTTTTATTCTTGCAAGTGTGTTTATTTTATGCAAGTGTGTTTTGCTTTCATGTTGTATGTTTGCTTTCAATCGTGTGTTACTTTTCAAAGTTGTGTCAGTGCTGGTGGGTAAGGTGTACTTGAGATTTTCTCTCAAGATTTTACTAACCACTCTTTGGTTTTGATTTTAGGTAGAGGTATTTCTTTGTCAAGACATTTGGATGATTGTGTGTCTTATACCAACCAAGCAACGAACATTCCTTGTAGAAATAGGGGATTTTCTGTCTAGAAATTAGAAGCCTAGACCAACAAGTTCTCAACACTTTGCAAATCTAAAAGTTGATTATTTTAGGTGTTGTCAAATTGAAGAGAAAGATGAAAAAGGGCAATCCAAACCCCAAATGGTTCAAATAGGAGGGGTCTTCTAAAAAATTTGCTAAGATCATTATTTGGCAGGAGAGTTTCTAAAAATTTCTAAAAGAGGAACGCAATGGATGTTCACAAGAGATTGAATCAAAGAAATGGCACCAATGTCCTAACTACACAATATAAGTGTAGTCAAGATACAGAAGAAAAAAGAAGAGAGAAATAAAAAGAAAATAAAACAAAAGTACGGTGTTAAGACTGAAGGATTCTAAAGATCTGAGCTGGCAAAAAGATAAGTTTTCAAAACAAAGTATCTTGTATCCAAAACATGGCTTCATCAAAACTACATGGAGCAATTATTCAAATTTTCTAGGAAGTTAAAAAGAATGTGGCACCCTGCTAAGAGCCCTCGAACTGATTCTCTCATCTAGTCAAGCAAGTGATCAACGAATAGCCTTCAAAGAGATTTTGAATGAATGAGCCAAGAGGAGTGGAAGATTGTTTACGAGTTGTTAGAGAAATTTGATAGACTATGTACTAAGACATCAAAGGGAATGAGCACATGAATCACACACTGAGCTTTAGGGTTTTGAATTCTAGAATTCTGATTGCAAAGTCATCTGAAATACGCTCTAGGTGTTCAAAGTTTGGTTGGTGTTTGACACATGTTGGAAGAATGTTTGCTAATGAAGAAATGCTATGGTCATTTCTTCCTTTTTTTGGGACTATTTGTTGTGGTCCCACAATGCACACCCCATTCCTCACTAGGAATGGGGACCCCTAACTTCTTTTTGGACTCCTGAACTCACAGTTCAAGATTCGAAAAAAGAAAAAGTGTTCAAGTCAAAAATTATAAAAGATAAAAAAAAAATTGAAAATTTTGAAAAAATAAAAATAAATAAATTAATAATAAAAAATAAAAATAAATAAATAAATTTTCGTGCCCGCATGCATGGGAGGTGCGCCCTGTGCACCCATGCACCCATGCAGGGCTGCAAGTGGGTGGAGGGTTATAAAACCCCCATCCCTACCTTAACATTTCATTAATTTCTTTCACAATACTTTTTCAGGAGCTTTTGACGCTACGCACAAGGTGCATCCTTTATTTTGTTGCGTCGTGTGTCCATAAACATTTGGCGCTACGCACCCATAAGCATTTGATGTTGCACACCTTGAAATAACATCATTTTCCCATAAGCATTCAGTGCCATGTGCCTTGAAATAACACAACAAGCCCATAAGCATTTGGTGCCGCACACCTTCAAATAGCATCATGTGCCCATAAGGGTTCGGTACCATGCGCCTTGAATTAGCCTTGCATGCGTTTGAAGTAGCACAGTACACTCACAATAAACCTTGGTGCCACATGCCTTGACATGGCACCACGTGCCCAATAAACCCTTGGTGTCATGTGCCCAAGGAAAACTGGCATGTCACACCCAAAAAGAAAAGCACCACTACTCACACATGGTGCCACACGCAACCACAAGCTATTGTGCATGCCCTCATCAAATTTTTTTTAAATAAAAAAATTAATTATATATATATATATATATATATATATATAATAGTAGAAATAAAATAAACCAAAAAGGATGCATTTTTTTATTCAATGCTCATTTAGACATGAATTAAACATTTTCTTTTGCAATTAGTTTTTATCATTAACATAATAAACATTTTTTCTTGTGTCGTTCAGAGAAATGGCATCCACATCCAGAATGGCACCTAAGCCCATCGTATTTAAGTTCCAAGATGTATCGTCAAAATCAAGATTCCATGATGATTATGCAAAAATCAGAGATACCGACATAGGACACACAAATTTGGGAGAGTTCCTCAAAATATGCAATAAGCCCATTGAGAGATCAGCTCTAGTGTCCTCATTGATTCGTTCTAGGTTGGTGAGCACAGCTTCACATCCAGTATCGGTGCAATCTACAGAATTGTTCATGACACTGGCACAACATTTTGTTTCTAAGTAAAGAGTGGTCAAAAGTGTCATAGGAGAAGTTGTGTTGGACCTATGACCCAAAAAAATTGAGAGGGTCTTCCATCTCCAAAGAGTAGATTAGTTCATTAGACTCTCATATGAAGCAGTTGAGAGATGGTATAGGGAGCACCAACAGGAGGCAACTAACATCATACAATCCTCTTACCTTATTAAGAAGCCTCCTAGGGGGAGGATAACAGGAAAAGTTGATATGACCTGGGGATACATGAAGGAGGACATTGGATATTCCATCATCCTTTTGAGCAGAGTCATGGCTCTACTTGCAACAAGCCACATTAGCACTTTTATGGTCAACTTCATTGAGACCATCAAAGTAGCAAAGATACCATTGGACTAGGCCACCACATTCAGTGGAAACTCGTGTGAGCAATTGATGATAGTAAAGGACAAGAAGAAGTTTTATATGACTTCTTACATGGTATACCTCCTTGCAACAAGGGCCACAAACTACCTTAGTTTGTACAGGAGAGGCAATATGCAGGATCCCAATGCCTATCCATATATAGTCTACCCTTAGTAGATAAAGAAGAAGCTCTTAGTATAGATCAAGGAATATAGAATCATGAATGATGCGTTCATTTTTGTGATCATCCAATTCATTGAGGGAGATTATGGAAAGAGGCTATCTAATGAAACCAAAGTACAGATTATAGTTCTCGGAGCCCACTTTATTTAGTTCAAAATGTTCACATATTTATAGGTAGCTAGTGCCTCCATTAATCCTAAGAAGCTCCCCAGGTATCCTAGTGACAAACAGGTGCTATTGGAGATTGCACAAAAAATTGAGTCAGCATATGAGAAAATAAAGAGATAATAGAGACCTTGATGGGCATGGCCCATGGTCATTGGACCATACCAGGTGAAATGGAAACAAGATATTCCATCCTTTGAGTGGGAATGAGAGAATTATCCTCTGGAAGAATACAACTCTCCCTCGCCATACTTTGATAATATCAGGAGAGTGGAGAGTCTAGTAGGAAAGGAATTCCACCATGAGGATGTTGTTGAAGATCACTAGATGAATGCAAAACATGACTACGATGTCCATATAAGGGATTATTGTAGGATGAATTTATATCTAGCAAAGAAGGCTCTCCAGTTGAACATCCTTTAGGAGATAAGGCAACAATATTCAAAGGAGTTACTGGACCCCCTTTTCAACACAAAAAAAATACGAGAAAGACCCATAATGAATGTTGAGGTTGATAGGGAGGAGGCCGATGATATTAATCATTGGGCGAGGCATGTCATTAGAATGATGAAGGATTGGATAAGGAAACCTTTTCCACTTGATCCAATACCTGATAATGTGATCTTTCATGTGCATGCTTTCCCAGAAAGAGGTAGAGAGAAGAATGTAACAATTCCTACCTTTGTAGCCTAGTCTCCTATCAGGCTAGAGACAGTATGCTAGCTTGATCACCTGGTTGGATACTATCACCCTCTAGAGAGGAAGGGAAAGAAAAAAAGGAAGAGGACCTCCCCCTAGAGAATTACAACAGAACAGGTTGAAGATCAGGTGCCTCCCCAATAGAAAGAACAGAGTGCACAAGGGTCCAAAGATACTGGAGCTACTCATGTCTAGGATGAATCTTAATTGCCTCCCATTTTGCATAGCCAACTAGAAGAGGGAGAGATTCAATAGGTTTCTATTCCTCCTGTGCAAGATGAGCCAACTTCTCCTTCAATCCACAAGAAACAAAAGAAGAGGATTAAGATCCAAATGAAAAAGAGCCAAAGGATCAAAAGAAGATTGGTGCCTTCTCCATCTATTCCCAAAATCAAATTGGAAGGAGATGAAGAGGAGGAACAAGAAGAATCAGACGAGGAAGAGGAACAAGTGCCCCTATAGGGAAGAACTCAGCTAGCAAGAGCTACTGAGCCACAAAGGAGAAAGAGTACCATGGGTACCTCACCATCCACCCAAGAAAAATCCTTAGAACTCTCTTCCTTGGAAGATGAAGTATAGTAGTGGGTGGATGAGCAGAGTGAAGAGGGTGATGACATTTTTTGAATGTCAAATTTTGATTTTATGTCCATGGGTACAAAGTTGATTGAGGATAAGATTAGGGACACCCCTACAAGTGAACCTCAACAAGAAGATTGGATGCAAATGCTGCTAGATACATAAGGTCCTGATCTTACTCCCCCATCTCCACCACAAATTATGGTGGTAGATAGTGGCTCGGTGACTCCTTCACCTCAGAGTTCAAAAGAAGAGCAAGTTTAGAAGGAACCATCATAGGAGAAGAGACTAGAACAAATGGTGACTGATGAAGTGTCAAAGGAGGGACAAATGGTGGAATATTCTCAACCACCTTCCCAAGACACTGAGGTGCAAGGTACAGGATCCATAGAGACTAAGGCTATAGAAGGGGAGCCCTCACAATAAGAGACAACTCTCAGTAGGAGTAAAAAAGGGAAGGAAGTTGTAGAACATACACCTTCATCATCAAGAGTCAGGTCCTCAATAAAACACATTCCTAGATGGATCTGGAAGGAAATAATGAGGACATACTAAGCCTCAATTTTGTTCTTCAAAGGAAGACATTTGTGACATTGCCAAGATTCTAAATAAACCCGAGTCTCCGTCACATGAGGCAACACCATTGGCATTTTTCACCAGCACACAGAACTAAGAATTGTTTGCACGGGTTGCTATCCCTTCTAAAGACACAGATGTAGAGAGCCTTGGCCTTGATGATTATGAATTGAAGGATGTTATGTTGGGGAGGCCTACATGGGATTCAACCCAATTAATGATGACCATGGGATTCAAAGAGGTCCTCAAGAACATAGAATAGGATGAGTCCGAACTCCAAACACTTTGAAGGTAGGTCAAGATCCTAAAGTGATATCTAGCCGAAGCAGTTGGTCCTCTGGATCTTGAGCACCCGAAGAAAACTTTAAACACTATACTTAGAGAGGGGGAGGTGTACAACTGGATCCATTTTTGAAAGCCTGTCAGTGGTGGCAAATTTTTTTTGAGGAGAAAGGTGTTATGATCATCATAGGGAATTTGAAGTTACTGCATGCTACACAGCAAAATGTAAATAAGATCATAGTAAGTTTGAAGTAGGACTTTGAGATTATGGATGAAGTTCGGGCCTGGAGTAAGGATTTGCAAACTCTACAAGCCATAAAGGGGAAAAGGTACAAGGTTTTGATTGATCTATATACAGGAGAAGAGTTAGATATGATCAATGATTGGATAGAAAAGATAGCGGATAGCAATAAAGTAATGAAAACATTACATGAGGAGATCCATCAGCTCAAGGAACAAGCAAAAGAGCAAATTTTGGAAGCAGAGAGACACTACAGTGATGTGTGCTTGGATATTTTTGAAGATGATGAATGAGAGAAGTTATTTCCTGTTGAGGTTTTGGTAGAGAATTTTAACAAGACTTTTGAGGAAGCATCTAGTGATGAAGATATCTGACAAGCCTTTAGGACAGAAGAAGCCTTGTTAGAATTGGATACCAAACTCAAGGATTTTTTTGATACCCGAATTAAGGTAGACAATTACTGACATAAGGTCAAAGAAAAAAATGAGGCTTTAGATCTACTGGATGCGGCTAAAATTACTGAGATTATAGAAAAATTCAAGGGCAAACATCCAACCATAGCTTTGAGATGAAGACGAACAAAACCCTGCTGCCAGAATTTCAATTTTGACACTCAGTAAAATTTTGAGATTTTGACCCAGTCAAGGTTTGCAGCTCTATAGCTCCTCAAGTGCATAGGTCCGCAGCTTTGTAGCTCGACAATTTAGAGGTGTGCCGATAGTTAACTGCTTGCTCTAAAAATAGCAATTTCCATGTATCAAGAATGCATTCTGACAATAGTTTAACTTCAAGACATGCCTACTGAAGGACTAGCTTCCAATTTTGGCACCTCCAGACACTCCTACTTCGACTGAAGGCTTCCTCCTCATTCTTCTTTAATAATTTCTTTTTTTTTGACATGTAAAGGCTCATGCATCCAATTAATGAATAAAATATGGATGGAGCCCTACTAAGCACCAGATTAATTGTTAGTTTGTATATAATTAGTTTGTTTTATTGTTTAAAAGCATTTTATTGCATGAAGAATATCTCTCGTGCTCTCAACACAAATTGAGGAGATGATTTCTTATAAATACCCTATTTTAATATGTAACAAAGGCCACCATTATTATGCAATAAAATTATACTTTTGGTGCTAGCATTTGGAGTGTAGTCATTCTTACCTAAATGTGTCATTATTTTGTGAATTTTATTCATGAGATTGTGATTGAGCCAAAGGTTTATTCTATTGTTTTTGGTTGTGTGATCTTTTAGTTATGGTATTTGCTACAAATTTATGAATTCTACTAACATATCAAGCTCGAGAAAAAATCACCAAATTGTGCCTAAATAACTCTTTTTCTCGCATGAGCGCAGTTTCCATGGCCTTATGATTTGATGAAGAGTGAAACATCATTCGGTTATTGAAATTTTCCATCGACGATTGCATCAGTGGAATCTAGGAAATGCTGCTCCTACTTTCATTGGTTACCTACCGATCTCTTCAAAAGCTTAACTTGTAGACATGTTGTTTTTTGTAGCTTATGTCCATTGGGATTTCAATTTCACATTATTTGATTTGAATTTCATGTTATTTTTTTAAAGTTTTTTTTTTATTTGCTTTGCTAACCCCCTTGTTAGAATAGGATTTCATACTAGCTACATGGTTAGATTGCATTCATAAAAAACATAAAATACAAAACATAGTTTTCTTTTAGTGTTATTTTTGAAACAGTGTGCAGATTCTACATTCCATATTAAATCAAAATGAACCAGAAAAGGCCTCCACATGAACATTCACATTTATCTTACACTGAGTGGGTTCTAGTAGGTTGCAAGATCACCCAGAACCTTGGAGTCAATTCACAAAATCAGCTTTTCAAGAGAGGAGTTTGCAAGAATTCCTGTCATTTAGTATCGTGTAAAATGGCAACTCAACATTGACTAAGCCCAAAGATGTCCCATTTCCATTGTATTTCCTTTGGCCTTCCCTATACCAAGTAAGTGGCATAGGAAAATTTGACTAAATCATTAGAAACCGTGACCTAGAAGTAAGCCTAGAATTTGATAGCCATAATGGTCATTTTTGCACTTTTTAATCGTATATGACAATCTAAATTTTCTTTAGACCATATAGGATCACATGTCATATTATTCTAAAACTATCAATATGATAGTTTAAGTTATTAATAAACCGTAAAAATTTATTATAAATAATACAATAATTTACTTTATAATATAAATATATGTTATTTGTTTGTTTATATATTTTAAAGTGATAGATATGAATATTCTATTTTAATACATGAATCTAGAAACTTACTAATTACTAATTATTATATTATTTATGTTTGCAATAGAATATGTAATGTAATGTTTCTATATTGTTTATTATTTATTTATATTAACTTAGAATCTTTGATGTTTGCATGTACTATTACTGTATATTTATTTTTTAGTTTTAATTTTTTCTTAAGAAATAGAAAGTTTCTATATAATTTATTATGCAATATTATAAATTTATAATTTTTTGAACTAAGAAATTTGATATTGATTATTCAAAATTAAAAAATGACTGATTTTTTTCATAGAATATAAAATGAAAGACATCAAAATGATCAAACCATCATAGAAAAATCATATGACAAGTGGGGGTGACCGTGAAATTCTAGGCCTGCCTAGAAGAAGCATAGAAGCATCCAGATTCTACTCGACCACTAGTCATATATCAATGTGAGATTCTCCATGTTAGGAAGTTTCTTGACGAGCCATTTCATTCCATCACTTAAACAAATGACATTATGGTAGGTGATATGTGGCTTCATCAGGTACACTGTTTATGCAATTTGACATTGCCATAATTCTTTTGTACATTGTGGCTTCTCTTGGCCTACTATTCAACACAATTTCCACTCCGATGTGAACAACCACTATTTTAAATATTTAGTAGTATTCTAAGGCTCCTAATTTCTTATAATCAGCATTTGAGTACACAAATTTTTAACTTTAGGTAATTTTTAAGCTAGTTTAGGTGTTCATTGTTTTAGTTGTTGTAATGGGTGTGGTGTTCTTTTACACATTGTTTCATGGTGTTAGTTCATTGTTAATTCTTTTATTAAGACTGTTGGGATTTTGGGTTATGTGGAAAAACCTATTTTAATCTTTAATTGAAAAAAATGATTTTATTATCAATTAACAGTGATCTTGGACAAAAAGAGATATGCATAAATTTTGGGCAAGTATCTCATAGTTCCACACTATGTTATAATTCAAACATTCTGTAAAAGGAAGGTTACCTTCTTATAGACCCCAAATGAATTTAGGGGCAGTTATAAACAAGCTCCATTGTAATTTTAATTTTAATAATATATTTCAAGGAAGGTATTCCTTCTTAAAGACCTCAGATAGAAAAGAGGTCATTGTAGTAGTCAAGATGTTACATCCCAAGCTAGATTAGGATTTTTCTTCTCAATTCTTTTTTCCCCAATGTCCATACTTTGGACAAGGTAGAAAAAATTGTTCTATTTTGAAATGATGAATAAAATTGACAATAGGCTTTTACCAATCAAAAAAATTTATAGACTATATATATATATATATATATAGAGAGAGAGAGAGAGAGAGGTTGTAACCTCTAAAACTACCCCATTTAACCTTAAAAATAAAATACATTATCTAATGGATTTGAAATATCAATAATTATATTTGTGTGTTAAATGATTATCTTCTTGGTGTTTTCTATACCTCTCTATTTTTCAAAAAAATTACACCTATGTTTCACACTTCCACTTAACATTTAATACACATTTATTTTTGAAGGAATAAGAAAATTCTAAAGAGTACAATAGTAATACGCTATAGCCCCAAACCCAAAACATTAGAGGGTAACGAGGCCAAAACTTACCAAAAGAGAAAAAAAATGGGTTTACATAAATTTTAGTGTTCTATGTTCTAAATATGAAGGTTGTATTCCCCAATGACATAGTGTATGTGAAAAGATAGTCAATAATTTCCCATGCAACATTGAAGATTCTTACCGCATCAATATCAAATGAAGGAATAAGCCATTCAACCTATTATCATGTCAGAAACTAGTCAGCAAAATCTACATTTCACAACAACCTGAAGATTCTTTATCATGTTTAAATAGGTTTTTCACAACCTTCTTTTCTCCAAAAATGTAATTGATGACGTTTGAAGATATTCAGATTCACACTAGAATATTCCAAGCTTGGAAAGGAGGTTGTTTCTTTAGTTTTCTATATGTTTGTGCTTGTTCATTCTCTATGTCCATCTAAATCAAGTCTAGAGATATTAGTTTCTAATTTTTTTTTTTTTAAATATTATAATTTGATACTTACATGTGAGGACAAGGGACTTCATAGATTACTCACTAACTATTTTAATCAAATTAGTTACTTGGTGTGCACTAGTCTAATTATTATATTATTTCTTATTAATAATCTTATTTTAGAGAAGTTAATTTCATTTAATTCAATTATTTTAAAAACTAGTTAAACTATTAGAATTTATCATGAATAGTATGTTAGTAGTGATGTCTTGTTAGTCTATAATAATTCTTGATACTTTACAAATCAAATATAACATAGAGTAATAGAGAAAATGAGCTTTGATCTATGAACATGTTAAAGAATCGAAATAAATATTTTATTCAAATTATCTCCAATATTAAAAAAAAATTTGATTTATTTCAATGACATAGTTTTTTTATCAGTAAACGATCGAAGCCTTTGATTATATTAATTTAGTAAAATAAAATACATTAGAGTATCTCCATTCAAATGAGGGCACTGGTAGGAAAGAATGGAGATATTTCAATGGTATATAATATAAATTAAGTGAAGAAAAAAATATTCAAGTGTAATTATCTACTACTATCACATAGTATTTATATAAAAAATTATTCAATTTTAAGCTGCACTTTTACTAGGTAAGAAGGTTCAAAATCATTCTAAAATTTTTAGAGCAGTAGTTGGAGATGCAGGCATATATATTGTCAATGGGGGAGCTAGCTAATCTCCATTAAAATACATGAAAGATAAAAATAAATCAATTTTATTTTTCAGTCTCACCAAAATATAGTGATTTTATACAAAATCTTTTGTTGTTTTCTGTCACAAAATATATAGATCTTAAAGAACAAATACAAAAAAATTCAAAAAAATCCTTTTTATTTTTAGATACTTTTTAAAATTTGAAACAAGGATAACCACATTACAAACTATCTGATCCAATCAAACATGTGGTCTCAAATTCTTCTTTTCCTAGCTCATTTGGTTGAGAGCAGAGGCCTGAGGCTGTGGCTTATCCCCATGATTCTCTCCAAATTTAATTGGTGAGACCGTAGTGCGAACCTGTTGCCCCACCCACAAAAGATTAGTCTCACACCAATTCCCCTCAACTTGATCGCTGGGCTGGACTGCAGGATACCTCAGTCACTAGCCCCAAAAAAAAAGAGCATCCAGTTGGTCAAACATGATCATGATCCAGAACTATGACTGCCCGAGAAGATGTCGAGCAGCTTGCAAGAATCGTCCTACCCATTTCTATATTGTCAACTCCATACCTCCAAAGCCAAGATGTCTGACAATAGCTTTTCTTTTTTCTCATGCGATATGTTTCTGGTAGTAGCATCTCTAACATCGGATAAAGAGCTACATTTCTCTTATAACTTTTTAGCTAAAGTAGTTTTGCCAGAGCCACCCTTGCTCCAATATTCCCTCATTTGGTACATTTTGAAGGCTTCTAGCATATTGAGGTGTGCTCATTTCAGAGTCCTATACAACTCCATCTATGCTTAGTCTCACCCGAGGTTTTGCGGCCACCGGTGGTACCTCTCCAACCTCTGTCCCCACACGATGAGCTATATGCTCAAGCAGCTTGTCCTCGTCTCTACACATGCAAACATAACAATGAATAAAAATCAGGCTGCAATAGTTGACCTTATTCTGATAAAATATAAAAGAAAATTGCACAAGATGCATTGATAAATTAAAGGTGTAATTAGTACTCACTCCTTGCTGTCAATGATGTGGCCAAAATTAAATGAAACACAGTGAAGCGCCTCCTTCCACTCCCAAATCTTTTCTGAGGCATATTTTTGCTTCTTTACATGCCGAACAAATGCATCAGCATAGGCTCCTTTAGCATACTGGACGTCTTCAGGCTCAATATGGTAGAAAATAGGAACAATTCTAGTGCCCCTCTCGACCATAAGTGTCAGCTTTGACAAACACCAAGGGGATTGTGCATAGTTCTTGGAAAATATAGCTATATGAATCTTAGCACTGATTATTGCTTCTTCTGTTACACTAGATAGGTGATCCCCCAATCTAAGCTCTTCAGAATGCAGAAAGACCTTCACTCCCATGTCCTTCAGCCTGCTATAGATAGGTTTAGCCAGTACAAATTTGACGTCAGGACTGCGATGATTAATGTGTACATCATAACAGACATCTCTCATAGGCCTTGCATATATTCCACCATAAATAAATGCCAATTCACCCCGTGGGTGAATGATTGGATGAGTGTTACCTAATTTGAATTCTTGAGCCTCGTTACCTTCCTTCGTTGCCAAATCCGTCATCTTCTTCAGGAGCATGTCCTCGTCGTTGACATATTCAACAACAAAGGAAACATAATAAACTATAGGGCTCCATTGGCAACATTAATACAAGGGGAATAGGCATATGTAAATTGGAATACATACTCCTAGTGTACTCTCATGAATCAGTTATTGAATACATTGTTATTGTGATCATACTCTATCTACTTTGGTCTACTGTGTGCTTGTGTTTGAGTTCTTAGTTCTTGGGTGAATTTTGCCCTTAGGCAAATTCTTGCATGGTATCAGAGCAACTTGGAGACTTTCTCATCGCAAGCCGTTCGAGACCTCTCGCTTACTTCATCACCTCAACCCAAATCTAGAGTGCTGCAGAATTTGGGAGCGTCTAGAGCCAGATCTGACCTCACCATTGCGTTCAAAACGCTGAACCAGTGAAAATCAACTATAAACTTGGGTACCTTGGCCCAAAGTCGACCGTGAGACAATTTTTTTTTGCAAATTAGAACCCAGAGGCCCCGATTTGCAGTATGAGTATAATCTTATTTTCAGATCTGTAATTCATTTTTGGATCTGTCCATTTGTGGAGTATATTTTATTGTTCGCAGGGCAATTTCATGATAGCCGACCATACCAGTAATATACCAGTGGCCTTAAAGCGCTACGAAATATCACAAATTTTGAGCGACACTCTATATTCTTGGCGACGAAATAATCTCTCGCAACTCACAAATTTGACATCCTTTAGCTAGCGGGAAACACTTTACAAGTTGTGTTGCGGCAATTTCATTTTATAAAGCGCATGAAGTGCATTCCCAATCAATGTGGGACAATTGTAACTAAAATTTCGCAGACCAGTGAGCATATTTCGAACGGTGAGGTGTTTCCAGCATTGCTGTACAATCTTTCGGTAGCTGCATTTATTTTCGGCATGGGTTCGACGCTGTCTTACAACTTCCAGCAAATGCTGCAGACTTCTGTCACACCATTTCTCCTTTTTCGGCAGTGCAGTGGGAAGCATCTCTGTCGCTGTTAAAACATTTCTTGCCCACACGTGGACCAGTACAACGTCGACACGTGGTGACCAATTAATCGCCCACAACCACGTTAACAGACGGATTCGGTATTGCCACATCCTCACGTGGAAACTGGCCTTCTTTGCTAGGTTAGCAGTATGGTTCACGACACATGTCATTTTTGTACAAGTACGAATGGTGACTCAACTGCCACGTCACCCAAGGGCAGATGTTTTTGGCTGACATCAGCGATTTATGGTGTTAAAATTGATGCCCATTTGACCGTCAAAACTAGGCATTTTCCAACTGCATTGATGGTCGTTTGACCATCAAATTTAGACTCGCATTTTCTCCTACAGTCCCCTCTTTAGATTGCTTTTTAGTTTGGTAGCCTGACTTTGCGAGCCCATAACTCAGACATCTGGACTCCAATTCAGGTGCAATTTTTTTTTGAAATCGGATAAAATTTCTTGAATTTTTCAGTGTTGGTGTTCTTTTCTATTTTTGGTGCACATATTTTGTAGAATTTGCATTTTTTGGTGACTGTACCTGCATAATCCTGCCTTTTGCAACTTTGGAAGCTCCGTATGGGCACATCTAGTCACTTTTTCAGGTTCCATATTTTTTGGAAGTGTGTATTTTTTCATCTACTTTCCAGATTTGAAGTCAAATTCTAGGGTTGTGTGGACCAATTTCTCACTTTTAGAATTAGGCTTTTTTCGGCATTGTAATGCTTTGATTCTTTTTCAGAATTGTTGTTAAATTGAGGTATAGTGCTTAAGTGACAAATTTAAGCCTCATAAGGCAGTTGTAAAAGAAAAATAAAAAATTTCACTTTGTTCATTTTGACAAGTGGCCCAGTGAAAAGGGGGGGGTGTGTACTGTGTTTTGTGTGTCTCTCTCTTGTGCTCTTTTCATTTTTGCATCATTGGTTTTAAATATCCTCCTTTAACTTCATGCAACTATTCTACATGGAAAGATATTGCATGGGGTAGATTAATGGAAAAAGGATATAGTCTTTATGTTGATGGTACAATTACCCAACCTACTGATGCTAGAGAACTCATTGATTGACAAAATTAAGATCGATAAGATTTAGGTGTTATTAGGAGTTGTGTACATGGGGATCTTCTCTTTCACATTAAAAATTGTTTAGAATCTAAGGAAGCTTGGGATAAACTTGAACAGTTGTATAGTAAAGTGGATGAAGAAAAGGGATTTCAGATTGAGGATGATCTACTTCTCTTGATTCCTAAAAATTATGACACAAATTAGGATTATATCATCAAAGTCAATGAGTATAGGGCACTTCTCAAAGATTGTGGAAATCCCATGAAGGATGACAGGTTAATTCATCACATCATGAAGAGGTTACCTTCTGAGTACGCTAGCATTGTTTTGAGTTTTAATACTCATAGGTTGACCATGGGATCTTCTTATCAGAAGCCTTCCTTTGATGGATTTGCAGATATGTTGATTGTTGAACAATCTCACTTGGTGGATTTTGGACTTCTCAAGTCATCTAAGACCAAAGCCTTAGTGGCTAGTGATGATCACAAATCAAGTCAAGGGGGAAAAAGCAACAACAACAAGAAGCAGTGGAAGCAGAAAACACAATCTAAGACACAACAATCCTCCTCTCAACAAGGCAATTCTTCTTCAAACAAAAAGGGAAGTAATGAAAAGAAGGATAAACTCTTTTGTGTATACTACAAAAAGTCAAATCATGACGAGCATCATTGCAGGACAAAAAGAATCGATGAGTTAGAAAATCTACTCAAGAAGAACAAGATTCAAGTGCCAGGTACTTCCAAGGATTCTACTCCTACCTCTTCAAAAGGTAAAGGTCAAGCACTTATGGCAAACTCAAGTTCTTCTTTAAAATGGATATTTGACTCAGGTGCCTCTTACCATATGGGTTCTTTAAAGGAAGACTTTTCTTCAATGAAGCAATCAAAGTTACCACACATCTTCATGGGAAATGATGCTAAGATGGAAGTTGAAGGGACAAGACATGTTGAAATGGAAAATGGGGAATTCAAAGATGTTCTCTATGTTCCAAATCTAAGCTCTAATCTCCTATCAGTTTACCAAATCACTCACCTTGGAGATGGTCATAAGGTTGAGTTCCTTCCAGATTTAGTGATGGTGTGAAGTCTCAAAGATGATTCATTGGTAGCAATGGGGAAAGTCAATGATGACAAGAGACTTTATTCCTTCTCCCACTTTGTGCCTAAGAGGCCTTCTCAAGCCTTGTTAACTCACTCTACTTCTTAGATCAACTTATGGCATGAGTGGTTTGGTCACCTTGACTTCAATCTCTTCAACAACTTTGCTCAAAACATAGGGTCAAAGGTCTACCTAATATCAACTTTTCTAAGGGAGAGTGTTCATCTTCTTCAGTGGCTATGAATCTCAAGGAGAAGTATGATAAAAGGAAGTCTTCTCGAGCTCCAGTTGTTCTTCAACTAGTTCACATGGTATTAGCAGGACCCTTTGCAGTGACTTTAGTCAACCAAGGCCACTACATACTCACATTTGTTGATGACTTTTTGAGATTCACTTGGATCTTCTTCCTTCATCATAAGAATGAATTGGTTCATAAGCTTCAAGACTTCAAGACTCATGTTCAACACATGTCAAGAAAAGCCATCAAAGTACTTAGAGTGGACAATGAGAATAGATATGTAGAAAGAAGACTTAAGAACTTTTGCAGAATTGAGGGGATTGATCTTCAGAACTCACCAGCATTCAATCCGCACAAGAAAAATGTTGTAGCCATGAGGATTAGGACTCTCAAGACCATGGCAAGTTGCATGATTAAGGCCAAGTCTCTCGATCCTACACTTGAAGTTGAAGCCATTAGCAGTACTACTCACATACTTAACATATATCCTCATCTAGCCTTAGATTGCAAGACTCCTTTTGAGGCATGGTGCGGAAGAAAACTGATTGTGAGTCACCTTAGAGTCTTTGGTTGTGCAACATGGGCAAACCTTTCTTCCAGGAGTTGCAAGGCACTGAAACCTAGGCCTTGTACCTTTATTGGTTATGAAGACAATGTGAAGGCTTACAGACTGATGGATTCTGAGACACATGAGATTTTTGTGGAGAAGGATGTTCACTTTGAGGAAAGTTCACCAAACTTATCCTCCACTCCTCTCCGCACATTATACATAGTGGAAACTAATAGTGACACCAGTGATAGTGCTTCAACAATTTTAGACACGTGGGGTTCTATCGATAGTTGTAGTGAGAGGTCACATCAGTCTAGTCCACATGCTTATATTGCCATAGTGAAAGTTCCAACACAGCATGGTACATCTCATCTTCCATCTATAGCTTTAGTTGACTTGGGAGATAGACTTCAGGACTTACATCTTCTCATTAATGATGATTCTTCTACAGTTGTTGCGAGGGCTCACTCTAACCCTCATGTCCATTCTCTACATGATCAATCTTTATAGGTTCGCATGATTGTGGATCCTTATGAACAACAATTAGTTGAGGTCTCTTTGTAAGTAGAGGAGATAGATGGTTTAGTGGAACAGGTTCAACAGACATCCTTTACCGATCTGCATTCGTTCTTTTCAGCATAGTTGGAAGAGGTTAACTTCAGCATTAGTACAGGGATACTTGAGTAGGTGTCAGGGCCAACACACATCTTCAGGAGTGTACCTTTCGCTTTGTTTCTTCCTAAGGGGAGGAACACTATTCTGCATTCATGGACCAGCTTCTTCATTGGAGCAACTTTCACTTGCTGGCATTCTTTTGGGGGGGGGGCAGCCTATTATGTCTCTCTTCCTTCTCTCATTCTCTTATGTATATATTGGATGTATGTCGTAATGGGGGGGTCTTGATTACTCCATCCATCGATGCATCCTTATTTATCTCTCTTTTTGGGGGAGGGTTTTTCCCATGAGGTTTTCCCTCTTTCCTCGCTTTATGGGAGATTGCATATCATTATGTACATGGGTACCTAACATGGCCTAGTAGCCGGGACCCATTCTGTATCTTCATCCTAGTTTTGTAAGCTTAAGGGAATTCCCCTAAGTTGCACTTAAGGGGGGGTGTTGGTGTAAATAAGTATTTACTTATTACACTTACTTAAGTTTACTTAGGTTAATGCATTATTTATTATTTTGCATTATTTTATTATTTTTATTTGTGAGACACTTAGGAGTTTGTACACCTCTTTGAGTTTTGATGTAGACAACATAGGAGTACGTAACTCTATTTAAGCCCATGGTGTCTACAACATTGTTTTGCATATCACACCCTTGTAGGCTTATCCTTTCATCACCGTAATTACTTCTGTGCTTAATGGAGGATAACCCATATCTGGTGGACATGTTCTTGGTTGTATGACACATCATGATGCTAAATTATATGCATTCTAGAAGCTCTCCTGAGGCCTTTATATTCAGGCACTCCTAGTGTACTCTCATGAACTAGTTATTGAATACATTGTTATTCTGATCATACTCTGTCTACTTTGGTCTACTATGTGGTTGTGTTTGAGTTCTTAGTTCTTGGGTGAATTTTTCCCTTAGACAAATTCTTACACTTTTTTTTCCATTTCTTATATCATCTGGCTAGACATGGTAATAAATGAGAACAATCTTGGTGGCTTCTTTTTCGCTAATCAACGACAGCTCTCGCAAACACCACTTGGACGTTGCATAGTCCTTTGAAAATATAGCTATGTTAAGCCAAGTACTCTTTATTACTTGTTCTAGTACACTAGGAAAGTGACCCCCCAACATAAAATCTTCTGAATCCAAAAAAATCTTCAGTCCTCTTTCGGTGAGCATTTTATAGATAGCTGTGGCGAGTGTACGTATGATGGTTAATAAATACATCATACTTAACCTTTCTCACAAGCATTATCGATCCACCTAAAGTAGATGTAGTTGCTACAAATTCTTCACCCTGTTGTTGGATGCTTGCACTAGTCTTAGCTGGTCCTACAAATTCTTGACACTTTTTTCCATCTTTCGCTACACACTCTGTAATTGTCTTCAGCAGCATGTATTCGTCCCTGGACACATTCAACAATGAAGACAAGGGAATAAACTTCACAATCTATATGGATGAAACAAGTCTATGAACCTCAAGATTAGGTGAGAAAAAGATAAAAGAATGCTTCGATTAGTAAAGTCTGAGTGTGTCTAGTGGTACTTACTCCTTGCTCTTAACGACCTGACCGATATAATGTGAAACACTGTAAAGCACTTTCTTCCACTCCTTCACTTTTTCTAAGTCACGTTCAAGCTTTTTTGGGTCAAATGCATAACCTCCTTTTACATACCATACATCTTCAGGGTTAACATGGAAGAAAATAGGAACAATTTTAGTGCCTCTTCCCCTTTTGTACATGGATGATAGCTCTTCTAAGCACTAATTGGATCATTCATAGACCTCTGAAAATATTGGAATATAAAGCCAGACACTCTTAAAAGCTGCTTCTACTTCTTCATCTTCGAAATTGAGCTCTTCTGAATTCAGAAAAACCTTCAGTCCCAGCTCATCAAACTCTTTATAAATTGCTCTGCCTAGAGGATGTTTAAAATGATTGATAAATACATCATAACGCGAGAAATCTTTCACAGGCATTGTGGATGCACTAGAAGCAGATGTAGATGGTGGAAATTCTTCAAAGTGTTGGCAATTTAACTGAACACCACTGTGCAGGTTAGAACTTAGAAGCAGATGCCATGAAATTAGATTTAAGTGAACAGAACAAAGGTTGAAAAAAGGGGGGTTCAAAGAGAAAAGGAGTGGGTGCATATAAAAGATTAGGAGAGGGAGTTGGAGAAGAGAGATTTATGGGATTTTTTTCTATCTATAGATTGCTATTTATGGAGAATGCATACTTTGTGGGATTCATCTGGATTCGTCTTAATCTATGTCTTCTTCTAATTAAGATTGATTTATCTCTATATATAGAGCTATTGTAATCTCTTGATACACACAAAAATAAATATAATATCCTCTCTCCCTTCTCCAGTGTACGTAGGCTACGGTTGAACCACATATATCTGTGTGTTATTTGATTAGTTTCCTTATGGTATTAGAGCAGGTCTTGGCCTGATTCTGTCACGGGAGACCTAGGATTTCTTCTTGGCTGCTCAATTTTTTCTATTCCATTGTTTTGAGCCATTTTCCTACAAAAACCCTTTTTTGTGGCCCATTTTTTGCCTGTTCCTGAGCTGAATCGAGGGTGTGTGGCCATTTTTGCTTGTTCTTGAGTCGTTTTCTGTGCTCCCAGCGCGTGACCTGGCCTCTAAAACCCTCAATCTTGCTCTGTGCTGCTCGATTTTGAGTTCTCTGCAAACATCAAAGCCTCTTCTTGTCATGAGATCACCAGCCTTGCCATGTGATCTACCTTGAGATCTACCCTCTTCAAATTTCACACCTGCTCTACTGGTTCATGCAGGTTCCTTTATCCTCTGCCTCAGAAATCTAGTGTGTTCTGAATCTATGGCAGAGATTTTCATTGTAAGTGTTTTTTCTTTTCTTTTTTTCATGGCTGAGTTTGATTCGAATCCTAGTTGGAGACTTTCATCAGTTCCGTTAAATGGTATCAATTATGTAGCATGATCTAGAGCTGTTACTTTGTCACTTGGTGGCAAGAAAAAATTTGGTTTTGTTAATGGTGATAAAAAGTGTCCTCAAGCTACTGAATCGAGATATGAGGATTGGATATCCAATGATCAGCTTGCTCGATCATGGTTACTCAATTTGATGGACACTCATATTGCCAAAATTTTCACTTTTTCTAATTCAGCAAAAGAACTGTGGGATTCAATCATTGAATTATATTGGAACCAAAATAATGTTGCCCTTATTTTTGAACTCAATCTTGAAATTGTTGTAGCCCGACAAGGTGATAAAACCTTTAGTGAACACCTTGGGAATCTTTAAAATTTGTGGGATGAATTGAACTTGTATCGTCCACATAATACTGTTGCCCAAACTCTTTTGAAATGAGCTGAGGAGGACAAAATTTTCTCACTACTTTGTAGTTTGAAGCCTGAGTATGAATACATAAGGCACAATCTTCTAATGGATTCCACATTAACCACTCTTGCTGGTGTTTGTACTATTATTTAGCGAGAGGAAACTCGAAGAAAGACTATGAGCTCAGAATCCAAAACTTCAACAGAGAAGATTGAATCTAATGTCCTCTTGGCTGAAAAGGATGATAAAAGAAAGTCTCATTTTTTCGACAAAAACAAGAATGTTTCTCGCTACAAGGGTAAGAAGGAACTCTATCAATGAGATCATTGCAAGAAAACTGGGCATACTAAGGATCGCTGCTTGGAATTACATCCACATCTCAAATCTGAATATAAGGGTTAGAAGGATCATGCTGCTGTAGCTGAGACTTCTTTTTCAATCAATCAGTTGGGTCATCTTCTTCAACTACTTAGTAAGACTGTCTCTTCTGGCAATAGTTCATCCACTTCCTCTCACATGTCAGGTAATCTTCATGCTTATCTTACTTCCAATTCCAAAATTAATTCCTAGATTATTGATTTCGAAGCTACAGATCATATGGTCAATAGTCCTTCTTCAGTAACCAATTTTATTCCAAAAATTGATAAGCATGATATCTCTATTGCAAATGGAACTACTATTTCAGCCTTAGGAAGTGGTAAAATTAGTTCCTTTTCTCATAATGCTCCATCTGATGCTCTGGTTGTTCCATCCTTTCTTGTTCAACTTATGTCTATTGGAAAAATTACTAATTCTTTACATTGTGATGTCATATTTTCTCCAACATCTGTGATCTTTCAAGATAGCAAGTCGAATAAGACAATTGGTAAAGGAAAATACTCACATGGACTTTATTTTCTAAACTCCCTCAATAAGGCATATCATGCCAGTGGTGTAATTGAAAGTCACACTTTATATAAATGGCTTGAACATCCATCCAATCGTATCTTGTCAAAACTTTGTCCCTTTGCTTCTGTTGATTTTGATGTCTATGATGTTTGTCATTTTTCTAAACAAACGTGTTTACCTTTTGTCAATTCGTCTTCTATGTCTACTAAGTTGTTTTAATTAGTTCACTTCGACTTATGGGGACCTGCAACTATTGATTCTTATGACGGATATAAATATTTGTTGTTGTTCATTGATGATTTTTGTCGTGCTACCTAGTTATACTTGTTAAAATCAAAAACTGAAGTGACTTCTATCTTTAAAGATTTTCATACTATGGGGTTTAATCAGTTTGGTGCTAAAATTAAAACTTTTAGGTCTGATAATGGTACCGAATATGTTAAAGGATCTTTTTCAAAATATCGTCAAAGCATTATTCATCAAACAAGTTGTGTCAGAACTCCACAACAAAATGGGGTGGCCAAAAGAAAGAATTGACACATCTTGGAAACAACATGGGCCCTTATGTTTCAAACAAAGGTCCCAAAACAATATTGGTCTCATGGTGTATTGACCGCTGCATATTTGATCAATCGTCTTCCTAGCCGTGTTATTAAGTTCAAGTCACCATTGGAGATACTTAAAAATAGGACACCTAACATCTCACACTTGAGGGTATTTGGATGTGTCTGTTATGTGCACCAGCAAGCAATACACAAAGATAAGTTAGAAGCTCGCTCTACTCGGTGTGTATTCTTTGGGTATTCTTCCACTAAGAAAGGGTACATATATTATGATCCAGTCACTCGTAAAATTTTTGTTTCACATGATGTAAATTTTGTGGAATCTGAATCTTTTTTTAAAGCTTGTGTTGAATCTAGGAGTCAGTCCTAGGGGGAGTCTGTATCTCACCTGATTCTGCTGCCTACCATTACCAATGAGGATGCTATTCCTGATCACAATGTAGAAGTTCTTGAAGAAACACCAATCCCCACATCTCGTCAAGCTACTCGAAAATCGAGTAGAGCAACTTGTCTTCCAGAGTGAATGAAATATTTCTTCACTTATCATGCTACATCTTATCCTATATAGGAACACCTGTCTTATAATAATATTTCTCAGTCTCACCTAGATTTCTTGAGTATCGTTGATCATACTCAAGAACCTAAAATTTTTAGAGAAGCTAACTCCATTGCAGTTTGAAGGAAGTCTATGCAAGATGAGCTACAAGCTCTAGATGACAATAACACATGGGAGATTGTTAAGCTACCTCTAGGAAGGAAAACTGTTGGATGTCGTTGGGTGTACAAAAATAAATACAACAATGATGGTTCCTTAGGATGACATAAGGCCAGACTTGTTGCTAGAGGATTCACACAAACATATGGCATAGATTACTAGGAAACTTTTGCGCTTGTTGCAAAGATGAACACATTTCGGGTCCTCATTTCCCTTGTTGTCAATCAAGACTAGAAATTGTTTCAAATGGATGTCAAAAATGCATTCTTGCACAGTGATCTTAAAGAAGAATTTTACATGAGCATCCCACCTGGGCATTCACAAGAGGCCATGTTTGGTTTAGTATGTAAGTTAAAAAAGGAAATCTACTGGCTTAAAAAATCTCCACGGGCCTAGTATGCTAAGCTTAGTTATGTTCTTATGCTAAATGGGCTGAAAAAAAGTAATGCAAAACCTTCTCTGTTTGTTAAAAGAAGTAACTCCGGTATTGTTGTTGTGCTGATTTATGTTGATGATATAGTCATTACTGGTGATGATCAAAATGCAATTTCTAAGCTAAAAATTATGCTACACAATAGATTTTCCATTAAAGATTTGGGAACTTTGAAGTACTTTCTAGGATTAGAAGTTGCCTACTAAAAAAATGGCATCTTTCTTAATCAATGAAAGTATGTGCTGGATTTGTTACAAGAAACTAGTAAATTTGGAATCAAACCATCAGATATGCAACGAACAGTGGAGGAAAATTGGATGATACTGGTGCATTGTTGTCTGATATTGGTCAGTTTCAAAGGTCAGTTGGTAGGTTAATCTATTTAACCATTACTCGACCTGACCTTTCTTATGCAGTTAGTTTGGTCAGTTGTTTCATGCATGCTCCCAAGGCTCAACATATGCATGCCGTTACCAAAATTTTATAGTATCTGAAAGGGTCCCTAGGCAAAGGTATATGGATACGTAAGACTAGCCATAATTCTATTAATGCCTATACTGATGCTGATTGGGCAGGATCTCCCATTGATCGAAGGTCTACAACTGGCTATTTTACTTTTGTTGGAGGTAACTTGGTCACATGGAAAAGTAAAAAAAAGAGTGTTGTTGCTCGTTCAAGTGCTGAAGCAGAATATAGAGCAATGACATCAACTACCAGTGAAATTATATGGCTTTGCACTTTGTTGCAGGACCTTGGTTATGGTTCATCTCTACCGACTCCATTATTCTGTGATAATCAGGCTGCTATGCATATTGCTTCCAATCCAATGTTTCATGAGTGCACTAAACATATTAAAGTTGACTATCATTTTGTTAGAGAGAATGTGCAAGCCAATGTCATCCGCACAACCTTTGTTCCTACAACTCAACAATTGGCAGATATATTTACAAAAGGTCTTCCTGCTCTCAAGTTTCAAGAAATATTGTCCAAGTTGAGCTCTGTTGACATTTTTGCACCAACTTGAGGGGGAGTATTGGAGAAGGGAGATTTACGGGATTTGTTTCTATCTATAGATTGCTATTTATGGAGAATGCATACTTTGTGGGATTCATCTAGATTCGTCTTAATCTATGCCTTCTTCTAATTAAGGCTGATGTATCTCTATATATAGATTTGTTGTAATCTCTTGATACACACAAAAATGAATATAATATCCTCTCCCTTCTCCAGTGGATGTAGGCTACGATCGAACCACATACATCTATGTGTTATTTGATCAGTTTCTTTAGAGGGATAAGTAATGAAAAATAAAAGTGGGACTAAATGCGTAGACTGCGTGTATTTGTAGAGGTAACCCTGCGGAAGAATGGCAGAAGCATCACCGAAGGTGAGCAAGGCACCAAATTTTTCAACTTCGTTCAGTTGTTGTTTGGCCCTTTTATTTGACTTTTCGTACTCCTTTGGCCATTCTTCAAATTTTTATCTTTCTTATGGTGTGCATTGCACCCAATTTTGTGGGCTATTGCCTTCTCCTTTCCTAACTATTCGAAGCTTGTGAGGGGTGAAATTACCCAACCTTTCTTTTTACAAATCAACTTCAAAGCGGGCACCTTAAGAACATATCTAACGTTTAGTAATATATTATTTATTTGAACTGAACATGCTAATAATTGTCAATTTCTAGTTTAGATCATTTTGACAGGATGATTTCTTATGCTACAGTTATTATAGACATTTTTGAAGCTTTCTTAGAGACTTCTAGATATCTTGCATGTTTATGATCATTTTGAATCTTTTGTTCACTAGATGTACTTGCAAAGACCAAGACTGACATTCATATGAGAGTCACCACTTCAAACCTTTGAAGGTCTTTACAAATTAATTATAGGAAGCTATGAGTCAACTCTTGAGATCTTGCATTTTCATGGTGTTATTTTGAACGATTTCAAGTGTAAGGATTCATAGAAGTGCATTTGCTATTTGTCCACATTTTTCAAACAATTTTTTAGCGCCCACCATGGGGCAACCCACCTTTACATGTTTTTTTTAGATATTTTTGGAGCTAACCCCTTGTGTAGATGTGGTTGGAAGAGAAAACCCTAGATTTTTATAGATTTGATCGTATCTCCTAAACGGCTTAGTGTTTTGGTAAGAAAGTTTTTTTGTAGTTTTGTGAAATATGAGAGAGGCTTCAATTAAAATTTCAGATTTTTTTGAGGTAATTCATAATTTTAATAAAAAAATTCTTTATTTTTGTGAAAAATCATTTTTGGATGCTAATTTTCAAAAAAAGTAGAAAAGTCTACTTTTTTGGAAAAGTCTCTAAATTCTAAATAGGGTTGTTTCTTTTTTTTTTTTTTTTTAGAGATCATATGAGGGCTTAAATACTCGATTTACAAAAGCTAGTCTATTTTAATAAAATTAGTTCGTAGGGCACAAATGAAAATATTTTTCTTATGACATATTTGAAAAGCTCTCTTTTTTTTAACATGGATCCCTTTTTTGCACTTAGGGTTTTGGATCCAAATTCATGTCATATAGGTCTATTCTTGTTGACTGGGTCAAAAATAAAAATTAAATAAATGGGCATGTAATGATTAGCTTGCATTTATTTTTCTCATAGCTCAATGCATGATATGACTTGCCATTTGGATTATTTTATGGTTATTATTGCTCCTAGCAATTTATTTCCAGATCTAACCCTAGGGTTTGCATAAGTTGAATACACATTGCATATCATGTTTACTTGTTTGTCTTGCTTGTTGGAGAGTTTGTGGCTTGCTTGCATGAAAAGATCAACAAAAATAAAAATAAGGTAAAATATACTAAGTGTGTTGCATGGATTACCAAGTATTTTGTTTAAAGCTCTATAACAGTTGGTTTCCTTTCATTAAAATGAACCTTTTGTGTGTCTTACTTGAGTGATTTCTTGCTTTCATAGATCACATTTCAATTTCTGCTCTAAAGGAAAGAAAGAACATAGACGTTTTCTTGGAATCCCTGATTATTATTTATAAATCTGAAATTTATCTTAGTTGGTTAAAAAGAACAATCAAAATTCCATTCCCCAAATCCAACTTTCCAATTTACTATCTAGCTACCACCTTGCTTATTTTAAACCAATTTCCTAGTGAACATTCATCATTTGGAGAGTTCAATTCATTAATGTGACTCTAGGGTGACCTTGTTTTTGTCATTTTTGAGTTTATTTGACCATTCTGGACCTAATCATGAGTGTCTAAACTTGTTGTCACTTTGGATCCTTGCATCATAGTTATCTTTCAAATAGTAAATATTGTCTTATCTTGTTTCCAACATCAAAACTTGCTATGTTAGAGATTTCCCTAGTGAAGAAGGTTTTCTTTGGGGTTCTTTGATCTCATCATTGGATTGTGGGTATTCACTTGTCTAAACATATCAATTTGTCTCATATTATTACATTTTTATTACAGAACATTAGAGCTCTTGGATAATTCCACATTTGTAAGACCAACAGTGGCATATTGTGTTAGCCAATCGTGAGACCTCTATTGGCTAATTGAGTTAACGAGAGTTACAGATAGTTACAATATTACACCTTGTTAATTTGAGATGTGATTACTTTACTAACCAAGAGTAATACCAATGCTTCTTGGAGTCTTCCTATTTACTAGTGTTTTCCCTCTCATGCCAGTTACAACTAGGTTTCAAGTGAGTGATGGTAAACAACCTCAAGTTAACTTTGATCAATTACCCTTAGTTCCAACTCATCAAAAATGTAAAGGAAAATAAATATCTTTGATCGATCACCTAAGGGAGAAACAAAAATTGAGTTTACTCTTCCTAGTGATCTTAGTGAATTATACATACCTAGGGCCTCTTCACTTTCTAAGCAAGACATGATATTCACTAGAAACAAAGATAAAAGCATGGATGACATGATGAATGATAGATTATTGAGGCAACACAGAGTTGAACCTTTGGGACCTCACATAACTCATGAAGATCTCTATGGAACTACCTCAAAAAATGATTTTGATAGAGATTTACATAGAGGAAAATAACACTACGCTACATTTTTTACTCCTCCTAGATTTTCACCTAAATCTTTTCGCCCAATGGATGATAAAATCCAAAAAGATGAATTGGCAAAGATAACATAGTTGGAGAAACAAGAGAAACAAGTAGCACAAAAAATCAATGAAACTTTGGATAAATCTCAAGAATTTCTCAACAAAACTCCAAGAATCCCTAATGATCAGTTTAGTAAAATAAGATGTATATGGAAGCACAAGATAAAGAAATGGCTAAAAGCATGGCTCAACAAATGGTTAATGATATTCTTTCTTAGATTGGTAATGATTCTCCACCTACTACATCTACTAAAGGTGATGAAGAGAGATGTCTTCTACAGGAAAAAAGAAGAAGAAGCTTACATGGATCCATTCATAAAATGTGAGGTAGAAAAGAAAGCTCATGAAATAGCCCATCAGAAACTTAATGATGTACTTTTACTTGGTGGTGATAGTGTTTCTCCATCTCCTTCTCCTCCTCAAAGAGTTACTAGACATATGTTGCCTTCACAATCTCCTAAGGGAAATAGGAGAAAAACATCTCCTCCTCCTAGATATCAGCAAAGGAAAATGTCTCCTCCAAGGAATTCATAGCAACATCCTAAATTTACTACGCATGGTTTTGGTGTGGATTATGATTTATTAGACTAACACCCAGAATTTCACAATTACAAGGATCAATATATTTAGATTAATAAGGATAAATAATTCTTGGATTTAATCAACAAAAGTGTTCAAGTACCTTATAATTTTGATGTGGATAAGAATATCAAGAATAAGATCCTTCGTTTCAAGAATGAACTGAGAAAAATATGAAGATGTTAATGAATAAACTTACACTTAAGAATTTATTTTCTCTATAGAATGTATGTCCTTTACCTTTTGAGAGGAGAATTATAGAAGTTGGATTCCCTAAGAAAATATAATTTCCACATTATGACAAGTATGATGGTAATGGAGACCCTAGTGATCATGTGAGACAGTTTAATGTTTTAAGCTTGGAATTTTCACATAAAGATGATTATCTTATGAGGTTGTTCCCTAGGAGTTTAAAGAGCCAAGCTATGGAATGCTTCACTAAGATTACTCCCCCACTTAAGAATTTTGAGGAACTTGTTCAAAAAATTATCCAACACTTCTCGTACAACGTTCAAAAACCAATTTCTATGTTGGATTTATACAACCTCAAACAAGATCTAGGAGAACCTTTTGTTACCTTTTTACAAAGATAGAGACAGTTATGTTCTCATTACTCTAGAGAAATTCTTGAAGAAAGAGAAAATTGATATGCTTGTGAGTATTTTGGTTCCTAAATTGAGAAATGAATTGGCAAATGGGTGTTTGAGACTTTTCATAATATGGTAGAAACAACTTTTTGTATTGAAAATATTTTAAAGAATCAATGAATTATCAAGCATATTAGCAGCCAGAGTAACCACAACAATGGAAATTTAAGAATAGGAGTACTTCTTATAAAGGAAATCAATATGTGGCTAATGATGGTGTAGTTGATACCTTCAAGTCTAGTGGTCAAGTTGTTTTAGATTATCAGATGGTGTTCATGCTATGAAACTTCAAGCACCTTCTCGGCAAAATAATGGAAAAAATTCCAAAGAAAATTCTAGATGCAATTACAAAAATTCTCAAGAGAGAAGAACTTTTACAAAGATTAGTAGACCTTATGAGGATGTTTTGAAATATTTGGTTGTATCAAGATATTAAATTTGATTGAGAATTGAAAACCACCTCTTGTAAAGGGTCTGTTAGAATATGAAAAGATTGATAACCCAAAAAAGTAGTGCAAAGAATAAATATCTAAACTATGAATGCAAATGATACAAAATAAAAATAGCAACATAGAGTTAGTCTCCAAGAGAGTAATGCAAATGCTAGAAGAAAAATAGCATTAAGAGGATGCAAAAGAAATCAATTCCTAATACAAGCCAAGCATCATGCTTATATAGACTAGGAAGAGGGAGGAGGTGGAAACACCAACCAATGAGGAGCAACCAACTATCGGACTAAAGATAGCAAAGTATCTACCTAAGATAGCTAATGGATGCTCACATGTAGGAAGGTGACACCTTGCAACCACTTACTAAATAAGACATGCTTAATTATCTTAAGAATGATTATTAAAAGTGTAGGAAAAACCTAGCACTAAGTGGAAAAATAAATAACCCACTAGGAAATTTAAAAAAACTACACTAACACCCCCCATAAGCAAGGCTTAGGTGGATGTAGAAATGGGTCCTAGCAAGTTAGGCTAGATGAGGTACCTGTGTACATAAAAGTCCCCCAAAAGAGAGAGAAAAGAGACTCCCCAAAAAGTTAGGACTTTGAGTGAGAGGAAGAGGCCTCCCCAAAAGATGAAGCATCTCACACCACTAGAAAATCTTGCAAGTGAAGAACTTCCTGTGATCAACAAGTCATCAACATACAAAACCAAAAATAGGAGTGAATCACATTTTTGCAGAATGTAGATATTAGGATTAGAGTGGCATCGATTGAACCCAATTAATAGAAGGAAGGAGTCAATCTTGGCATACCAAGCCTGAGGAGCCTATTTGAGGCCATAGAGAGACTTTTGAAGATGAAAGACAAGTGAAGAACCCTAAAGGAATCCCTGTGGCTGCTCCATGTAGATCTCCTCATGAAGGTCACCATGAAAAGAAGCACTCTTCACATCCATCTAATGTACTTCCCAACGATTAGCTGCAATAATGGCAAGATCAAGTCAAATGGAATTCATTTGAGACACTAACACAAAAGTCTTGGAGTAGTTAATCCCAAGAACTTGGGAGAATCCTTTGGCGACCAAGTGAGCCTTGTATTTTTCAATTGACCCATTTGCTACAAATTTTTTCTGATAGATCCACTTACATCAAATAAGTTTTCTTCCCTTAAGAAGATGGACAAGATCCCAAGTGTGGTTCCTCATCAAGGAACTATACTCTTCCTGTATAGTTGTATCCCACTCAGAAATATTAGAAGCCTCATGAAAGGACTGTAAATCTAAGGAAGTAGTAATGAAGACATGTGGAGCATCCTGGAATCATGAACGAGTGGACTAGAAGATGGAGAATCTAGAGGAGAATCACCAACCTATGAATGATGACTAGGAAAAGAAGGAGGTGAGTCCTCTGAATCACTCTCTGCATCAGAAGTGGTGGTAGAGGACTACTAAGGTGAATTTGACTCATCAAAAGATCTATCATGTATTCCAAGTGACTCCAATGTCAAAGTAGGAGTTGGAGAAGTGATAGAAAGGGAGCTTGAATATCCCTCCTCAAACTAAACACTCCTCTCAATGAACAACTCATGTGTAGTAGGGTGGAGCAACTGATAACCCTTCACACCATTAGCATAACCTACAAAAATGCAAGCTCTACTATGTGGATCCAAGGCCTTGCATATCTCTACAGGAATGTAGGCCCATGTAGGAGAGCCAAAAACTTGAAAGTTCTTAACTGATGGTTTTCGATTGCTCCAAGCTTCAAAATGAGTAACTCCCTTCAAGGCTTAGTGAGGAACATGATTCTACATATAACAAGCATAGTTAATGGCCTCTACCCAATAGTATGGTGCAAGAGATCTAGAGTGAATCATACAGTTTTCCATTTCCTTCAAGGATCTATTTGTCTATTATGTAACATCATTCTACTAAGAATTGTATGGAACTGAATGCTATAAATCAATTCCCTCTAAAGTGCAAAATCTTCCAAATAGATGGTTGACATACTCACCACCATTGGTTTTGTCCATGAAACTTTGATGGCTTTCTTAGATTGCTTCTCTAAAAAAATTTTGAAGTCCTAAAAATGATCAAATACCTTTGACTTCTATTTGAGAAAGTACACCCAAGTATATCGAGAAAAGTCATCAACGAATGTGAGGACATATCAAGCCCTGCTGAAAGAAGGATGCTAAAATGGACTAGCCAAATCACTGTGAACTAACTCTAGTATCTGTGGAGCTCTCCATGCCTTACTTTTTCAAACCTTTCCTTAGGATGCTTACCAAGAATGCAACCTTGGCAAAAACTGCTTGATAACTAAACTGAAGGCAACCCTATGACCATGCTCTGCTAGTTAAGCTGATGCAAGTAGTAGAAGTTAAGATGGCCAAACTGCTCATGGCATAATTTACTCACATCATTAGAGTGAGTGAGAAAAATAGTTGAAGAAGGATCAGGAAAAATGTGAGAAAATAGATAGAGTCGTGATTGATGATCTGCTCTCCCAACTGTAATTGTAGAATTATTGTGCAAGTCACATATCTCCACTGAATCAAGAGTGAACTCAACCCACTTTCTTAAACTTGTGTGAGTGATGTGGTATACCGATAGGATATTAATTGACAATGACAGTACACAAAGAACATCATGAAATGTGCCATCCCCCACATCAATAGACCCTCTCGCACACACCTCAACAGGAGTGTCATCACCCATCAAAATAGAAGGTATAGTACATGGCTCCAAGGATGCAAGTTCTTCCTTAGATGAAGCCATGTGGTGTAAAGCACCTGAATCAAGAACCCAAGTGGATGGTGAGGAAGCAACTGCAACAAGGACCTTGCCCTTTCCTTTCCCCTTGTTATTTTCTTTTGCCTTGTTAGACCCTTCATTCAAACTTTGTTTGATAGACTCAGAAACACTGATATTATTCTTCTCAAGAATGTGTGTCAAGTGATCAGTTTGTTTCTTCAAACATTTATGTTCATTAAGACCAGGTCTTTTACAATAGGCACATTATACCTTTTCTTTCTTAGGCTTATTGCCCTTGGAAGATGGTGTATCAATAGTTTCTTTTGAAGAAAATAGTATATATTCCTTCTTGTCCTTGCTATTCTGTTGTTTCTTGTCCTTACAATTGATGTTACTACTTTGTCCTTTTTGTTCTTTTGTACCTTGGTTGGCAGCCAAGACATGTGACTTAGAGGACTTAAGAGTGCCCATCTAGATTAGCTTCTTCTGTCCTCGAGTGAGATTGATAGTAAAATCATCTAAAGATGGCATGGTGAATTGAGTACCAAGTGCATCCTTAGTAGCACAAAAGGTAGAGATAAACACAGAATATTCTAAACTCAGCTTAGAGAGAATACTTAGAATCAAATTTTTATCTTTCTTTTCAATTCCACATTGTTTTAACTGCAACCTTAGCGACTTCAATTTAGTGAAGAAATCTTGGATTGTGTTGAAATTGCTTACACTTAAACTAATTAGCTCATTTTCCAACATATGACCCCTCATTTAAACTTGTGTGCCAAATAATGTTTCCAGCTTTATCCATATTTCATTTGGTGTGTCCAAAGATTCAATTTGTAATAACAAATTAGGAGGAATAGAAAAACACAATGTTCTATATGCCTCATCACATTTGTTAAACCACTTAGGCTTATCTTCATCTTTATCAGGTTTAGTTTCAAGTCCCATAGTTATCCTATTTAATCCAACTTTCCTTAAGTGAATTGTCATGCATGATTTCTACTCAAAGTAATTGTATGGAGTTAGGATGGGCATATTTGTTTGATCCATGATGAAGAAATGCTAAAAAAGGAGAACCCAACCACAACAATGCACTTGATTTCAATGCATTACAAAACCCTCATGAAGAGCATATGCTAGAATTGAAACTTGGGCACAATAGTTAAGGAAACCAATAGCACCACTATAATCTAATAAAAAAATATGCACTGTGAAAAAAAGAATCGCCTCGATATGAGGTGGTATGAGAAAGTTATGATCCTCCAAAGTTTCCAAAATGAGAACTATGCACAATCATGATTAAGAATCTACAATTTTTGAAATATTTTTGCATGAAAATCAAACAACAACTCCACTAGTGGATAGAGCACAAACAAATAGCCAAAGTCATAACAAGAATCATTGAAATTGGAGTTCGTATGAGCAAGAATGAGGCATTTGAAAACTACATTCAAATCTACAACTACCAACAGAGAGGGGTACAACTATAGCTTTCCATGATCAATTCTACAAAATAAATAGATTACATGCAAAAACTAAATGATACCAAGATAGGTTTTTGATACTATGAACAAAACCCATAAAGCATTTTTCTTGCTGATGTACAAAAGATGTAGGTGTAGTGTAAATTAGATGCCTTTAACAAAAAAAATGGCCCCACCAACCAAGAAATGACCCCAGCAACCAAAATTTGGCATGCAAATGTTGAATCAGCTACCTAAGTCAATCAATGGCATGTTGGAACCTACAATACAGATTGAAAACACCAAATATGCAAGTTGGTTGTCAGGTTTGAGATTGAAACCTTAGAGATTCAAAAAACTTTCTTTTGTCAAACTTTTCTGATTCTCAAGATCATTAGAAGATGCAAGAGAAGAGAATACCTCATTTTTCAACAAAAATACAATACAATTTATTAGCCTCCCCCCCCCCCCCCGTACAAATCTCTCAAATAAGGAAACTAAAATCTACTCTTGCACATAGAAAAGCTCTGAATACCATGTTAGAATTTGAAAAGGTTGATAACCTAGAAAACTAGTGCAAAGAATAGATATCTAAACTATGAATAAAAATGATACAAAATCAAAATAGCAACATAGAGTTAGTCTCCAAGAGAGTAATGCAAATGCTAGAAGCCAAATAGCATTAAGAGGATGCAAACAAAATCATTTCCAAATACAAGCCAGACATCATGCTTATATAGACTAGGAAGAAGAAGGAGGTGGCAACACTGACCAATGAGGAGCAACCATCTATCAGAGTAAAGATAGAAAAGTATCTTCCTAAGATAGCTAATAGATGCTCACATGTAGGAAGGTGACACCTAGCAACCACTTACTAAATAAGACATGCTTTATTAACCTAAGTAAGATTATTAAAAGTATTGGACAAACCTAGCACTAAGGGGGAAAATAAATAACCCACTAGGAAATTAAAAAACTACACTAGCAGGGTCCATGTTGGGATGATAATGCCTATTGTAAATATCATTAGAGCAAAATTGGTCATACTACAGAAAATTGTCAAAGGTTAAAACATGATATTCAAAATTTGATTGATAATGGAAATTTAACAATTGATGGTGTTATTCATGCTACTAATAATGATCATCAAGCTTATAAAGATCCATTGCCTGAGTATGAAAAGGGTGAATCATCTAAGAATGGGAAAGCTCAAGTGAATTGTACTTATTCCAGTCAAAATTATGGATATTCTAATGTAGACAATGTTGCAAACATGGTTGGAATTAAGGAAAATGATAAGGATTTTAATCATCAACATAATCTTGCCTTACATATTGAAGTCATGATTCACAAAACTCTTGTTAGACGCGTGTTGATAGATGGGGGTGTCGGGTTGAATATTTGTCCTTTCAACATACTTGAAAAGTTGGGATATTCAGAACAAGATATTGATACTACATAAAAGGTTACTATTAGTGCTTATGATGGTAGTGAAAGACATTTTAAATGATTGGTTGTTTTACCTATTTGGATTGAGTCATTTGAAAGAGATATTTTGTTTCATGTTGTTGATACTAGTACCCTTTCTAATAAAATTTTATTGGGTAGACCTAGGATACATGAAATGAAAGTCATTCCTTCCACATATCATCAATGTGTTACATTTCCATATAATGGGATTCAGATGTGTATTTCAAGATTTAATATTTTGGCTATCGATAATATTTCAATAGAATCACATATACCTTTGGACAGAGTTTTAGATAAGATAGTTGAAGAATCCATAGAATGTGTGATAGAATACAAGACACTTAATAGTGAAACAAAGGGATGTGAGGTTGTTTCTTCAAAAAATTTAGATTAGATATATACTGATTTCAAACTTTGTGAAGATGAAATTAAATATCTTGACACAAGAAATGGAGAATATAGGATGGATTCTATCAATACTCTTCCATTTTTACCTCATTCCTATGAGTTACCTTCACTTGAGATGAAACCTTCTTCTTCTACTAAGATTTGGTGTGATACTTTGGTTGAACCTTTACTTCCTATGGAAAAAGAGGAAGAAGAATTGTTGTTAGAAATTGGATTTACAAAGAAGAAAATGATGATGGACTCATCTTTGATGTTTACGATGATAATTATGAGGAAGTGTATATACTTGATCAATGTGATATATGTGATGATTTGAGCCCTTTTACTAATCTTCCTTGGGGAGACAGACATGTTTGGTTAATGAAGCCTCTACTTCAAAAATTCAAAATGATTCAGATGTACAAAACAATGATGAAAGAACATATTCAAATAAGTATGAATTGGATTTATTTTTAGAGCCTTCTATAGTTGATTTGGATATTGATGTGATTCATGCTTATGATGCTCAACCTAGTATAGTTAATGAGATTTTGAACTCACATATTCCTCATGAGTCAAATTCTCCAGTTATTGGATAACTTTATGATTCAAGAGAAATTAAGAGGAACTTAATGGACTCTGATTCATTAGTTACCAACAAGGATGTTATTCTTATTTACAATCTTGAGTCTCTAGAGGTTGAGATTCTATCATTGAGGGTTACTCTTAATGAATTAGTGACAAATGAAAACTATAGAGTTATGAGATTACAAGAACTTGAGTTCCTTAATGAGAAGATAAAAGATGTTTTCGATCACATGAGAGTTTATAAGAAAATATTTTCTAAGACTTAGAAAAATAAAATTTTCCCTAGAGAGTTTTCAGTGGGAGATCTTGTTTTGTGTGAGAGTCCTAAGAATCACAATAATAGAGCTCAAAAAGGAAAATTTGAGCCTAATTGGTTGGGTCCTTTTATTATTCCAGCTACTTTTGGATTGGGTGCCTATTTTTGTTGTCTACACTTGAGGGAGATCAGCTCCCTAATCCTATCAATGTGCTTCATTTGAAAAATTTATATCCTTGATGTCCATTCTTGCTAGGAGCATCTATACATATTTATGGGTCCTAAAAAAAAAAATTCAAAAAGAGTGATATATTCCAAAAATACAAAAAAATATATAAAAGAAAAAAGAAAAGAAAATGGTATTTTTCAATATCAACAATGGTGTTCCTTAAATATCTTAAACACCAAAACAATTTTTCTCAACACTACCCTAGGAGTCTTGTTTTGTGATCCTTGGCTACTTGTGAGATCTTGACCTTTTCCTTGAAATTCAGTTTTGATTATCACACTTTAGTTTATAATTAATGTTGAGCTATGCTTTAATCTCTCTTTGTATGCTGACTGTTCATTTATATATATACATTTTTACTGCACTATATATCTGCATTTTTTTTATTCCCTCCCTAGTCATTTTTGCACTAGAGGAGCATGTGGTTTTTTTTTTTATAAGTGATTTGATTAGTATTGATTTTTGATGAGTGTCTCTATGGTTATCTCTAGATTCATATTGAGAGAACTATGGACCATGAGACACATTTTTGGTTGATTTCTTACTTGTGTGGTTTTGATCTCAAGACTTGCAGTATTTTTCAACACTACCAGATCTCATTCATATCATCATAGTTGCCTTGGTGACTAGTGATGATTGTGGGAGGCTTATGATCATATTTACATCTTCATATTACTTTGGTGATTAGTGATGATTGTGTGATCTTTCCGATAGAGTTACATTCATATCTTCACGATTTTGACCAATGAAGGTTGTGTAGCTCGACACGATGATTAAAACTAGGATCTTAATCTTGGCTGAAATGATTAAGTACATTGAATGGAGAGAAGCGTCATATGGACATGAACATCCATCTTATCCCCTTGTCTTTTTGGAGGTTTTGATTTGTTTTTTTGCCTTTTGGAGGTCTCCTTCATCTTTTCTTTACTATAAGTTGTGATCACAATTGTGCTTTTTTTAGTACACGTCACTTGTTCATGATCTCAATCAAAATTTCCTATCTTGCAAATTTGATTATTTTTGAGGCATTTTTTCCTCTTCTTCTTTTCATCTTCTCGCCTTTCATTCACCCTCCTTTATTCTTATTTGGGGCATTCTTTTCATGGTTGGTGATTTAACCCTTATTTCTTGATCTATATGTTGCTTATCTCTGATCATGAAACTTTTTCTAATTTGATCATATCTATCTTGTTCTTTCTTATACTCTCCATAATTTCAATTTCGATCTAGAGGGGGGTAGGAAAACTCTATTGAGCTTCATTATTTGCAAACTTGATTCAAAATCTACCGGTCTTTTTTTGCCTAGGTTGGGGCAGATGAATATTGTACCCGAGGCAAGTCAATGTGTGATTTGTTATTTTCTTGGGTGTTGGTATTTTTCTTTTTCCTTTATATATATTTCATGAGTTTTATATTTTTTAAAAACTCTTTGAGTAGACCTACAATTATAAGACCCATAGGGGCATATTGTGTTCCAAGCACTGTATGACACCTGATGGCATGTTGAGGGAACAAGAGTTGGATGCTTAATCTTTTTTTTTTTTTTTTTTCATAAATCAATATTTACACACACTTTATCTTATGATTCTTTAACTTAGTGCACTTGTCATGTATGTGGATACACATTAGTCAAAGAGGGGCAAATGTAAGCACATGAAAATGGTCACCTTGAGTATGTGCCCCAGTTTCATAATTTATGGCAAGCTTGAATCAATATTTGCATCATCATTTCCTTTAATTGAATTAAATTGTTTGAATTATTCAATTTATTTGAATTATTTAATTAATCATTATTATTTTACATCAATTTCCTTGATTAAGTTGAAATTAATTAATTTAATTACTTTAAATAAATGCTTTAATTATCTTGATTTTTGTATTATTTATTTAAAGGAGTTTGCTCTCTTTTAATAAAACCCCTCCTCACTTAATTTTATGTGCAAAAATTATTATTTTAAAAGAAATAATTAAATAACCATCACACACTTTATTTTATAAGAAAAAGGATTATTTTACATTTAAATTAAATAAAAAATGCCCCTTACCTTATAATTTTTATGGAGTGTTACACTCTACATCTCTTAATTAAATGCTAATTGCACATTCTCTTATGTGGGTCATACCCTTTCATTTAATTTTCCTTTTGCCTCCAATTTGGGAATGCCTCTTTGGATTGGTATGTAAAGGAGACCTCCTTCATCATTTTGATAGGATGATTTCTTATACTATGATTATTATATTTTTTTTTGAAGTTTTCTTGGAGACTTGGAGATATTTTGCATGTTTATGATCATTTTGAATCTTTCGTTTATTGGATGTACTTACGAATACCAAGATCAACGTTCATATGAGAGCTACCACTTTAAACCTTTGAAGGTCTTTGCACATTGATGATAAGAAGCTATGAGTCGATTCTTGAGATCTTTCATTTTCATGGTGTTGTTTTGAAGGATTTCAAGTGTAAGGATTCATAGAAGTGTGCTTGCTATTTCTCCACATTTTTCACACAATGTGTGTGTGTGTGTGTGCGTGTGCCCACGCGCATGTGCGTGTGCATGTGTGTGTGTGTGTGTGTGTGTGTGTGAGAGAGAGAGAGAGAGAGAGAGAGAGAGAGAGAGAGAGGGAACTTAGGGAAGGAAGATAGAGGGACTTTTATTAAAATAAACTTGTAGAGAGGGAGAGACAAATGAGAGTGAAAGAGAGATTTGGAGACATGAATGTAGAATAAAAAAGATAATGGGAGAGGAGGAGATTGAGAGATAGGAAGATATATCTTCAAATTTTGAAGATGTGACAAAATAAAAAGTGTAGTGCTCCAATTGTAGTTTTTAAATGATTATATTAAAAAATGGTTGAGATTAACGACCTCATAGGAGCACACAAAGTGATCCTACTATTTTTACAAAAAAAAAAAAAAAACATATCATTTGGTGTGCTTGAGCCACAAAATAAGCTTTTTTCCTAGAATATATTTTGTTTCTATAGTGACAAGTTAGTTAGCATTGAGAAGTTTATCGTAGATTTTCAACTATTCTATGAAAATATGAAATTTTCTAATAAATTTTCAAAGTGGAGACATCCTAAAGATGCAAAATTTGAGTGCCCTTATTCTAGAAATTGTTGAAAACTAATAAACAATAAAATATTCCTTTTCTCTAGGTATTTAGATTGGAATATTTTTTAAAACATAATTTATCCAAAATTCTGGCAAAAATTATGGCTCTTAGACTGGTCAATATCCTGCCTAAATTTGTTAATTCTACCCAAACTGGGTTCATTAAGGGTAGGTGTATCCTTGAGAATCTCATAACCAACTGGGAGGCTATGGACTGGTCTAGATACTCTCATCAGAACTCTGCCATGCTTCTTTTGGATTTTGAGAAGGCCTATGATAGGGTTGAATGGAGTTTTACTCTTATGATTTTGGATGCTTTTGGTTTTCCTCCATTTTTTATTAATATTGTGGCTATGCTTCTTAAAGATGCCTCTGCTCAGGTGGAGGTCAATGGTATGCTTTCTGCTCCCTTCTCTCTTGGAAGATCTATCAGGCAAGGGTGCCCTCTGGCTCCCACTCTCTTTGTTATTGCTTCGGAGGCTCTATATTATATCCTTAGAGATAACTCCATATCTCAGGAAGTTAGGGGTATTTATTTGCCCAATAATGAGGAGCTCATCAATTTTCAATTTGCGGATGATACTGCTTTATTTTTAGAGCTCTCAAAGGATAACTTTAAGAACATGCAAGAGAAACTCAGTCTATTTTTCTTTATGTCTGGGGCTAAGATATCCCAATCTAAATCAATTTGTTTAGGTTGGGATGAGCGGCCTCCGGACTGGTTTCTTCAATATAACTTTCAATGGGGAGGTCCTAAGAGGATTACTAGATATCTTGGCATACCTTTCTCTATTGAGCTTGACCTCAAAGACATGTGGTCATGGGTTAAAGTGAAGATTGATAAGAAGCTGAATAAATGGCATAACAGGGCATTATCTTTGGCTGGCAGAATTCAGGTGTGCCAGAAAATTTTGTCCTCTTACACTATATACTATTCTTCTGCTTGGTGTTTTAATAACTATCAGATTGCTGAAATTCAGAAATCCATCAGACAATTTCTTTGGTCTGATGGCAAGGGTAATAGTAAGGTTCATTTTGTTAAGTGGGCTTGGTGCCATACTAACAGGACCCTTGGGGGACTTGGGCTGAAGGATTTTAAAACTCAAGGTATAGCCTTGTCTGCCAAATGGATTTTTCAGTCCATGGAGGGTGATGCTCCTTGGAAAGTGCTGGTTAGAAGTAATATTGAGAGGGGTGTTTTGAGGAAAGCTAAATCTTGGACTAGCCTCCCCTTTTTTGATCTCATTCTTGGTAACTTTACTATTATGGTTCAAGGATATGTGGTTTTTAAGTCTATTTGGAAGGCTTGGGATCATGTGAGGCAATTCATCACTGACAAGGAGTTTCATTCTAATGTTCAACTCTATGGTGAAAGATCCATTTGGTGGAATCTTCACCTAAATGGTAAACCTTTGGCCCTTAACCAAGGGTGCTCTGCCAGACTGTGGTCTAAGAATGACATTAAAATTTTTATGGACCTTTTTGACAATGATAGAATTATGACATGGGATAAGCTTAAAGATAAATTTGACATCCCTGATTCTCATAAAAGAACTTATAACATGATTGTGCAAGCTATTGTTGGTATTCCTTCTGTTTGTCATGCTGATTCTCATAGGTACCTTAAGTGTAAATGGCCTGATGGTATAGTTACTACTCTTCTTAAGGCCAAGAATATTTTTAAAATCATTGAGTGTAATACTGATATTATAGAACATATCAATGTTGTTTGGTATTCTTCCTACGATACTGATGTTTTAAAGAAGTACTTTGATATCTTATGGAAGAACCCTGTTGAACCCAAAATCAGATGCTTTAAATGGTTACTTCTGTTAGATAAGCTACCTGTGAAAAGAGATTTTGTGAATTCTGATATCTATAATTTATGTAAAGTTCCTGAAACTAGTAGACATATATTTCTGGATTGTATTTTTGCTAAGGAGATATGGAACATGTTTGGCATTATTTATCCTTTTAATGTCAATATTTTTTATATTATTTCTAGTCACATTAATGGTCTTCCTAAAGATACCAACCTTTTTTGAAATATTTTGTCGTTCAACATTCTATGGCAGATCTGGAAGTGCAGGAATGAGGAAAGGTACCAAGGTAAGCATAGGGATCTTACTGAGTTTTTCCGAAAAATTACTTATTTTAAAATATTCTTGTAGGTGCAGGCTACTATGGTGATTGAACAGGACAAGATGAGGAGGTTTCTTCATGATGGGCATGCTACTTTTTACTACTATGAGCTCAAGCATGGGTACTAGTGGCGAAGAACGTTGGATGACTTTCATATTTTTGAGCAAGTGTGCAACAAGCTAAATAAAGAAATTAGAGAAAATGGGATTGCTAGAAAAGATGAACTTTTTATGCTAACACAGATACAAGAGCACAAAAGTATTGTTTGGATGGAGGGTCCCTTAGGCTGGACTACCTGGTTCGACATTCACTATGATGTTCTCAGCTAGATTGTTGTTCCTTCTTGCCTCTCTTTTTATATACAGCTGATACTGTTCCGTCATAGTGAGGCTTTGCCTCCTTTTGTACTCCCGCAATGAAACTCTGGTGACTCTTGGTTCATTTTTTATTCTCTTATATCTAATAGAAAAAAATTTGGTGGAAAAGTCAAACCCATGCCTAAAGTACTACACACTAGTTTTTGACAAAAAAAAAAGACCTAATTATTGAAGATATTAGAGATGCAAAATTTAAGAAAATAAAAAACAAAAATAACCTTTATGATTAGATAACTAACATAGAGTTTAACACAATCATGGTGTTTAATTTTGTCGATGTCAAACTGTGTACAAAACTAATGGGAAATACAGATAAAAATATAAGATTGTTTCGTATGTTTTCTAAAGAACGTCTCAGATCTGTTAGAGCACTCAGCCTTTCTCAAAATTTGATAATATTGCACATTCCCTATATGGTCTGCTTCATATACGGTGTAGGAGAGTGGTTTTTTAAGTGGCAAATTTTTGCCAATTGTCAATTTGCAAATATCGACGACATCGACAAATTGGTGAATGTAATTATTAAAAATGTTGGTCATATCGCCTAGTTTCATGCAAGATTTTCTATAGTAGCTGGTTTATTTTCCACCTTGGGGTCGAGTAATATTTACTTAAAAATGGTTTATTCACCACGAGATCATAATCGGTATGAATATTGCTTAGTCATAATTTTTTCAAGAATTTCTAAAGAAATCACTGATGGAGGCGCATGTATTTGCCAAAATCTACACATGAGTTATGAATTTTAAGGTACCATTTAACCAAAAATATTTATTAATTTCTTCTTTAGGGCCGCATCAACTTTCCTTAATGGGGGCTATGGAATAGTAATATTGACTTCACAGTTTAACTTCAAATTTAGAATGACACCGCCATAATCCCATCCAAGATTGCCAAATTTTAATCTCCAAAATGGTAGAATGGTACACAATTCACTAAATTCATTTAATATTTAAGTACATGAGATTGCAAACTTTCTACATTTAGTTCGTTGTTTAGACCAATCTGTACTTCCACAAGCTCTAACTAAACAATTTATTGAAGAATTCTTTAGATGTTGAGTCATTTAAGGACCATGTTGTTGTAAAAACGTAAGGGTAAGTGAAGAAGGATATAGGAATGAAGATATTGTTAGACATCTTATACTTTATGCCTTGTCCAGATCAGTTTGCAATTTGGTCAAATATTGTTGGGATATACTTTAGATGTTGATCACCAATAGAACGTATTATTATGCAAATTTTAAGGTAAGCGACAAAAATAAAATTGATGTTAGTATTTTCTATTTTGGTCATTATTTTCTATTATTTTGATTTTAAATTTTTTTGTAGCTTAGTTGTTAGAACTTAATTATTTTCTATTTTAATATGATCTTCTCTATATGGCATGCATTACAGCACCAAAAAATATCTTGATTTTTCCCTCTTTTTGTCTATTATTGCATTTTGTAGGAATCAAATTCATTCTTGAAGTTTTTGAAAGTAAGAGATGTTGAGTAGTAGGACACATCAACCTATCAAACTAATGTAGGAGCATCCTAGGGTAGTTGGCTATCCTACATGATTAAGGGATTTTAGTAGAGTTTAGTGGACCTATTTGGGTCATGGGTAATTAATTTTGATGTATTTAATAAGTATTATAAGCCTTTTAAAGCATTTGGTATTTAATTTCTGCTGGAAGCCGACTTGTGGCTCTTTAAGTATCTAATGTAACTAATATTTAATTTGTAGCTTATTGGGTTGAGTTGTGGCTTAGTTGGGTATAAGTAGGGGGTATTCTGAAGTCTTTTTCCATTATTCATTTAGAGGAGGAGGAGTGAGTGTGGAGAGTAGCTAGATATTGAGTTTTTTCCTGAGTCTGTGGACAAAGCATTGAATGTGATGCAGTTTATTGTAGGATTATGATTATTCATCCATGTTGGTGAAGAGGAGGTGGTAGAGGAGCGAATTTTTAGAAGAGCTAGTAGTCGTGGCTTGGAAAATAAAGGGATTGCTTGGTGGGCTTGCGAGCACAAGTTGGATCTTCTTTGGAGGTTTTTACTAGAGTGTGGATCTAGACTAGCTAGGATTTGGATTGGATTTTGAGGGATCTTAAAGAACTATTACTTGCTTTATATTTGGTCGTAACCAGGAAGGCCTTACAGCCTAACACATTACATGTAATCAATTATTTTATGAATAAAGAGTATTAATTTAATATCAGATCTTGTATTTTTATTGTGTTTTTGTTGTATGGTTATTTGTTGGGGGATAGGAAATCTCCTTTGGGGATTCTCCTACCTTGCATTGCATCAAGTGGTATTAGAGCAAGGTTTTTCCTGAGTGTGTAGATAGATCACCGAAGTTGAGGTAGTTTGCACCAAGACCTTGGAATGACATGTAGATGGATCTATGGTTGCAAAGATGGAAGGTTAATCTTGTTCAAGAAGATTGATCTATTAGTTATTTGTTGTTGAGGATTTGTGAACATCTTGGAAGATGACTCTAAGAGGATTGGACCCTAAGGTGATTGTGAATATTTGTGATATAGTGGATAGGAGGATTAATGAGACAATAGCTCGGGTGGATGCTATTGTGGATGCTATTTTTTCTAAAAGAGTTAAGAAACAAAAGAAGGAAGTTGTATGCTATTGGAGTCTACCAATCCAGAAGAGAGTTGTCTAGCTGGTTAGACGACTTGTTCAAGAGAGAAGATGGCATCGCAAGATCAAGGTGGAGGAGGTTGGCTCTGTTGATTAGTTTGTGGAGCCTAATATAGAACATGAAAACCAACTGGAGGTTGTTGCTGAGGATATTCCTAATCTTGTTGATGTTGGGATGGGGATTGGTTTTCATGATCAACTACTTGAGTCTGACATGGAGATTGAAGAGCACTCAGTCATGGATGTTCTAGTTGATGTTGGTGGTGACTTGTATGTTGTAGAGCATCTTGTTGTGAGCAATGAGATGGTTGGTGTTGAGATTTTGACATATGTTGTTAAGGGGTTGCATATTGCCACTAATATGGAGTTTTTTGTTGCTGGTGTGGATTCACTAGTTGTTGATGTAGATGAGGTTTTTTTGATGAAGCATTGTGTTTAGTTTGTTCTTGGGAGTGAGCAAGTTGATTGGATGGTTGAGATTCTAGTGTTTGACAGAGTGATGCAGATGTGGATGATTTACATGCTGGTTTTCTTGTCTTCGTTAGAGTGGAAGCCCTTGGTGAAGATGAATACATTTTTGGATTTTTTTCATTGGGCATCAAAGTGTGAGAAACACTTTCCTTTTCACACTTGGAGAGTCTGATTTAGGAGCATCCCAGAGTAGTTGGCTATCCTGCATGATTAAGGAATTTTAGTAGAGTTGAGTGGACTTATTTGGGTCTTGGGAAATTAATTTTGATGCATTTAATAAGTATTGTAAGCCTTTAAAGGAATTTGTTATTTAATTTCTACTGGAAGTTGACTTGTGTCTCTTCAAGTATTTAATGTAAGGGATATTTAATTTGTAGCTTACTTGGCTGACTTGTGGCTTGGTTGGGTATAAGAAGGGAGTATTGTGAAGACTTTTGCCATTATTCATTCAAAGGAGGAGGAGAAGTGAGTGTGGAGAGTAGCTGGATAGCAAGTGTTTTCTTGAGTCTATGGACAGAGCATTGAATGTGAGGTAATTTACAACAAGATTGTGATTATTCATCCATCTTGGAGAAGAGGAGGTAGTAGAGGAGTAAAATTTGAGAAGAGATAGTGGCTATGGCTTGGAAAACAAGGAAATTTCTTGGTGGGCTTGTGAGTGCAAGTTGGATCTTCCTTGGAAGTTTCTACTAGAGTGTGGATCTAGACTAGCTAGGGTTGAATTGGATCTTGAGGGATCTTATAGAGCTATTATTTGCTTTGGATTTGGCCATAACTAGGAAGGCCTTACAGTCCAAGACATTGCATGTAATTAGTTATTTTATGAATAAAGAGTTGTGATTTAATATAAGATCTTACATTGTTATTGTGTTTTTGTTGTATGGTTATTTGTTGGGGGCTAGGAAATCTCTTTTGGGGATTCTCCTACCTTGCATTGCATCAAATAGGGAGGCCATCAAATGCAAAAATAATAATATAATGTCATATTTTCACAGTCTATTAGATGGATGTAGAAAATCATTGCCTTTACTTGATGCATATGTCACGTAGAATGTTCCAATGGGTATCCAATGTAGCTAGGTTAAAACTATCAAAAGAAAAAATCAGTGTGGGTGATGTTGTTGTGATAACATCACTTCTTCTCTCATTGTCATGATGTTGGTTATAATGTTATAGATGATTGTGTAAATTTTAGTGATTTTTTTGGTGAGAACATTGATGAAATTGTTGTAAACAATGTTGGTAGTGCTATTGTTGATAATGTAACAAAGAGGAGAAGAAAAACAAAAACAAAAATTGGTGGCAATGTCACAGATACTAGTGTAAATGTCATTGATTCTATTTTTGAAACTATAGGGACTTAGATTGTTAGTAATGTTTCTATTGAGAATGCATATAGTAAAGGAAAATCAATAACCAAAAAAAATGCATGATTGAGATTGTATGTGATTTCATCACATGTCTTAGACTTTAAATAAACATGAATTATTCCAATGTCAAATCCATACCCAAATAGATAAAGTTGTCATTAATAGATGATATATTTTATAGATTTACAACTTTTCATGTTGGAAAAATATTTGTAATTTTGTTTGAATTTTTTTGAATTTTGTCCCTACCATAAAAATGGTCCAATAGAATTAATCATAAATATGATTTATAAAATAATAAAAAATGAAAAGAAAAGAGCACAATAGTTATCGTTTTTTGACAAAAGTAATAAACATGTTAGAGAATGGTTGAAAGAAGCGTAGAAGAATTAGTCAAATAAGGCCACCATTAAAATTAAGTTTTGAAAAAATAAGTCAACTTTGATGACATGAGTTGTGGATTTATCAGTTGGATGTTGTGAAGAATGTCTTATGGGTGATTGCAAAGTAAAAGTGTATGCTAACAGATCTTGAAAATATTTTTTTAGTATCGTCAGTTTGAAGTGGATCTAAAAATATTATCAAATAAGAAAATGTAAAAATGGGAATAGGACTAGCTATTCCAATAACAAGTATTTTTGTGAATGTACATATGAACATTTTTGGGGCAAAATGGGAATATGTATTCCTATTCCCAATTCTAATTTGGTGCACCAAACAATGAATAAAAAATATATTCTAATTTCCTATTCCTACTTGTCATGTCCTTTTTTCAAATAGTTAAAAAAAAAAAAACTTTGCTAAGGCAAGAAGGCTCCAAAAAGGTGAAGTTTCAGAAAAAAGGGGTTTGGAGGCATTTTGGGCTCATTCCAGAACTTGATTTTTGCTCATTTCTTTGTTGTTCTTCAGAGGCTGCCAAACCTGTGGAGAAGGAGACCCAAGAACGGGATTTTGTAGGTTTCTAGGAAGGCTAAGGATGGGATTTTGAAGCCATTCCATGTGCATGCTCATACAGAGTTTTCCTTTGTGCTGAACAGTGCAGATTGGTGGGTTTTTGGGTGTGTTTTTTTTGTATGAGTTTGGTGTTTCAGTTGAGTATTTCATATCAGTTTGGGTTGCTGCTATATTTCAAACTTTAAGGTGTTAAAATAGAGCTAAATATATGTGTTTGGACGTGATCAAACTTTTGAGATAGATTATTAGTGTTTTTGTGGTGTTTTCAGACATTTTTGTGTTAATTTCAGGAGCCCGATGAGCATAGTTTTTGTCCTACATTTGTGAACTGTTGTGTAAAGGCTATATGAATTTGAAAATGTCATTTTGTAGGCCGTTATGCTGCTGAAACTTCTATAAAAATTTCTATTTTCAGATTTATTAATAATTTGTGAAATTGTGAAGCTTTTGGCACCATTTTCAGAATACCTGATTTGGATTTATTGAGAAATTGGTGGATCTTTGTAATATTGGTTGTTTGATTTTAAAGTTCTGATTTGAGGCTTGAAATATCATACAAAATCAGTAAAGGGACATTTTAGTGGTATCAGAGTCATGATCTTGCCAGCCTGAGGGTTTGTAGAAGTTGCATGTCAGTTTTAACAACTACCCAGATCTTGCATGTTAGTTTTGCCAACTACCCAGATCTTGCATGTCAGTTTTGACAACTACCCAGATCTTGCATGTCATATTTTATGGTTGCATGTTACTTCTAATCAGTTGCATGTCAAAATTTATGATCGCATGCAACTAAGTGAAAGAGAAAAAAGATATTTGCAGCGAGAAAAGAATAAAGAAATTTTGATCAAACCCCCAGTTGAAAGCAAAAGTACGAAATCCAAGGAAGGAAAAAGTATGGCTGATCCAGATGAGATGGCAAAGAAATTCTTTCAAGAGATCCAAAATACTCAGAAGCAAACAGTGGATAGTTTGGCAGAAACTAGAGAGGCTTTGCGAATATTGATAGAAAAACTACAAGGAGTTGCATCTATTAATGATAAAGGGAGCACTTCAGAGGAGCCAAGAAATCTGAAATCCACACCATCTAAATCAACCAAAACTATTTTCTTGCCTGCAGATGAGCCATCAGTACCAAATCCAGCCATTAATCCTATGGAAGAGGTTATAGGTAACTTGATTACATTAAGAGCTACTTATAATGGCTTAGATGATGACTTTCGTAGTTTGGTTCCTTTTAGAGAATATATGGATATGATGAACACCTTGATGCCCAAGAAAGAGAATAGGAGGGAGCATGACATAAGTGGAAGAGAACTCAAAAATAAAATAAGCAAGTTTACAACACCTACTTTTGATGGAACAAATAAAATTTCAGCTAGAGCATGGCTACAAAAATTACAGACTTTCTTCACACTTAAACCCATGAAGGAGAGTGATGCTGTTCAGTTTGCAAGTCTACACTTGGAAGATGCAGCCTATGATTGGTGGTATCATGGAATGACTACTCAAGGTCATGATCAGGTAACTACATTTGATAATTTCAGTCAAAGAGTGATAGATAGATTTGACCTCAAGGATGATGAAGAGTACTTTAAAGAATTGTCAAAGTTGAAGCAAACCAAATTAGTTAATGAGTATATAGAAGAGTTTCAAAAAGTGGCTATTATGGTACCTGATATGAGTGAAAAGAGGATTGTTTATATTTTCCTTGATGGTTTAGAAGATTCTGTTAAGGGTTTGGTTAAGGCTTTCTCACCCTCAACCTTACAGGAAGCTATCAAAAGAAGCTTGCAACTTGAAACTTGCATGCCTATGAAATCAATCACTAATCAAAAACCCCCAAATCTTTGGCAACATAAGGGAAATTTTCAAAGAAAGACTTTCCCAACACTACCACCAAAAGATGTGACAAATGTGGAAAAAAGAAGGTAGATGAAGAGACTAGGAGTGAATTACGAAGGAAAAAGCTTTGTTTTACTTGTAGAGAACCATGGGCTCTAGGACATAGATGTTTGGGGAAAGGTCAAGTGCACTATATTGAAGTTTCTTCAGAATCTGATTCAGATGAGCATGAGAAATTTCATGATACTAAGGAGGAGGTAGAAGAAGAGAAAGAAAAAGAAACCAGCAAGGATGGCACTCTAGCAGCATTATCGAGAGTCCCAAGATACCATCCCTTTCAAATTCGAGGGGTACTAGCAGGGCAAAGGTTGACAGTTCTTCTTGATAGTGGGGCAACTCACAATTTTATTGATGAGGGATTTGTCATGAAAAGAGGGCTTAAAGCAGAAGATTTTGAGGGATTCAATGTTACGGTAGCTGATGGATTCACTATGTCTTGCACATGGGTGGTGAAACAACTCAAGATGACCTTAGGAGATTATGAGTTATGTGATGACTTCTATGTGGTTGGTATTGGGGAGACAGATCTTGTATTGGGTGTTCAATGGTTGCACTCTATTGGAGGCTATTACATGAACCATCAAACTATGGAATTTAAATTTCATTCCAATGGGAAAGAAGTCATATTGAGAGGTTTATCGAATGGAGCACCTAAGGCGGTCTCTGCAAAGAGGATGGAGAGGAATTTTCGAAGAGGACAAGTAACATGGGTAGCAGGAGTCATAATCCAACCAACAAGCTCTCCAAAGAATCAAGGTAATTTCCATTTTGAAATTCAAAATATTCTTGATAAGCATAGTATAGTTTTCAATGATTTGCCTCTAGGATTACCACTAGATAGAGGTTTTAAGCATGTTATAGAGTTAGAATAGGGTGCCAAACCAGTTATAACAACCCCATATCGCCATCCAAGAGGTTATAAGGAAGAAATTGAAAAAACTATTAAAGAACTCCTGGACATGGGATTCATAAGGCCTAGCTCTAGTCCATTTGCATCATCTATGGTACTTGTCAAGAAAAAGGATGGTACAATGAGAATGTGTATAGACTACAGGGCTCTAAACAAGAAGACCATAAAAAATAGGTATCCTATACCATGCATAGATGAACTCATTGATGAGTTACACGGTACTGTATACTTCTCAAAAATTGACTTAAGATCAGGGTACCATCAAATTCGAATGAGGAGTGAAGATGTGGAAAAGACTACTTTCAGATGTCACTATGGGCACTTTGAATTTCTTGTTATGCCATTCGGACTCACTAATGCACCTGCAACATTCCAATCTTGTATGAATAAGGTTTTCAACCAGCATCTTCAAAAATTTGTTTTGGTATTTTTCAATGATATCTTGATATACAGTAAAACATGGGAAGAGCATCTAAAGCACATAGACACTATTTTGGGAATCTTGGAGCAGCAATCCTTCTATGCTAAGCTATCTAAATGTGAGTTTGGTTTGACAGAGATCCTATATTTGGGACATATTATAAGTTCTAAAGGAGTACAAGTTGATCAACAAAAAATCTAGGCAATTTTGGATTGGCCTCCACCCACTAATCTTACACAGTTGAGAGGTTTATTCGGGTTTTGTAGCTACTATAGGAGATTTGCCAAGGGATTTTCTTAGCGTGCTGCCCCCTTGACTGATTTGACAAAGAAAGGAGCTTTTGTCTGGACAAAAGAGGCACAAAAAACATTTGATAAGCTTAAGGAGGTAATGAGTTCATGCCCTGTGCTTGCAATTCCAGATTTCTCTTTACCTTTTGTTGTTGAATGTGATGCTTCTGGAGAAGGTATAGGGGCTGTCCTAACTCAAAGGGGACATCCAATAGCATTTGAGAGTAGAAAATTAAATCAATCAGAGAAAGGTTACTCCATCTATGATAAGGAAATGTTGGCAATCATGCATGCACTTCATAAGTTTAGACAATATTTGGTATGTGGGAGATTCATTGTAAAGATAGAGCATAATAGCCTCAGGTTCTTCTTGAACCAAAGGGATTTGAATGATCGTCAACAAAAATGGGTAATAAAATTGCAAGCTTATAAATTTGATATTGAATACATGAAAGGAAAGAATAATGTGGTTGCTGATGCTCTCTCAAGAAAGCCCACTTTGTGTTCCTTATCATCTATCTCTACTTATTGGAAAGTCTCCATAATTTTAGAGTATGCTAAAGATTCCTTTGCCACCAAGATTTTGGATAAGTTAGTGGATGATAACAGGTACAAGGTTGTTGATGAATTGATTTATTACAAGAATAGGATCTTCTTAGTGCCAGGGTCAAAAACTAAGGAGAGGATATTGAGGGCCTTTCATGACACACCTTTGGCTAGTCATCAGGGATACTTCAAGACATACAGACAAATTTGAGAGTAGTTTTCATGGAAGGGTATGAAGGAGGATGTCCTTAAACACATTAAAGAATGTATGGTATGCCAACAAAGCAAGAGTGAGCAAAATTTTCCTGCAGGGTTGTTGCAGCCACTTCCTATTCCTGAACAAAAATGGGAAAGTATTTCCATGGACTTCATCACTGGGTTGCCCAAGGTTCAAGGTAAGGATTGCATATATGTGGTGGTAGATAGACTAACTAAGTATGCACATTTCTTTCCTATCACATCTGATTTCAAGGCATCACAAGTGGCCGAATTGTTCTTCAAAGAAATTTTTAGATTACATGGTTTGCCTAGAAACATTGTTAGTGATCGAGATAGTAGATTCCTCAACCCTTTTTGGAAGGAGCTCTTTCATTTGGCAGGAACTGAACTCACTCCCAGTACTAGCTATCACCCTCAAATAGATGGACAAACATAGATAGTTAATAAATGGATAGAGGGATATTTGAGGAACTATGTTTCAAATCAACAACATGCTTGGGTGAAATGGTTACACTTTGGGGAGTATTGTTACAATACATCTCATCACATGTCTATTGGTATGCATCCTTTTCGTGCTCTTTATGGTTATGATGCCCTTTCCTTTGTTGATCTAATACTTTTCGATAGTAGAGTACCCACAGCAAGTGATTTCGTCAAACAAAGCCAAGACATAATGAGGCCCCTCAAGGATAATCTACAACATGCACAGAACCAACAAAAGATATATGCTGACAGGAAAAGGATTGAAAGATCTTTTGAGGTGGGAGATTTGGTATTTTTTAGGTTGCGGCCATATAAGCAAAGCACCTTGAAGAGGAGTGGGGCAGAGAAAACCAAGCCAAGGTTCTATGGGCCTTATAAAATCATCAAGAAGGTAGGAGAGGTAGCTTATGAATTGGAGGTCCCACCAAACAACAAAATACATAATATTTTCCATGTATCTTGCCTAAAGAAGGTTCTAGGCCAGAAAACCATAGTATCTACAGAATTACCACCTCTTGATGATGAAGAGAAATTAGTTTTGATACCAGAAGAGATTTTGGATACAAGAGAGAAAAGATTGAGAAATAGGAGCATCATAGAGCATTTGGTCAAATGGAAAGGATTACCACTAGAGGATGCAACTTTGGAAGGAGCACATATTCTTGAGAATTCCAACCTTCATTGCTTGAGGACAAGCAATATTTGGGAGGGGATGACTTGTCATGTCCCCTTTTCAAATAATTAAAAAATAATAAACTTTGCTAAGGCAGACAGGCTCCAAAAAGGTGAAGTTTCGAAAAAAGGGGCTAATCTTTGGAAACTAATGGACTAATAAATAAAAATTATTATTAAATTATATTTTATTAACCCTTCTTGGATGTGAGTTAGGGTTATGCCCTCTTTTAAGGGGTTTGGAGGCATTTTGGGCTCATTCCAGAACTTGATTTTTGCTCATTTCTTTGTTGTTATTCAGAGGCTGCCAAACCTGTGGAGAAGGAGACCCAAGAACGGGAGTTTTTAGGTTTCTAGGAAGGCTAAGGATGGGAGTTTGAAGCCATTCCATGTGCATGCTCATACAGAGTTTGCCGTTGTGCTGAACAGTGCAGATTGGTGGGTTTTTGGGTGTGTTTTTTTTGTATGAGTTTGGTGTTTCAGTTGAGTATTTCATATCAGTTTGGGTTGCTGCTATATTTCAGACTTTAAGGTGTTAAAATAGAGCTGAATATATGTGTTGGGATGTGATCAAACCTCTGAGATAGATTATTAGTGTTTTTGTGGTGTTTCCGGGCATTTTTGTGTTAATTTCGGGAGCTCGATGAGCATAGTTTTTGTCCTACATTTGTGAACTATTGTGTAAAGGCTATACGGATCTGGAAATTTCATTTGGTAGGCCGTTATGCTGCTGAAATTTTTGTAAAAGTGTCTATTTTCAGATTTATTAATAATTTGTGAAATTGTGAAGCTTTTGGCACTATTTTCATAATACCCGATTTGGGTTTATTGAGAAATTGGTGGATCTTTGTAATATTGGTTGTTTGATTTTAAAGTTCTAATTTGAGGCTTGAAATATCATACAAAATCAGTAAAGAGACATTTCACTATTCTAGTTCTATTCTAGTAACCAAATGGGCTTGGGTAATTGTTAAAGCTAGTTCAAGTGTTCATTGTTTTAGTTGTTGTAATGGGTGTGATGTTCTTTTCAACATAATTTCATTTGGTTACTTCATTGTTAATTCTTTTATTAAAACTATTGATATTTTGGGCCTTGTGGAAAAGTCTTGTTTTAACCCTTAATTGAAAATAATTATTTTCTTATGAATTAACAATGATCTTGGGAAAAATAAGATATGCATGACTTTAAAAAAAGTATCTCATAGTTCCACACTATGTTATAATTCAAATAATCTATACAAGGAAGGTATACCTTCTTATAGACCCCATATGAATTTAGAGGCAATTATAAACAAACCCCATTGTAATTTTAATTTTACTAATATATGTAAAGGAAGGTATGCCTTCCTAAAGACCTCAGACATAAAAGAGGCCATTGTAGTAGTCAAGACATTGCATCCCAAGTTAGACCAATATTTTTCTTCCCGATTCTTTTTTCCCCAATGCCCATACTTTGAACAAAGCATAAATAATTTTTACTATTTTGAAATGATGAATAAAATTGGCAATAGACTTTTACCAAACAAAAAAATTATAGACTATATATATAATTTTAGAGGTTGTAACCTCTAAAAACTACCCCATGTAACCTCAAAAACAACATACAATATCTAATGGATTTGCAATATCAATAAATATGTTTGTGTGTTAAACCATTATCTTCTCATCAATTTTTATATATCTATGTGTGGTCTATCTTGCCCTTCCTTCCCTGATTTTTCCAAATTTTTACATCCAAATTTCACACTTCTGCTTAACATTTAATACGCAATTTTTTTTAAGGAATAAGAAATTTCCAAAGAGCACAATATTAATATGATATAGTCCAACACCGAGGAAATTGAAGGATAACAAGTAAAAGGCCAAAACTTACCAAAAGAGAAAACATAATGGGTTTACATAAATTTGAGTGTTCTATGTTCTAAATGTGAAGGTTGTATTCCCCAATTACAAATAGTGTATGTGAAAAGATAGTCGACAACTTCACATGCAACATTGAAAACTCTTACCACATCGATATCAAATGAAGGAAGAAGGCATTCAAGCTATCATCATGTCTAAATTAAGTCAACAAACTATACATTTGACAACAATCTGAAAACTCTTCATTATGTTTAAATAGGTTTTGTACAACCTTCTTTTCCTCAAAAATGTAATTGATGAACTTTGAAGATATTCAGATTCGCACTAGAATATTCAAGTCTTGGGAAGGAAGTTATTTCTTTAGTTTTCTATTGTTTTTCTTCTTTATCGATCATTGAAAAGTTTTTTTCAGTTTTCTACTATTTTTCCCTCTTAAATTGTTATTGTACAATTATTTACATTTATAATTTTGTGTAAGATGTAAGGCATATTGTGTTTGCGCTTGTTCATTCTTTATGCCCATCTAAATCAAGTCTAGAGATATATCAATTTCTAATATATATTTTTAAAATATTATAATTTGATACTTACATGTGATGACAAGTGACTTCATAGATTACTCATTAACTATTTTAATCAGATTAGTTAAGATGTGCATTGGTCTAATTGTTATATTATTATTTTATTAGTAATCTTATTTTAGAGGAGTTAATTTCATTTAATTCAATTATTTTAAAAACTAGTTAAACTATTAGAATTTATCATGTGTATTATGTTAGTTAAGTAGTGATGTCTTGTTAGTCTATAATAATTATTAATACTTTACAAATCAAATATAACATAGAGTAATAGAGTAAATGAGCTTTGATCTACAAACATGCTAAAGAATAGAAAATTATTTTAATAAAATTATCTCTAATATTTAAAAAATCTCAGATTTATTTTCAAAGTTATATAATATAAATTAAGTGAAGAAAATAATATTCAAGTGTAATTTATCTACTACCATCACATAGTATTTAAACAAAAATAAATTTATTTTATTTTTCAGACTCATCAAAATATAGTGATTTTATCCAAAATCTTTTGTTGTTTTCTATAAAAAAAAAATATAGATATTAAATTTTTTTTGAAAAATCCTGTTTATTTTATATATTTTGAAATTTGAACAAAATAACCACATTCCAAACCATCTGATTCAATCGAATCTGTGGGTCCCAAAACCTTCTTTTCTTAGAAGGCAACAGGGCATCCGGTTGGTCAAACATGATCAACATCATCCAGAACTATGACTGCCCGAGAAGATGTCGGGCAGCTTACAAGAATCGTCCTACCCATTTCTATATTGTCAACTGCCATACCTCCAAAGCCAAGATGTCTGGCAGCAGCATCTCTAACATCGAATAAAAAAGCTACATTTCTCTTATGACTTTTTAGTTTTATTTGGTACGTTTTGTAGGCTTCTGGCATATTGAAGTGTGCTTATTTCAGAGTCTATACAACTGCATCTACGCTCAGTCTCACCGGATGTTATGCGGCCACCGGTGGTACCTCTCTAACCTCTGTCCCCACAAGATGAGCGATATGCTCGAGCAGCTTGCCCTCGTCTCTACACAGGCAAACATAACATTGAATAAAAATTCGGCTGTCACAGTTGACCTTATTCTGAGAAGATATAAAAGAATTTTGCAGAGGATGCATTGATAAATTATAGGTTAAGTGATTAATACTTACTCCTTGCTCTTAACGATGTTGCCAACATTAAATGAAACATTGTAAAGCGCCTCCTTCCACGCCGAAATCTTTTCCGAGGCATATTTTTTATTCTTTACATGCCGATCAATTGCATGAGCATAGACTCCTTTAGCATCCCGGCTATCTCCTGGCTCAATATAGTAGAAAATAGGAACAATTCTAGCGCCTGTCTCGAGCATAAGTGTCAGCTCTGACAAACACCAGGGGGATTCTGCATATCTCTTGGAAAATATAGCTATATGAATCTTAGCACTGCTTATTGCTTCTTCTATTACACTAGACATGTGATCCCCCAATCTAAGCTCTTCTGTATCCAAGAACACCTTCAGTCCCATGTCCTTTAGCCTGTTATAGATAGGTTCGGCCAGTGAACGCTTAGCATCAGGAATGCGATGACTAATGCATACATCACAGCGGACATCTCTCGTAGGCCTTGCGTATGTTCCACCAGAAAGAAATGCCAATTTACCCCGTGGGTGAATGCTTGAACGAGTGTTATCTAATGAGAATTCTTGAGCCTCTTTACCTTCCTTCGTTACCAAATCCGCCATCATCTTCATAAGCATGTCCTCGTCTCTGACATATTGAAGAAGGAAACAAAATAAACTTCAGAGTTTAAGATATCGAGAAAAGAAGTCTATGGGCCTGAAAATTAGGAAGGAAAAGATGCAAATAATGTATAAAAAGAACTTGTGTTAACTGCTTGGATTGGAGTAATCGATACTTACTCCTTGCTATTGACGATACGACCCGCATAGTCGGAAGCATTGAAAAGTGCTTCCTTCCACTCCTCTAGCTTTTCTGGGTCATGTCTACCCTTCTCTTGGTGCCGCCCAAACGCCTCACCATAGCTTCCCTTTCCAATATATCTTATTTCATACGGCCAAACACGGTAAAAAATGGGAACAAAAATACTGCCTTCTCTTCCGCTAATCAACGACAGCTCTCGCAAACACCACTTGGACGATGCATAGTCCTCTGAAAATATAGCTATGTTTAGCCAAGTACTCTTTATTACTCGTTCTAGTACGCTAGGAAAGTGACCCCCCCACTTAAGCTCTTCTGAATCCAGAAAAACCTTCAGTCCCATTCCTGTGAGCATTTTATAGATAGCTGTGGCGAGTGTACGCTTGACATCAGGACCCCGATGGCTAATAAATACATCATACTTAACCTTTCTCACAAGCATTATCGATCCACCTGAAGTAGATGTAGTTGCTGCAAATACTTCACCCTTTTGTTGGAAGCTTGAACTAGTCTTAGCTGGTCCTACAAATTCTTGACACATTTTTCCCTCTTTCGCTACCCACTCTGTAATTGTCTTCAGCAGCATGTCTTCGTCCCTGGACACATTCGACAACGAAGAAAACAGAGTAAACGTCACAAGTTATATAGACAACTGAAGTCTATGAGCCTCAAGATTAGGCGAGAAAAAGATAAAAGAATGCATCGATTAGTAAACGCTGAGTGCATCTGGTGGAGAGATGGGTACTTAGTACTTACTCCTTGCTCTCAACGACCGGACCTACATAATGTGAAACGCTGTAAAGCGCTTTCCTCCACTCCTCCAGTTTCTCAGAGTCGCATTCAAGCTTGTTTGGGTCAAATGCGTAGCCTCCTTTTACATAGCGTACATCATCAGTCTTAACACGGCAGAAAATAGGAACAATTTTAGTGCCTAATTTAACCCTGTTGTGCATGGATGACAGCTCTTCTAAGCACCGGTCGGATTGTGCATAGCCCTCTGAAAATATTGGAATGTAAAGCCAGGCACTCTTAAAAGCTGCTTCTACTTCTTCATCCCCCAAATTGAGCTCTTCCGAATTCAGAAAAACCTTCAGTCCCAACGCATCAAGCTCTTTATAAATTGCTACGCTCAGATGATGTTTAAAATGATTGATAAATACATCATAACGCGGGAAATCTTTCACAGGCATCGTGGATGCACAAGAAGCAGATGTGGATGATGGAAATTCTTCAGCGTGTTGGCAATTTAATGGAACACCACTGTACGGGTTAGAAGCAGATGCCATGAAATTAGATAAGTAATGAAATTTAACGGAACACAACAAAGGTTGAAAAAAGGGGCGTTCAAAGAGAAAAGGAGTGGGTGCATATAAAAGAGCAGGAGAGGGATAAGTAATGAGAAATAAAAGTGGGACTAGACGCGTAGACTGCGTCTATTGGCTGAACTAGCTGAGGACAGCTGAAGTTTTATTTGACTTTTCGTACTCCTTTGGCCTTCTTCCAACTTTGACCTTTCTCCCGGTGGGCCGAGGCTATTGCGTAGTTCCTAAACAACCTCGAAGCGGGCACCTACTACTAGTAGTTTTGTCATAGATATCTTTTAATTATTATTTTTAAATTTTTTTTAAAATGATGATGTGTAGATGATGCATGTTTATTTATGTTCATTTACTAATAGTTGATCTTTTTAAGCTCTCTTGGTTGCTGATTATTTCATTTTTTAATTGAATTGGACATGTCAATAGTTGTCGAGTTCTAAGCCTAGATTATTTATTATTCATTTACTATTATTGTGAAGATTAAATATTATTTTTTAATCTTGAGTAGATTCGAACCATAGACCCCCCATAATGAAACACTCACAATTTACTGTTTTATTGTAGACTCTTGTTGACAAATGTGATTCTTATTAATATTAATAAAATATTATTAAAATTTTATAATTAATTTATGAAAATAAAAATTAATCTATAAGTTGCTAGCATTCAAAGTCAATGTACTATTGTCATTAATAATCTTGATTAATTATAATAAATTAATAATATGAAATTATTTAATTATAATTAATTAGTGAAATTTAAATTTTCATGTTATTTGAGAGTTTTATAATATGTACTTTTATTCAACTTATGACTTAACACATTAAAAATAGTATAAATATTCAAAAATAAATTTATGTCAATGAGCTCTTGGTTTATTGGTGAAGTTGAATGGCTCACAAAGATCCCCCCTGAGATCAAGTCTTTCTGAGTGCAAGGTTCCAACATCAAAAGGGATGGGATCAAGATTGTGCCTCGCATGATTTTGATGGCGTGGATGTCCCTCAATTCTTAGGGTCTAAGCTAAAGAGGTGCATATGTGGGCATGTATTAGCTTCTTAAACCCTCCATCAAAAAAGAAGATTTAGAATTATATATAAATATGATTAGTATATTAAAATGTATTTGTTCTCATTTTTATTTTTTTTCTATATTTTAAAGGCACTTGAGCTAATTTTAAATATTATTAAATGTTATTCACATTTATTTTGTCTATTACAACTAAATAGTTATTTATATTACTTCTACTTTATATCATCTTGGGGCAATCATCTATATGTAGGACCAACATTGCATCCATAGATCTAGTTGTTAGACTTTAAAAAAAAAGTGTATAATTCAATTATTTCTGATCTATTATGGTAGTTGTTATAAAACCACATTATTTGTTGGTATTATTGAATTTAAAGACATTATATATTATAATCAAGTCACGTATATTTACACCCACATACATAATTGAAAATAATTTATAATTAGGAATATTTCACTTATCTTTAATTATATTAGTTCTTATCTTTAATGATGTCAATAAAGAGGGATTCCCTAAATCCTGGACAACTAGCATAGTTATCCCTCTCTACAAAAGTAGTGACATAAATAATCCATCAAATTATTGCACTATTATGATTAATCCCTCTTGGAAAAGCTCTTTGGTAGCACGGTGGAATGTAAGAGCAGCAAATGGGTTGAATCATAAAGTGAAAGCGGTAAGGGGCAAGCAAGGTTCAAACCAAAATACTCCACTGTTGACCATGGGTTTACAATAAGATTCTTGGTTTAAAATGTTTTGGAATATGTAGGGTAAGGCCTTTTGTTGCTCTGTTAACTTTAAAAATACCTTCGACATAGTGCAACATGACTAACTCTAGCTTACAATGGAAGAGTTGAAAATTCCTACCAAACTTAGAGTTGTGATGCATAGACTATATGAGTAGGTCATTGCTAAATCAGAACTATGAAAGGGATGTTAGAGAGCCTTGGTAGTGATATAAGGGTCAAATACGGGTGCCCCCTCTCACCAATCTTGTTTGTGTTATATATTGAAAAATTAGGTGAATGTTTACATAAGGACAATGATGATGGGTTTCAACTAGCTAAGTATGTGATTAACTTGTTTTTATATGTAGATGAGCTCATTTTAATTCCTAAAACAACGAGCCTTTATCATGTGGTTGGGATGCAAGTGAATACTAGCAAAACCAAAGTGATGATTTTCTCTTTGAAAGGAAACAAGAGGTAGGGAAAATACTTTCATTTTCAATGGAAATCCATTAGAGATTGTGGATGAGTACAAGTACCTCGGAATTGACTTCAACAACAAACTTAATTGGGAAACATGTAGCTTGCAAAAGGAATTCAAGAAGGATTGAAAGTATTATACACTTTACAAAATAAATGTAGGAATGTGAAATTATTTGATTCAAAAATTAAAAAAGGTGCTCTTTGGTTTGTTAGTTACTTGGGTAAGCCTTTATGGTTGTGAGATTTGGGGCAACAACATGTTTAATCAGAAATGGAGACAAGTAGAAAAAATTCAAAAACACTTAATCATCAATAGTCTTAAAATTAAAACAATGGTTCCCTATGAGATCTTATTGGTGAAAATGTGCATTTTCCCTTTAGAGGCCTTGTAGATGATTTGATTACTATTCTATTCAAAGAAGGCCCAAAGAATGGAAAATCATTGTTGGGCTAAGTTTATCGCAAAAGAAAGGTTAAATAGAAGAAATAACACATGGATGAATAAAAATGTTAAATGGATGGAAAAATGGAATCTTGGTATACATGAATACCCAAAATAACAATGCTAGAATTAAAAATTCATGAAGGAAAAATTCAGGTGTCACATGATCAAAACAAAATGAGTACAAACGAGACTACTATATCAAAGAATCTTTGGTGACCTACTTTTTTGTTCTCCTCAGAGGTTTGTTTCTTGTTTGTTTTTTACTGCTATCTCGGATTCTAGCTAAGACTTTTGTTTTATGTATAAAGGTTTCAGGTCCTTTAAAACCTGATTTTACTTAATCAAAACAAAATGGGTACAAACGAGACTACTATATCAAATAATTTAACCTAATGCGAGCCCATGAGGAGAAAGCATATATATGAGAAAATATCAAATGCAGAGTTAAAATGCTTATAAGACAACTTAGAACAAACTCTCATCATTTGCGATGTGGAACAGGTAGATGGAGGATACCCAAGAAAGAATGTGAGGAGAGAGTATGGATTTTCTGCAATATAGGAGTGGCAAAGGCCAAGCAACACTTTCTCATGGAATGCCCAACATACAACACCATTCACTTCAACTATTGGGATATACTAGAAATAGGCAATTTAGGTACTCTTTTTGAGGAAACATAGTTGAACATGACAACAAAGTTAGTGGTCAACATTCATATCGAAGGCTGGTCTTATAGAAGCAACTTCAAAAGACCTAATATTCTTGCATGCTTTATCTTAAAGGGATTCTTGTCTTTTGTCTAATGGGTACCATAGACTTCTTTGACCTCACAGATATTATTAAATTCATTCATTCACTTGAAACATATATTTGATTTTCATTGCAATAGTAGTGTTGGTTGTAAATCTACAAGATGTGACCCTAGTGATCTATTTCATCACCAATCTTTATAATAAAGAAATAATTTATAAATTTGATTATCCAAAGTGTAGAGGCATACAAATTATTTTTTAGAGTATTTAAGGACAATTAGGGTAAAGCATGCACTGTGAGAAAAGACTTAAAACTATCATACAATTCCCAGAGAATTATAATCAATTTCTAGTTTCAAACATATTGCTATAACTAAATTAGCACGACAGGTGTGCTAGCTTTTCAACTGACATAGAAAAGGAATCTCAACCAAATTGTAACTGATATTTTCCCATTCACATAATCAATTCATAGTTAGTTGGAGAGAAAACATTATAATTTAACTTGATTGGCATGACAAGCATGCCAACTTTTACTACATCAACAAAATTTTGTAGAATAATAAGTAAAAGACCAAAAAGTATGAGAATAGAAGTTTGAAAATTATAGTGTGCTAAACTTAGATTTGTTGTATATTATTTTAAAGGGATCCCAATGTCCATAGTTTGATAAAAAAGAGTACACTTCCATTTTAAAAAGTAAAGCATGTGCTACAATCAAGGAATATTGTAAAACTTGGTACTATAGATAATTTCTAGTCTAGTCTAATCAAATAAAGACATCAATTCACAAAATTTTCTCTTTGTTCCCTTCTTATTGCCTTCCAACTTCTTTACAAGATGTCATAGTGAAATTTGCATATGGGCCAATGTATTCACATCCTCTTAATATGATTATATAGCGATAATTAATTAATTAGTTTTTAAAAAAATTCTACTTCCTTTTTTTTACTACTAATTGTACATTACTATGTAATGGTATGGTGAAGTGTTGTGAAAAATCAACCAAAGTAAATTTTGGTGTATCTTTTATATGTTTGTGTAATACATTAATTGAATTGATATGTCATTTATCAAATGATATTTGTTTTAACAGGAAGTAAAATATTGGAGATGAGGTAGCTTCAAATTAACTTCTTGGATTCAAAGCATTGCACAATCAAAACTTTAGAAATAAGAACATAATCATGCTCAATTTCATGTTGTGTTTTCAATATGGAGGGAGACGAATGGAGGGAAGAGAGAACGATTTCAAGAGGGAGAGAGGAGTATAGAAAATAGAAAAAAATTGTAGATGGAGATGGAGTGTGTGTGTGTGTGTGTGTGCGTGTGCGCGCGCGTGAGAGAGAGAGAGAGAGAGAGAGAGAGAGAGAGAGAGAGAGAGAGAGAGATCATGGGATATAAGAAGAGGGAGAAGGGGAGATATAAACAAATATAAATGGAGAGAGGAAGAGATAAAGAGGGGGAGATAGATATAGATATATGAGAAGAGAAATATAGAGATATATATAGACATATGTGGAGAGAGGGAGGGAGAGATGTTGAGATAATGTGTGCTGCACACATTACATAATATTGTTATATTGTATTACTTTATTTTATTATGTAATGTTGCACCTAGATGGACGTGCAACATGTAAAGATTCCCATTGGATATACTTGATGAGTTGTATTGTAACATTATGATAATATTTCATGTAATTATTTAATATTGGGTAAAAGAATTAAATTTCCAATATTAAATGTGGAGTCAATGGATTAGGTAGCACATAGTTTTAACACCTGGCTTATGTAATACTACTTAGTGGTTTTGTGGGACTTGCTACTATATAAGCAGCCACAAGGGTAGTTATTCTGAGAGTGAAGGAGAAGAAGAAGGAAAAAAGGGAAACAGTCGAGTAGGACAAGGCTTGACAGGTTAGCCAAGGGAGCATTTGTGAAGGTTGGAAGCATGGTGTGGGATGTATGGATTCATGCTTGTTCACATAGATTGCTCGGTGGTGGCTATGGCTTTGAAGGATTCCATGGTTATATTGCAATGGTATTTTTGCTTAATAATACATGGTGATGGATGCTTTTGGAGGTTGGGTTTTTCCCTCAATGAGGGTTTCCTAGGGTATATCTTGTGTCATAATTTTTTGGGTATGTTGTCTATTCTCTTACATGTGGATTTTCATTGCATATTTGTTTCAAATCTATTATGGGTTATGTGGAAATGGTTATATTCTTTCTTGCAAGTTTCCTTACAAGTGCTATTAGAGCTACGGTTTTATAGTAGTAACCCTAGATGAATCCATGGGAATGTATGAGAGGATAAAAGAGAGGGCAAGATATATGAGTGATTTATTTTAGATCTAAGAGTTTTAGGTTTGTTGTTATGATAGGATCGTGGCTGATTTTGGGTATGTGAAATTGTTGGACAAAAGGGCATTTTGAATGTTACATTTTAAATGAGGGTTTTAGGGGGGAGCTTGCAAAAATGACCTCCTAGGTAAAAATAGAAGAAGTAGTTATATTTGAATAGATGAAGTAGTTATATTTCATTACTTTGATATTTTTCTTATATATCTATAGTACTTTAATGATATACACATGTACAACTTACATACATGTTAATCTCATTGCTTATTCAATATATATACATATTTCTTTTTTGCTTACATTGCTTTAAGTGTTTATTCAATATATTTACATGGTTTTTTTTTACATTGCTTTAAGTGTATAAATGTAGATATAATGTTTTAATTTCTTTAGATGAAATAGTTATTTGTAGGTGCATAATTCTTATGTGTCATGTATACGCATGTGTACATTTATATATGTAAATGTAGAACTTAATTGTAAATTTAGCACATGAAAAAATATCTAAAATATTTTCTATAAACATTTACAAAGCACATGTACATTTAAAATATATTTTCATAAATTTATAGAACATGTAAATTTGTTACACATTAACAATCTAAAAATATTGTATAGAGATTTCAAAAACATGTATCCACATTTATGTAAAAGATATTCTATAAATTTTGAAAATATGTATGCAAATATCAAATGTGTCAACTATAAATGTAAATATCGAATATATCAAATACCTATAAACATGGTCACATAACTCATGCAAATATCAAATATATCAACTATAAATGTAAATGGTTAGATAACTCATGAAAATATCAAATATGTCTACTATAAATGTAAATGGTTAGATAACTCATACAAATATGAAATATCTCAAATTTGAGTGTGTTGTAAATGTTAAATTCCCCATAGCTATAAATCTAAACGATCTCATCATAAGTGAATATCAAACATCTAAAACATATGAACCAAACTCATGTACATGACATTTATAAATATCAAACATGATCTTATCGCATTCCACAATGCGATCGATTGACATGAGACCTCAAAACCTATGTGAAATATAATAATGAACGTATCATGACCATGTGTATATATTCAAAATAAAATACTAACATACGCACAATTAAATTTACATGTGACTTAGGATGACTAGGGTCAACAGGCATCTCTCCATCTCCACCCTCATGAGCTGAAGATGTAGACTGTAAGAAATAGAAGAAACAAATATGTCACAGCTTATAATTTACTAAATTGAGTAATATTATATTTATAAATAAATGGAATATCTGTGGAGAATTAAATAGACATGTTTGTAAAGTTTTACCCATGTCTCTTGTTGCACATTATTCATAGTTGTCTACAAGTTCCCATATGACATCATCATTGTAAATATATGTCTACCTGCATCATTTAGATCACTATCACTAAAGGTCATATCTGGGATGTCAAGCATAGGATCTATGAGCATATATGTGAACAATGATCATCATGGTGGGTAAGAACCTACCTCAATAAGGGCGGTTGCATCCTCTTCAACTATGGTTTGTGGTGGAGTTGCAGCTACAACATGTATGTCCTCCTTCCCCTGACCACCCTATGCCATTGATCTACCATTGATGATACAAGTCACATATAATGGCCTTGCACAAAGAGGTTGTCTAGTCAACAACTAAATAGCTCAATAGGCTAAAAGAAGATCAGTAGATAAACATGTACTCATACCCCTCAAATGGTCTACTATAGACTTTGTTGCCAAGTTTTAGTCTTTCCTTTTTAAAGCTTGATGTCACTAGTTAAAGTGAGTAAGAGGTGTCTAAGTCTATTTTAGGTTACTTACTTCTCATCTTTCCTAAAGCACTCTACTACCTACATTTCCTAGGTGTTAGGTGATTTATGTATGGTTGGGGTGTGATATTGCATCCTCTTGATGAGAAGTAAGTGTTTCAAATTCCATTCTCTACTATCTTGTCTTAATATTAAATATCTCGTAGATTATGAGCTGTTGATTTGATTTCCCCATTGAGCAAACTACACCAAAAATGAATCCAAAGGTTGGAGCCATGGAAAGTTATTTAAAGGGAAGTAAATGTGTTTTTGCCAATATCTAAGGACTTACAAAGCTATGGATAGAGGCAAGGGCAATTCTTATTTAGATTTGTGGAAATAAGATCAAATTCTTCTTAGAAATGTAGGTTTTTGGTTTCATTACTGCATATTCATGGAATGCAACCATTTTATCTTATTTTTGGAGCCTCATGAACCTGAGCCAAATCTTAGTTCAAATAATCAAATAATGTGAGCATAATAATTTAATGGTTCATAACTAGTAAGGTGTGCTTGAGATCTTTCTTCAAGACCATCAAATCACAATTAAAATTTGAATACTGTTTGTTGTGTCTCAGTCTAGAAAATGTTGTTGAGAAAGGAGTTTTCTACCCAAAGGTAACAAAACGTGCTATTTTTTTGCTATCTCTAAAGATAGAAAGTCCAGTTACCTTAAAATTTTGAATATCCTTCAGAGATGCCCAAAAGATACTTCTAGAGAATTAAGTGTTGAAAATGCAAACCCATTATGAAGGAAAAGTAGTGTTAAAAGCCTTTGGTAGAAAGTGGAAGAACAAAGAGCACAAGCTAGAAAAAGGATTACTCCTTGTGCTATGATTTTGAATGAAAGGAAAACAACATTACATAAAAGATAATTGTTTCTTTCTCTCTCACATATACTAATATTATAAAGATATCTTCTCTAGATTCTAAAGAAAAATGAGGCACTTCCCTCATAGTATTTATGTTATTCAATGAATTTTAGACATATCACTTTAAGTAAAGTGAGAATTCTTTTAGGAACTTAATATTTTAAGTGCAAATTAACAAAAAGTTTAAATAGTTGTTACTCATGGAATTAAATACAAATCTTGTTGTTATAATCATTGGCTAAACTTAATTTTGTTTGTGTGGTACCAACATTCTAATTCCTTAAGGTTATTTTATCATATTTTCAAGCAATTTGTTTCTTCAAGTTTATTTAAGGCTATATATTGAAAGTTGCATCCTGTGCAATTATAGTGAATGGAAATTAGAGCTGCTAGTTACGAAAGATTAATTGGCTTGGAAGGTGAGTTAAAAGATTATATAGATACATCCTTCAAGTTGTATGACTTGAGTCATCTACATAGGAGGTTAAATTCCCAACCCATTCACCCAGTCACTCTGGAACTCAAAGAGAGTGGATTAGTAGAGGCAACCAGCTTTTGAATGGTAGTTCATGCACCTGAGTTAGGAAAGGAGTGCATAGAGAGATATAATACAAAAATGATGGAGATTCTATTTCCAAATTAATGTATTCTCTTGTCAGTTAACAAGGTGTTGATGTAGTCAGCATTTGACATCCCTATAGATGAGCGGTATTGTGACATTGATTTTGGGTCCCCCGTGTCCATGTTTAATGACAAAAGGACCATCAGATGGGAAGACATGCAGAGGACCTAGTTCCAGATTGCCTGCTCGAAGAAGAAAAATATGTTGAAAAATCTGTTTGGCAAAAATCTAATGCAATAGATCGTGGATATCCTCACACACCTCTATAGACTGAAGGGAAAATAGGAGATTTTGGAGTTCATCAAGCAGCATTTCTTCCTAGTGCAAGAAATTTTTGCTGAGGATATGAAGATCGATTGAGCATAGATCATCCATCATGAGCTTGCTTCCTAGTTGAATTTTGCTAGAGTATTCAAGTAGTTCTATATGTCCTCCTATTTGATTTATGCTTTGGAAACACACCATTTATGACCTAGTCTCCCAAGTATCCCAAACTATGATGAACACACCAAGATTTATGAGTTTTATCCACATCTACAACTGTAAACGAGCTATGAGGAGTATGTAGCTATCAATGATGCCTTTATAATGGGGTTGTGCCAAGAATTGCAAGGTTTCCTTGAGAGGAGATTCTTACCTGAAGAAATTTTGGCAATGAGCTAGTTTGGATGCCTATTCATCCAGTTTCCAAGCTTCTCCTATTTGTGAATAGGAGCCTATGATGGATTTCCCAAGAGATTGCTTAGATATCTAGAGGAAAATGTAGTTATAGCTAAGCTGTATCGACAAATTCTAGAGGTGAACATCTTGTGTTAAAATGTTTTTGTTAGAATTGTATTCATGTGCCTCCATATCAGATGCCTAGAACTTGGTAAAGAGTTTTGAAAGCAAGATCAAGTTGATAGGGTCTCAATATGATCCAATAAATTTTGTAAAGGATTATCTGAAGTTTGGATATGCCTATAGGCATATCCTAGATATTGAAGAAATCCGGTCTGGCTGTCTTGATGAGTATCAAACTCAGGAGAGATTTTGGTTATGGTTAGCTATTGAGGAAATAAAGTTATATAATGATTCTATGAATGTTTCTTATCTTGTAGATGATGGAGCCTACATGCACCCCACATTTTATGAGAAGATCAAGGGTATACCTATCCTGTCTACCCCACCTGCTGAGCCAATCATTGATACAATGGAGGATCTCATGCAAGGGATAATTAAAAGAATAAACAAATGGGTATAGTGGACTTGGGTGAGGAAGAAAAGGACTAGAGCAGCTAGTTCAACAAATGGAGTATCAATAGGAGCTACCCAGTCATCTATAGCTGTGACCACAATGACCACTACAACAAAATCTATTAGGTCATCAAAATCTAGTGGCTAGGGAAGAGACCAGCCTCTTGAAATGAATGTACCACTTACTCCTACTTGTAGAACTAGCTCTCTTCCAAACATTGGGAAGATGAGAGAGAAGGAAGATGACAAGGACAAGAGGAAATAACAAGAGAAACTAGTCGCCAAGCCATACTCCCCTATTCAAGTCATCAATTTGGGTGGTGATATGAATCCCATGGATGGATAGGAACAAGAAGCATCTCAACAAAGGGATACATTAGCCCTTTCGATAACCAATGTAACTTCCTTTCCTATTGCTTCCTAGAGCAAACCAACTCCATTGATTCTAAGGAAGTTGTTTGATCCATCTGCACTACAATTTGCTATCAATGTGCTCTCTACAGAGTCTTGGCTTGAAGAAACCATTAAAAGAAAGAAGAGGAGATACGAGGATGTGGCCCCATCAAAAGACTTGATCACACAAGTCAATTCCACTCAATCATTAAAGAAAACTAATAAGCAAAAGATAATTGCTGCATTATCTACAGATTTGGTAACATGCCTTATGCTAGTTGAGATTACAGTGCCTCAAAAAGAGGGAAGATTTCATGAGCTCTCAAAAGATGATTTCCAAATAAAACATTGGATCTTGGAATACCAAATCATGAGTCCATGGTGAACATGTGGAAGTCAACCAATGAAAAGATTGAGGACAAGTTTGAGGAGCTAAGTGCAGAGAAGGAGATATTGAAAGCCTTTAATAGAGAGTTGGTAGAGTACATAAAATCCACACTTGGGAGTATTTATTCTAGTCAATTCAACCCAAATGCGGAAGAAAATAAGAACTTACTACTCAAGTTGCAACAAGAGAGATAATCCAGACAAGTAGGCAGAACATGGGTAGATAAAATAAAGGCCCAATGTCCCCTACTAGTTGAGAATCTAGAGAGCTTAGTACTAGACTCTAATAACCTCAGAAAGGTTGCATCAGACCATCAAACAACCATATAAATTACAGTAGATAAGCTCATGGAGCAATTGGTCCTTTTGCAGGAAGAGATAGATATGAAGACAAATGTGGCCATTGTTTATGGGATTCTAAAGACTAGCCAAGAGTCATTGTTACACTAGATGCAATCCTTGGATTTTTTCATAGAAAACTCTGTGAGATTTGCAAGTGAACTCAAGGATGTGCATGACCTAGTGTAAAATATCATTGACAAGTTGTTTCAATACTTGAAGATCTTGCATATAGAGTCCTTTGTGTCTACTAATGGAAAGCTAGTGGACATTGAAAGAATGAAGTCCAAGCCCTTGGGATTTGTTGATGAAGCCATTGAACCACTTCGCTTCCAAGTGGCCAAGATCTAGCAAGTATCAGTAGCTAATGCAGTCATAAAGAGGGGAATGGAGAAGTTCCAATCAATAGTGGCCAAAATTGATGAACTTACAAAAATACATGCTTACTAGATGATCAAAGCTGACGATATTCTCATCCTAGGTGTTGAAGAGCTAGATAAAGTAACTAAAGCTATGAAAGCATATAGGGCTAAATTAGTTACTTCTAAGAAGGTATGATGATTCTGATGCTTCTCAAGATATCTGTCATTCTTCCCCTCTTCCTTCTTTCGTCACCATTCTTGGCAATTCACTAAATCTCTATAACTGACAATGATTTAAGCTTGTCCTATTTTTAGATTATTCTATTGAGTAGCCATCCAACGTAATTGACCATTTTAAGGAGGCCTATAAATGTAATCTTTTAAGATGTAAATATGATTGGAAAAATTTGCTTTGGGAAAGCCTCTATAGCTAGGACTACTTGTGAGACTCTGAGTTCATTTTAAGTTTTTCTGAATAAAGTTTATGGAATGAATGTGTGAATGTTGAAAGTTGAATGACTATGAATGAACTTGTCTTTCTTTCCTTCATTCAATAGATTGTATGCTTTGCCCTCTTCAGCATAAGTGTGTCTTCTATTCACCATAGTTTATGTATTTAGTTTAGTTCATTACATAAGGAATCTCAAAATTATTGTGGAAGAAGTTGAGGAATAGACAATTCATGTGTTGTCAAAACATTGGCTAACTCTATAATCTAGGAGTTACTTGTTTAACTATCTTCTTTTCTTCCCATTGTCGTAATTATTCCTGCATGTTCCCATTTCTTTAAATTTTTAGTTTAAGTAGATTTCATACTATGAGTTAGTCCCCCTTATTTTTCTAAATTGTTTAAAAATGTTGAGCAACTTGGTTTTGGCCTCATCTACTGTCTGGTTAAGAGCATACTCCCGAAACCTGAACGTCAAATTCATTGCATATCTTGTAGTCATAAGGGAGATTTACCTTTCAATTTAGGGGTTTTTTATAGATTACTATACTAACCCATTGTGTTGTTAATTTTTTTTTTTTCCATAAGCCTTTGGGGAAGTAAAGAGTCAATGAATAAACCAATATATCAAGGAAAAAAAATTCTTAGCCAATAGACTCCATGGAGACATCTACTGGAGATGGGATGCCAACCTCATGATGCATATCATCAGCTAAAGATGATGTAGCATCATGACCACCTATAGATGTAGATCATGAGTGTGTCATGTATTTGTGCACTCAATCAATAAACATCTCATGCAACTGGGTTGCAATAGTGGCAATCCTTGCATACACATCTCTATATGTATCATTCGTCACTCTATCTCCAGCTGCAAGTAACTCCAATCATTTTGGCATCACCAAAAGGTTTGGACCAATAAATTCCCATTTATTAATGGGTGCAAGAGCATTAGGGTGTTTGAGTTTATCTGAGAGCCTAACCTGATCTTGCCCAACATGCCTAGGGATATTGGTGCAATCAACATCATGATGTAGATGAAATTCTACAAATAATTATTTGTAGAAATATAAGGGTAACTTATCCTTTTGGGGCCACATGTGATGTGTAGCCAACCAACAAGGAGATATGAAAGGAGCTACCAATAGATCAATATACCTCCTTGCACGGTAACCTCTAACCATTTTGAATAGTTGATAATATGGGAACATTCTCTTCACATTCTTCATAACAACATCTCATCTATCTCTCTCCACCTCAAACCACCATTAACACTATGGGATAGAGTGCTATAAAATGTGTCTAAACACAAAATATCATAAAGGTTAAAACCTTAGATAGTGTGCATCATTCTGATCAATTAATCTCTAATCACAATCACCTTATCCTTATGTTGTAGGGTAGGTGAAGCCAGTAAGCTCTAATCAATAGCATCAAGTGTGCTCTATAATAATTGAAGAGTCTTAGTGAAAAGTGGTTTCTTATCATAGGTACTATTAGTGGATCTACACAATGATCCACCTGCTCAAATTACAATAGGGAAAGAAAACTCTAAAAGGGGGTTTGAATTAGTCCTTCAAAACTTTAAGCATAAATTCATTCATCACATATCCATCTCATAATTATACATGTAAACTAAAATAGCTAGCTAAACATATTCATCCATAGTATGAAGGAAAATAACATTCAACACATGTATAACACAAGATATTTGGTTACCTAGAAACCCTCCAATGAGAAGGTGAAACTAGGGTGGGATGATACCCACAAATCTCCACTACTGCAATAATAAAAATGTTTGATCATGAAACATGATCTACTTTGTAAAAGGTGTGCCCTATTAAAGGCTTACAAGATCGTTAGATTTACCCTATTAAAGGATTTTAACACCTTGTTAGAAGTCTGCCTAGTAAAAGGATTTTAAGTTACAATGAAGTAAGCATCTTGTTAGATGATTTACAATAGCCTGTTAAGACTACTTTGTTAAGAGATTTAACTAAATCACTTGTTAAAATGTCTCAACAATTATTCTACAATTAGCACTATGTTGCTAGATAATAGATCACCTCTTTCCTAATGTATACTTGATCCTCACTAATTAGATGTATCTCTTCTATCCTCTAATTCCTTTCCTCTATTCTCCTTTAACTGATTCTTCAATATATCTCAATTCACCATACATTAGTCATCATGGATGCTCTATTTGTGCATGCAAACTTCTTTCTTTTCTCCTTCCACACACATAAAAAGTTTAGGGTTTGTCCTCCTTAAGAAGACCTAGGTGACTTAGGGTTGGGTACAAATCAATGATTGCGATTAACCCATATTATTGCTTAATCCTTCCCTTTTTCTAATTGGTTGCATGTACTACATAGGGATTCTCAATAAAGATTCATATTTATCATCTAAGATCACAAAAGAATCCTTAAGTTGGCTCCAAAATGGTTTACATGGCAGTGTGTTCCATTACAAACAACTATGTCAAAATTGTAGTAGTTGGCACTTGAAGTGTCTGATGCTTGGCATCCATTGTCTCTTCAATGTTGTAACTCAACCTCTGAATGACTCAACATCCACTAATCACTTGGCATCTGAATGACTTGGTAGTTGAGTGATTACTCAACATGTATTGTATATCTCTTTCTTGACATATACTACTTGTTTAGCATGAACTAAGTAAATGACTTAAGTATATTGTCACTAATATGTCAAAACCAATATGAGATTAACAATCTCCCCCTTTGACACGAGTGGAAAAATACTTTGTCGTGCATGAATAACCTTAGCCTTTTAAGCATAACTTAGATAATATCCATTTATTATTTTTCTTACATAAAAAGTTTCAAAAAAATCAAAATTTTGTAAAAAACTTATGACTCATCAGTCATACCTCAAAGTTCAATGACTCCCCCTGAGTTGATTATTCTATTATGAACTAAAACTAAATACTCCTGCTGAGTAGATCTGATATGCTGACTTTGTCTCTATTTGGTCTCCCCCAAAACTTATTTCTCCTTTCATACATTCTCCTCCTTTCTTCACTCTCTCCCTTCATTTATTTCTCCCCCTTTTGACACTTATGTCATGGGTTGTACACAAATTTTGTTTGTCTAAGAAATTTTTATGGACCTCCAGTATTATCTTTAGAGTTGCATCCCAGTTATCGCAAGCTACTTCTAGTGATTTGATTTGGATAGATAACTTAGCAGCAAGGTGAACTAAGACTTCATGTGTAGAAAGATGAGGATCTTTCTTCTTTACTATTTCTACAAAGGCTAGTTCCTAGTGTAGTATCTCCATGTGTGGGGCCAACATGGACTAGATACTGATCAATGTAGCCTGAATGTTCACATCTTGAGCATGTAGGGCTACCAACTAACCTTGGGTATTCATCAAAGTCCTAAAGTGCTTTTGACTTTGTGCTAGAGAATTGGGTATCATAATACCTAATAACTTCATATCTCCTTGCAAAGTGTTAATATGGTGTTGCACTTCTTGTGTGAATAGAGTTGTATCACACAACTTGGTGAAAAGAGAGAATATATTCTCTAATACTTCCTTCACACCCTATATCTTGGTTGGTAACTATTGGTCATTTTTTCCTCCTACCAAAATTGCCATATTTGAATTCAGCCATAGTAATGTTTGACACATTTGAAAATTCAATTATTAGAGCACACAAAAATACATTAGTCCTACAAGTTATATCCTAAGTCTCGAGGTTAATTCATGTTTAATAATTTTGTGAGGCTACAACATTCCCCACCATCGAATCTTCCTAGATCTACAGTTGTCATCTTGTCACTTTATGGAGTTACAAAGGTTTTATGGAAGGTGACAAAGTGAGAAATGAACACATAGTAGGGTGGACCCTCTTTCTTAGTTCTAATAGGGTGCATCATACATCTTCCTAGCCATTGATCTTCCTCAAATCAATGGTCCTTGCTATGTCATTATAGAAAGTTTTGAATGTTTTAATTCATGTGACATAGTGAGCACTTGCTACGTACATCTAATAATGTCATTCTTTTTGCGGGCTGCAAAAGTAGAAACTTTGTCAAACAGGTTGGCATATGGAAGGGTTCTAATTAGTTTGGATCCTAACATGGTTGTTGCATGCTTCTGGGCCATCAGATGGAGGAAGATCAATGCCTCTTGTTATGTCACTATGGAAAATTGTCCGACCTTTAGCTATAGTGACATAGCAAGGTCTTGATGTGTGGCCTTACCTTGCCCCATTTCTTTGGATCACAAAGGGTGAAAACCAAGGTTACGATAATATGATTAGATTTTCAACCTAAGATCATGAAGCTAATCCTTGAAGCTACTGATGTTATGATATTTAGTTATTGTAATATGGTAACTACACATGGTTGTAGGAAATGTTAAAGAGAGTTGCAATCTTATGGTACATGGTTTTCATAAGACCATAGGAGCAGTTACAGAGGGTTTTTGAAAGGTACAAAGGAAAGGCTTTTTTGTAACATTGTGGTGATCATAGTGTCATAAGAAAACTTTAAAGAGAGCCCAATGTTATGAGAAGATGACAATCGTAAGATCGTAGAGATTATCAAGACTGTCCCCGAACATAAGATAGGAAGACAATCACAAGATTGTAGAACCTTGGGTTAACCAAAGTAAAGGTGACTCACTCATCCAAACTAGAAAAGAAAAGGGTCTCTAACCAATAAAATTGTGAGAGTGAGCATTGAATATAATTGACTTACTAATAAATCCAACTTGGTGTGGTGGCAATGAAGACAAAATAACTCTTTAATGGTGGATTAAATTTTTGATCGTTTGTAGATTGCTTTCTGCATTCCCATGCCTAGTAAATGCAAAAGGAGCATGCACTCATCACCTAGTTATCCATCTACCCAACTATGCATTGATTGGTGACATTTCTATCACTTCAAGGTTTACTCTAGTTAGGGTTTTTATGATTTTTATGCCTCTACAAGTGTACCAAATCAAATCTATTGTTTGGATCATCCTGATTGTCCTCTAAGAACTTAATGGTAGTGGTTGTGGAGTAACTTTTAGTGAGAAAATATCTCAGTTATGCTTGAGCTATAAAGGTTTAAAAAATGTAATCTTTGTGTTGGTCGACTCTTTTCTATTTTCTTTGGCATTTCTCTGGCATGCTACTATAAATCCCCCTTTTCCTTCGAACCATGGCATTCTATCTTATCTCCTTCAGTCATTGATGTTTATGCAAGACCTATCCACCTCTCATCAGTGATTTGTAGATATCTACAACTTGCACAACTATATCTCTTTGACCTATGAATGATATATAAGTGAATTTCGTCTTCCTTATGTCATTTATTTGGGTTTTCTGATCTGCATGTGATTGCTAGATTAAAACTAGCCTAGACGTTTATATCTTTTGGTGTCATGATGGTTCAAAAGTGCATGTATGGGAAGTGATTGATATGAAAACTCTATTTTAGTGCAAAGCCCCTTAAGTTAGAATAGGTAGATTTTCTTTCTTGCATCCCCTTCTCCCTTTTCCTCACAATTCAAGTCCCATAGTTTGGAGGTTGTTTCCATGTTACACGATGTTGTCTAAGAAGTATTCCCTCAGACTAGGATGCAAGATTTTGTGTCAACAGTAACTCAACCTGGTGTTGTACAATGACACTAGATATCTATTCATCCACCTTGGTTTGAAATTTCTTCTCAGACCATTTCAATAATTTGACATGGGTATCTAGGTCTTCATCATTGATTTTCCCTGCAATATTTGCCTACTGCTCAATGATGTGTTTGGCTTCATTAGGTGTAGGGAGGCTAAATGAATCAAGGAATATATCCTTGATGTCATGAAGTGCTTGTTTATGCCTATGCTCCCTTCTGTGTAGTTCTTGGTGTTTCTTCCTTGCTAGAGCATCCTGCAATATGCTCATTTTCTCTATTGTGATTGTAGTAAGGTCATACTTTGGTAACAAAATCACCTTATTTAAGTTGATTTCACCATAGGAAATAACCTCATCAATCTTAGATGTGCTAGGACTTGGCCTTGACTCTCACAAAGGTGTGCCTTTAGTACTCGGCCTATGAAGTGCTTGACTAGGTGTAGTAGTAACAGAGTTTGGGAAGGTAACTAGTGTCTATATTTATATTACTTCCTCTAGATTCGTAGTCAAGACTAAATCTTCAATCCTATCCTTCTCCTTCTCTTTGATCTCTTCTCCAACTTGTGCTTGTGGTGTAGGTGCAAGACTAGCTTTCTGATCTGTTTGAACTAGTGTCCTTTCTTTTTTAATTATTGTAATTGAAGGTACCTTGGTGCTGATATGTGGAGGCATGGTGTCCTTCCTCTAGTACACTACCATATGCATGGTAGGTTGCACCTCTATAGATTGAGAGGGGGTACTTGATAATGCTTGAGATTTTTTCCCCTACAGATGCCAATCCCGCCTTCTCAATCTCATCCACACTCACCAACACAAAATTACTACATAATTGTGCCTTGGTGGTGGAATCAGTCAGTATCTTTTTCATATCCTCATTCATTATGGGATTGATGTTCTGAATGGTGGTGTCAGACACATCCTTAACTCTTACTATATCTACTTGAGGACTGACACTCAACATTTGGAGTACTAGTACATTCTGATCTGGGTGTCACTCTTCATTAAATGTTGCCTTTATAATGCCTTCCCCATGTACTTCCATCACAAATTCATCATTTATTACTTCAACTATTTCCTCTATTTTTACTTCACCTATTTCTTGAGGTGCTTGCTCAATAGCCTTTTGTGTTGTCAACCCATAAATTACCTTCCATATTTGTGTGCTTTGTTGGACAATAGCTTCAATCTTGTTTTTTAAAATCTTAAAATCTCAGTACTTTGGAGAAAATCTCCCCTTGTACTTATCAATAGCTTTTCTTATCTCATATTTGTCAAAATTTGGCATCACTCTTGCAAGTATAGTCTCTCTAATATTTCTCTTTGTTGTGAGACTATATTTCTACCTTTGCTCAACTCTATCATATAGGTTCTTTGGTAGAGAGTTGGCAATCTCAAATGGGGTCATCTTAAAAGTTTCAATCATGGCATATAGAGACTCATCTACTTTATCCATATCTAACTTCCCATGTTTATCAAACTCAACATGTGTGAATCCACTTAAATCAACATTATTCTTAATATTTTCACACAAGCTGTCCAAATTAGAAGAGGGACAATGACTTACAACTTTGAATTGGTTGTTATCATCTAATTTTGTACTCTCCTCATTTGATTCAGCTGGGGCAAAGTACTTCCTTGTTTGCTTCTTCTCAGGTTCATCTCCTTGTGTAGTTGTACTAGCTCTCTTTCCTTTAGGCTTCTAAACCTTTTGAGTCTTCTTAGCAATAGCTTTAGTGCTAGCCCTAGTAACAAGAACTATAGGATTTTTTTGTAAATATTTCACAACCTTTTAAGGTTTTCTTGCTGCCATTTTCTTTTCTTTCCTTTTCTTTTCTTTTGAGGAAACACATGCCTCATTGGCTTCTTCTCCCTTGACACTTTCATCGATTTTTGTTTCTTCTTTTCCTTAGTCCTCAACATGACTTTGCGTGATGGCAAGCAGTGCTTGGGTAAGTGTATTATCATCATCTTTATTATCTTCTTCTTCTCCATCTCCTTCTACCCCTACATCAAATTGTTCTTTGAGTTTCTTGAAAAGCTTATTCTTTTTCCTCATCACAAAAGCTTTCTTTAAGTCCATTGTGATCTTTGACTTTGCTACATCATAGTTTCCAAAAGTAGTAGCATCCTTATCTACTTCTTCTTCTAGTAAAGAATTGATGGTTGTAGATGCCTCATCAACATTAATTTCATAAGGTAGGGGTTTGAGCCAGCTCACCCTTGGAACAACAACTTGAACATATATGAAATCAACATCAACTAGAAAATAAACATCACTAAAATGTTTCTCTATTAGTGATACTAATATCCTTTGCCTTTATTTCATTGACTTCTTAAAGTCTTCAAAATAGCTATTCATCACACTCTCAAAATTATCTCCAAGTTTCTTTATAAATTCACTAATCTATTCTACAACTAATCTGGTAGCCTTCTAAACTACTTTCCTAAATGTGGAAAAAGTGTTCTACATAGAAAAATATAAAAACTAGTATTGAACCAAATTTTTATTGTACACTTTTGTTTTCCATATGGCTCCCAAGTTCTTAGATAATTGTTGGAGTTGTAACTCGGCAAGGTCATAAGAGTGATCTTTCTTCACTATCTTGTAACCCAAATCCATAGCCATACATGGTACACTATTTAACCTACTAGATTGAAAGAACTTATGTGCAATAATTATTACTAAAAAAATAATTAGGGGATCATAAATTTTGTCTATGGTCATTCCTCTCTTGTTCCATAGTGCCCTTGTATTCTTTTCAATTGTCTCTTTTGCATCACTCCTCATTATCATAGGTCTATATAGGGTTGGATGCATTGTCACTCTATGAATGATCCTCTTTGTGGTTTTTATAGGTCCATCCTCCATACACACAATATTTTCATGAATTCTTCTAAGAACAATCTTAATCCATTCGATTTTGAATACATTTGGAAAATCTAGGGCATGGGTTAACCCTTTTGTCTCTACAACCTTGAATTTTTATTTTAATACTCCGTTCTCAAAAATTTCACATATAAATCTCTTATCTCCATGTCTCCAATGCTTCCAACCTTACAAGTGTACAAATACCTTACATCTTGTATCCTCAATACTTGTGGTGGTATCATCGATAATGCACTAGATGGGTCTCTTTTATATGCAATGTAGTTTGACTCAACCATTTCTTGTAGTTACTTCTAAAGTATGTTCTAATGAAATTTTCAACAGCATTTCCATACTCTTGACAATAGTGACAACTATACCTTGTATTATAACCCCAATTATAAGAGTTTTCATGTGCTTTACCTTTGTCTTCTTGTTTGATGACCGCTTGGGCTTGGATCTGCACTCATATGCTCTATCTCCATACTTTTTATAGTTATGGTAGTATCCTTCAAATATTTGTGTGCTAATGGTCTTGGTTATATATTCATGTACCTGATGTCCTTGCTTGTTGTACTTATGGCAGTGACCCACAAACTTCTACTTGGGATTTTGATTTATAATCTTGCTGTTGCAAACACTAGCAGTATGTCCTAATTTTCCACAATTATGACAAGTAGGTTTCAATTTCTTACCATTGGCATTCCTTTATTCACCACTTTTAGAGTATTCTCCTTCTTCACTATTAGTGTAACCCAATCTAGTAGTATCACTGGTGGATCTAGGAGATCTCATCAATTGCTCAAAATAATTGATGACTTCACTAGGTCTATTGAAACTTTTAGCAAATTATTTTTCCCTTTTCAGATCATTTCATAGTTGTTCATTCTACAACTTTTTTGTGATCTCATTATCTTTTCCATTCAATTCATGATTTGCAATCATCATTTGGTTCAATGTTTCCAATTCCATGTGAGCAATCCTATTCACCTCTAATGTCTTCTCTTCCAGTCTATTGGTTAGTATCCTTTTTTCATCTTCAATTGTGACTTTTTCTTCTTTAGCTTTCTTTTCCTACTTAGTCATCTCACATAGCAATACTAATTGGACTTCTTGTTCTATTTTGAGATTTTTGACCTCTTTAATTAGGGCTCCATTCTTTCCCATTAGATCTACAACTACTACATCAAATTCACTCATGTTTCCATCTATAAAAGATTCAGTAGTGTCAATCTCTTGGTAATGTGCGTCATTCTCTTCAATAGCTATCTCTTTCATTCATTTCAATGATCGTTTAAACTTATCTCTTGTTTCATTTAGATGATGTAGGGCAAGTTGTATTTCAATCTTCTAGTTCTCAATAGTCTTTCCCAACTTGTAGACTTCCATCATCAAGATCTTTCCTCAAAGTTGCAAAGCTTTGCTTTCCAGAGAACCTTTGCTCTGATACCAATTGTTGAAAATACAATATGGAAAGTAAACTCTGAGAGGGGGGGTGGGGTGAATCAATCCTTCAAAAATTTAACCATAAATTTATTTCCCACACATCCATCTCACAATTGTACAAGTAAAGTGAAATAGCTAGCTAAACATATTCATTTGTAGTATGAAAACAAATAACATTCAACACATGTATGACACAAGATATTTGGTTACTCAAAAACCCTACAATGAGAAGGTAAAATTGGGGTGGGGATGACACCCACAAATCTCCACTACTATAGTAATAAAATGTATCCAATGAAGGTTACAATATTTGATCATGAAACATGATCTACCCTATAAAAGGTCTGCCCTATTAAAGGTTGACAATATTGTTAGATATTACCCTATTAAAGGATTTCAATTCCATGTTAGAAGTGTGTCTGGTAAAGCGACTTTAGCTTACGATGAAATAAGCACCTATTAAAGGATTTACAACACCCTGTTAAGACTACTCCATTAAGAGATTTAGATGCTTCACCTATTAGAATGTCTTAGAAATGATCTTGTGGTTAGCACTCTACTGCTAGATAATAGATCACCCCTTTCTTGATGTGCACTTGATCCTCACTAATCAGATGTATTTCTTTTGTCCTCTAACTCCTTTCATCTATTCTCCTTTAATTGATTCTGCAATGTATCTCAATTCACCATACCTTAGTCACCATGAATGCTTTGTTTGCACATGCAAACTTCTCCCTTTTCTCCTTCAACACACATAAAAAATTTAGGATTTGTCTTCATTAAGAAGGCCTAGGTGACTTAGGGTTAGGTATAAATCAATGATTGTGATTCACTCATATTGTCATTAATCCTTCCCTTTTTTTGATTGGTTGCATGTACTATGTAGGGATTCTTAGTAAATATTTATCTTTATTAACTAAGATCGCAAAACAATCCTTAAGTCAGTTGCAAAATGGTTTATTTAGTAGTTTGCACCATTACAAACAACTATGTCAAAACTATATTACTTTGCACTTGAAGTGTTTGATGTTAGGCATCCACTATCTCTTGAATTTTGTAACTCAGCCTTTGAATAACTCAGTATCCACTAGTCACTTGGCATCTGAATGACTCAGCTCTTACTATTTGCTCAATGCTTGTGTGACTCGACACTTACTAGTTACTCAAAATATACTATGCATCTCTTGCTCGACATATATCACTTGTTTGGCATGAACTAAGTAAATGAATTAACTATATTGTCACTCATATGTCAAAACCAATCTGAGATTAACACCACTATAGGGACAACCATGTACACTGGCTTCTTTAGATTTACTACCTCTAGATGCCATAATGATGAAATATATAAACAAACAAAACAAGATAGTTGATAATAGAGATCTACACACACACACACACACACACACACACACACACATTATTTTAAAAACTAATTTGATAAAAATACACTAAATGAATCTTGCTAAACAAACCTATCGTACAACATATAAAGAAACATTAACTAAATTATATTTTCATTTCAATAATAGGTACAAATCAAATGTAGATAAAAATAAACCTAGTCACACTTGAATGCACATTATTTTAAAAAACTTTAATTTAATCAAAACATATTAAATGAATATTTATAAATGAATCTACTATAAAACATATATAGAAAAGTACAAATTACATTTTAATTTCATTTATAGGTACAAATCAAATTTGGATAACAATTAATAAAAATCACCTAGTCATACTTGAAAAATCCAATCATGATTAGGGATACAAGGTTAGGAGTTAGAGAGAGGTTTAGGGTTTAGAGAGATGGGTTTTAGGAGTTAAAGAGCGAGAAGAACTAAATGTTAGAGAGAGAGAGAGAGAGAGAGAGAGAGAGAGAGAGAGAGAGAGAGAGAGAGAGAGAGAGAGAGAGAGAGAGATGGGGTTTAGAGTTAGAGAGAAGCAGAGGGTTATGGATTATAGAGATGAGGTTAACGATAAGAGAGATGAGGTTAGGAGGTAGAGAGGGGTTAACGAATTAGAGAGATATTTAGGACTAGAGAGATGAGGTTAGGAGTTAGATATGGGTTAAGGTATTAGAGAGACGTTTAGCATTAGAGAGACTAGGTTAGTAGTTAGATAGGGGTTAAGGGATTAGAGAGAGGTTTAGGGTTTAGAAAGATGGGGTTTAGGAGTTAGAGAGAGGAACTATAGATTAGAGAGAGAGAGAGAGAGAGAGAGAGAGAGAGAGAGAGAGAGAGAGAGGAGGTTAGGGTTGGGAGAGGTGAGGTTATGTTAGTGAGAGAGAGGGGGTTAGTTTTGGGAGAGATGAAGCTATGTAAGCTAAGGAGAGAGGGAAACAAATTTAGGGATTATGGGGTTAGAGAGAGGTTTAGGGTTTATAGAGATAAGGTTTAGGAGAGGAACTATATATATATATATATATATATATATATATATATATATATATATATATATATAGAGAGAGAGAGAGAGAGAGAGAGAGAGAGAGGGGGGGGGGGGGGGGGGGGGGGTTGACAGAGATGAGGTTTTAAAGTAGGAGAATTGAAAAGTAAATTTCTATAAAAATTGAGAGTAATGTGGAATATCAACATGAAATTTTGAAAAGTACATAGTTAAGGTGAGCATGTATAACATTAGAATACTTTCACTAACATAATATATGAATACTTTCACTAACATAAAGTCATCTCTCTTTCTTCTCTTTCTCCCTACGCATTTATTAACATAATAAGAAATTAACCCTAATTATATTTATTTGTAAATAAAATTTAACTAACATCGTCTAGATCATTCAATAATAATTTTAATAAACATCATTAAAATAGATTTCCTAGTAACTTCATTAACAAGACTAAGCCCAAACGTGTCCCATTTCCATTGAATTTCCTTTGGCTTTCCCTTTACCAAGTAGCGACAAAGGAAAATTTGACTAAATCGTTAGAAACCACGGCATGGAAGAAGCGTAGAAGCATCCAGATTCTACTGGACCACTAGTCATATAACAATGTCTTTTCCCAACTTTATAAATGTAAGTTTTTTATGCATCTTCCGAAACAGCATCTCCCGGGTGACACGAAAGTCAGTTGCGTCAAATCTTTCGCTACTTAATCCGTGTGGGCAATATAATGCGAGATTCTCCACGTTAAGGAAGTAGCTATAGCTATGCCCCACCTGATGCAAGTTAAAACAAAAAGCATTTCCCAATTGTCACATTTCCTAATTGTCTTCTCTCTATGATTGAGATCAGAACTAACGAGTGCTCTGGAAAAGCTCGAGTCCCTATCTTAAAGGTATAGAAGATTAAAAGAAAGTCTTTGTTTTATATTTTGTTTTGTTTAAAATATAATAATATTCTAGAAAATATTGAGTTGAACGAAAGGGAAATATATTTATAAGATATTTTGTTTCTGAATAGTGACATAGGCAGCATTTTGAGCAGTGATCAAAATGATCAATAGGTAAAAACTTAGATGCACTCTAAATAACATTTTAAATATTTTAAATGAAATATTTGAGAAACAATTGGCACCTTAAAAAGTGGACTATAAATTTGTTAGCTTAAATCATGTCACATTAGAAATATTATATCACCTCCAAAGAAAATAAGTCCTAATAATTAATACATTGAGTGTAATGAATATATTAGTTCCACTAATAATGTAAACAATATAATAAATTTAAAATAACATTTGTTAATTAATTATAAATATATTAATAAATAGATATTAATTAAGACTAATATACAACTAACTAATAAGTCTTAACATAAAACTATTATAACAATTGTAAAACTCAAAACATTTCAAAAATTCAAAGAGTAGAATGCCTTTTAAATTATATTTGAATAAAAATATTTCAAACTTAACAATGTTAGAATCTTTTTATTGTAAAAATTAATAGATTGGATCGAATGCTAGTTTTTTGTGGCAAGGACTAATTATTTAACTTGAAAGAAAGATTCATATAGCTAAATTATTTTGATCAAGGAAAAAAATTTAAAATGCGAAACAATTAATATTTTAGATTTATCAAATGGTATATTTTTATTGACTTCAATTAGAATATTTAATTAAACTAAAACATATTTTCATAACAAAATGTTCTAATAAATTTCTAATTAATTACAAATAAATCTTTTTTAGAGAGTAATTATCCTTCAAATAAATTCCCTTCACCAAATATACTATTGTTTTAGATAAGCAACAAACATGTTTTTTTTTAATATTCAAATTCAAATTTACATGTATTTTCCTATCTTTTATTGTGAAATTCATTATTGCACTCAACAAAATCTTCACCGCAAACAGTTTTGAGATATAAACAAAAAATAGTTGGAGCATTTTATGTCTAATTGTAGAATGCATGGCTACATTATAGATGAAACATTTTAAATAATTAAAAAAAAATCAAATAGTGAGAAAGATTATTAAAATTAAATTGAAGAATTTGAAAAGAATTTAAGCATTTTAGTGGAAAATGTGCAATCTTGAATTCTAAAATTGCTAAATTCATTTAAGCATAAAAGGTGACACTACTACATTTTAGAATTCAAGATTGCACATTTTCCACTAAAATGATGAATTTAAGCTGCAATTTTAAATAATGATGATTCGTATAGCCAAAGCCAAGCAGAGAAATTGAAATTGAATGTCAAAACATACATTCTTCAGTTTAGCAAGATCCTAGGAAATTGTAATTTGAATATCTTGGCATTTCTTGAGGTCCCAAGGAGGAAGCTTAGGAATGGTCACACTTAGCACTCCACCCTCAAACCTAGCAGAAGTGGCACATGTATTGTAGTAATTAGACAAAGGGAACATGTACATAAATTTGGCAAATTTTTGATCCTTCAGGATGTAAGTGACATCCTCCTCCTTCTCCCTCTCTCACTCTCCACCGATGATGAGCAGTAGAACACTCTTGTCCTCCACCTTAATCTATTTACCCACAACCAATACAAACTTAAAAATTAGAGGAGAATTTAGAATCCTAAAGTGGAAGTCATTGCTATGTCATGTCCAAATGCTTCTACTACTTAGTTCCATAGGTGGAAAATGTTGTCCTAAAAATTTTGGCGAGGAAAGGGGCCTAATTGATAGAGGCAAGGGTTTTTTCCCCATATCTTCCAACTCATGATTAACAAAATTGTGAAGCTGCTGCAAGCTCTACAAAACCTCATTGTACCATGAAAAGCCATATAATTAGGTCAAGTTTCTCTGTGCTCCCTCGGTAAAAATTTTAAAATCTTCAAGGAAATCCAACACCTACAAGTTGAGCTCTACATAGGAGAGCTCTAGAAGAAAACAACCATGAATTTCCATCTAAAGCGCCTCACCATTTCGGAGATTTGGAAGAAAGTTCTAGAAATTTTAGTTGCAAAAATTTAATTTTATCCCTAGAAAATGGGGCTCAACCAATCAAAATTAAGAAATTAATGTGTAAATATTAATTTAAAAATAAATCAATTTTGAACTTTATGATAAGGTGAGTTTAAATATAAAAATTAATTGGTGTAGCACAACTGGAAAAATTAGTTCCCTGCCTTATAAATAAGGCATGGACTAAATAAAAATATGCTTGACAACAATCATTCAGACAACATTTAAGTTTTCTGGCTAAATATATTTCACATTATCAAGGTATCATATGCCATGTCTTTCAAACATCATGTTGTTTGAAAACTTCTATGATATTTTTGTAGTCACATTATCAAATTCTTAGAAAAGATTTGTGTTCTTTCAATGAAACAATGCTGCATATAGATTTTATTCCTTAGGGTTTCTAGGCGTGTTTTTTCTTACTTTATATTATAAAAATATATTGAATCCATCTAATACAATAATAGTGATACTCATATGTGTAAGATAGAATACCAAAATAAATAAAATTTACATCATGCATACCAATTAGGTGCGTTGAACAACAAGCTCATAAATAGTGTACTAAATGTGTTGGATATTACCTTCATTGTTAGAAATCTAGAATCGCTAGAATGAATTGCCTTCTACAATGGGATGTCAATTGGCTACACATCTTGTTTGACATCAACTTGTGTCAAGACATTGGGACATACATCATACGCTACAATTGATTATGCTTTCTAACCAATTTTGTTGTAAGCATTTCAGACACATGTTTATTTAAGAACACAAAATAATTTTATATTAGCATCTACAATTTAGGCCAATGAACTTAAATGAATGATCTAGAGCCCAAAATAATAGAAATATGGAAAGCCACAAAATAGTAGATTGAAAATGAAAAACTATATAGACTTATAGATATTACATCATAGGTGTCCCACCTTGGGCTCACATGAAAATCCGTGCTCTTTTTTCTAGATACAACATACTTGGTGATATAAATAATGAAAAAATATATATATTTAATTGGATCAATCTTTTTCAACATGAGTTCTTTTTAGTTTCTACTCAATTTGTTTTCAAAAAAAACTATAAATATGTGGATACAATGAACAAATTAAACAAAAAATATATATTTCTAGAATATATAGCATTCTTAAGGCCATAAATGGTTTCTTATCCACCATAATTTGCTCAAATTTAAAAGTAAAATGGTCAATTTTATGACATTTCTTAATTCTATAAATCATTTCACTTCATAGGAATCATCTTAATATTGAGATTTCATGTCTATTTTTCTTCCATTAATGGCCAATGTTGTAGTCTTCCAAATACTTTAGGTAATCTTACAACCCAGTATTTCCTATGCAGATCCATTGTCTTTGTTAGAATGGACTCAATATCACTATTAGTGATTTTTGCTTGGTCATTATTTTAAGGATGGTAAGGAGATGACTTACTATACGTTATGTTGTACTAAATTACCAAAGTTGTGATGAGAGTGGAAGTAAATGGTGTCCCTTGGTTTGTTCCTATTTCTATATGAATCCTAAATCTAGTGAAGATTTCCTAATAGAAAAACTATTTTACCTTGTTATGCCTAACATGCTTTATAGGTCTAGCTTTGACCCACTTCGATACACCATTAGTGCACACAAGAATATAAGAATTTCTATTTGAAGGTGGGTCAATGGGGCCTATAAAGCCTAATCCCCACTTATCAAAGGGTGTAATAACAACTTGTGGAACAATGGTATTTCATCTAATCTTGTTGGCATCCCTATTCTTTGACATCTATCACACATTTTGGTATAGTTGGTTGTATCCTTGTGCAATGTTGGCTGATAATATTCAATAATTCTTTTGATGAATAGTCCATTTTTATTAATAAAAATATAAAGTTACATATTTATAGAAAAAGACTTAGGGATACATGATCACCCTATTAAAGTCCACTTAGCATAGATATCAAAAACCTCTTAGCTATTCATATAAAAAAGAGTATAAGAAGCCCTTAGGTTGCAAGAGTAGTGCTAGATGAGGGAGGTGGATCAAGGTAGTCAGAAAAAACCCATACATTAGTGGGGTTTAGAGTTTTGTCTAGAAGAGACCACCCATTATTATTATTATTTTTCTTCCTCCCTCTTGGGAGATGAAAGATAAATCACCAGATCAAGAAACCCTTTATAATGTTGACCTTCCAAGAACAAGTTGACCTATATAACATAGTCTATTTAGAAAATGCATAACACTCAAGTTTAATATTGATGGCTATCAAACATTGATAGAAAAAAATTAATATTTGCACCAACACCATCCTTTGTACTAGAATCCATGGTAGTTATAAGGGCCAATGCAAGAAGTTGGGTCTTACTTTTGGAGAAAAAGTGGAAGTGTTTTTCCTATTTTTGAAATATATTGTCAATTGATGCCAAAATTTGAGCCATTTAGAGATTAAATATTAAACACACTTCAACAATAAAAATTGTAGTGCATGGGATCTTCTTTTTGAATATGTAATTTATTTGTATACCCACATGATAGATTTTTTTTGGTATGGATCTTTGAAAACCACTTTTTCAAAATGCCTATTTAGGACCATACCATGCTCATGTACAGAAACCTTAATTTGACACAACTAAATGGATGCAATAATTTAATCAATTTTTTAAAAAAAAATTTTGATTTTTTTAAAACTTTAAAAGAATTGTGTGAGGATTGATGACATGTATATTAATTTACAAAATATCAATAATTTAAAAAGTTATTAAAATTTTACTGAATTTCACTATTTAACATTTAAGAGATACCTTTGATTAATAAATAATGGAAATATAGCAAATGAACTCATAACACTATAAAATTTACATTTTTGAAATCAAAACAGTATGACCTATAGTGGGTTTTTGTTTTGTCAAAAAATTCAATGGGGACGACCATATAAAAATTATGAAAATTCCTGAAATTATTGATAAAATGCCTTTAAAAAAATGGTTCATAAAGGCATGCCATGCCTTTCCCCAAGGCAAAACCCCATGCAAATTTGTGGCCATTACAAATTTCCACCTATGTCACTAGAATCGGGCACTTGATTTGTAATTCAAAAATTGGGTGCTTGATTTGGTTTTAGCCATTAACAAAAATGGGTACTCAATTGTTTAAAAATTGGGTGTTCAAATTATAATTGGGTACCTAATTTTAAACAATTGGGTACCCAATTTTTAATCAATCAAGTACCCATTTCTAATCTACCTTTTGGGCCCCAAAAGATGCCCCACAAACTAATTATTAATGATTAAAATGATTGACTAACAGTTTTGATAGGCAATAACAAATTCTGTCATAGTTACTATATTTTATTGTCTTCTTCTACAATTTGCAAGTTGTTGATTCAAATACAAAACTGGTGCAAACATAGGATCAAAACAATGAAGAAAGAAGAAAATAAAATTTATAACAAATGAGGAGATTGCAATAAATAAAGAGAATGAAGCCCAAGGTCAACAAGAGAAAAGACAAAGAATTAGAGAATTGAGCAATGTTTCAAAGTAAAAAGACATCGAGGATACCACGATGGATGAAGAGGCTAAAGAAGAGAACCTAGTACAAGGAGATTTAGGTGCACATTCTAATCAAACATTCAATATAGGTGTGTCTTGAAACCTTCAATTTTTTTCTCATGATGAAATTGGTGATTTTTTTAGAAGTAGGTTATGATTTAAACAATTTAGATTTTCTTCATGAGAATAGATTGTCAAATGATCATGTGCAACAAACTCCAGTGGAAATGCATGCCCCAAAAGAAATACCAAGTAAAAATGAAAATGAGATTCAAATCCCAAATAATAGTGAAAATGAAATGCCAATGAAAAATAACAATTATAAGAATGTAGACATAGAAACACCAATTAGTGAAGAAACATGTCAAAATGATACTAAAAGTACCTAAACATAATTTTCATTTTCCTAATGATGTGCTAAATAATCTTGATGGATTTGTTTCATGGAGACAAATTAGGACACATGATAATAGATTATATAGACATTTTTTTATTATAAGAAGTTTGGGTTTCAATGTCAGTTGATGTTGCAACTAATTACAATGTCTAAAATGAAAAAAGTAATGAAAAGGTTAGGAATGTATGGAAAAACTAAGAATAAAAAAGAGTCTTTAAAACAATTTGTGTCCACTGTTACCGGTGCCTTTGATGTTATTGGAAAGAGAAGTCACTTTAAAGATAATAATGCAGTGCAACAAGAAATAACAATAGCTTTAGTTAACAAATCAACAACTGACAAAAGAATGATTAGAAACATAAGTGGATATCTTAATGTGAATCGTGAGACATTAGAAAGAGCTACAAATAGAAGGGTTAACTTTGAATGTGATCCAACAAATATTTTGTGGACTTCTAGTGGTACACTCTCGAGATGTGATATGAAATTTACTAGTGAAGTCAAAAGTTTGGTTGAAAACTCTTGGCATGATAATATGAGAGTATCACCTAATTCAAGAGATGTTCTTAAACTAAGAGTTGGGTCAAAAATACACAATCCACATCCTAAACACCTTTTGGACATGAATCAAACTCAAATGTTTAGAAAATTTGTAGATGGCAAGGTGTTAACTATTACCATTAGTCAAGGATCTTTTGAAAAGTGTAAACCATGGTATGTAAGGATTAACAAGGAAAGAATCACATGTTGTTGTAAAACTCATGTTCAATTTCGTTACCATTATGATGTATTTCGATCTAAATGTAGTACCCTGCATAGTAAAGAAATGTTACAAGAATGTGGTATAAAAATACCACCTCAAACTATAAAGGATTTCATATCAAGTTTGGTTTATAAGCCACCTAATGATCAATACTTTCTTTTCAATGCATGTCTTTCTAGTACATGTGATATGTGTGTAAATATTTCTTTGTTAGATGAATGTTTGCATGAAAATGCTTTGACTACTTTTGGACAACACTTAGTTGATGTAAAAAGATTCAAAACTATTGAATATCCATTGAAGGATGGGAAGATCGGAAGAAGGTGTGATCTAGTTATGGATAAAGTTAGTTGTCATGTATTTATGGATGAGTTTAAGAGTGTGATCATACAAAAATATGTTAAACACTCTCAATATGCTAGATGGCTTGAGGGAAAATTTTGCATATGTAAGAATACATTTCCAATTTTTACTATACTTTTAGTTGTTCACTTTGTAGAGAACTACACACTTCCACTGTAAGATGAGATACAACAACAATTTTACAATTTAGTGCAAGAAACAATTTATGTCCATATAATTTATAGGCATGCACTTGATAGTACAAAGGAAGATCAAAAAATATTGACAGAGTACCATTTCTATATGAGTGATAATAAACTTCATTCATTTGAGCTTGTCCAATATTGTTTTAAGGTCTTTTATGATAAATTAAAAGAGAGACAAATTCAAATGACACAACATTGGATATGGTCAGATAATTATACAAGACAATTCAAGAATGCTAGAATGTTCTATTGGTTGAGTAGGACACATAGGAAAACTAATATCCAACATGTGTGGAGTTTTCCTGAGGTTGGACATGCTAAAGGAGAACACGATGGTACCAGTGCATGCATGAAGAGAGCTCTTAGTAGAGAGCAATTAAAATTTGAGAAAAAAGCCAAATTCAAAAATGCACATGAGATTGTTGAATGGTGTAACAAATACTTATACATAGGATCAAGTAATAACTCTACATAGGATATAGAATTGGTTGAAGATTGGCAAAAAAAACCATTAGCACTTACTAACACAAATTTTCAAGATGATATAGTAAATGAAGGCTAGAGTGTTACTTTTGAATGAAAAGACTATTGTTGTATTTCAAACCTCATACAACCTGGTATGCACAATTAAATTAGATTTTGTCATGATCATGCTTCAATTTATATTATTTATGGATGTACATGTCATTAATATAATTCAAGTACAGGTCTTTAATATATTAAAGTTATATATATGTACACATGTGATTAAAGTGTTTATGTACTTTATATTATCTTGTAGGACATGTTTATGTTGTTATTGTACCTAATGATAACGATGAAAAGATTAAGAATTGGTTATCTAAACATGTGAAACCTAAGAAAAAAATAATATGTCATCAAGTAGACGATGATGGTTTTGAGTATCCGATTGGGTTTGTCATTATAGCTGGCACCTGGCTACATACATACCGAACAAGAAGAAATGGTTTACTAGCATTTGAAGACTACCAATCTAAAATGAAGGTTTTACACTATTCTCATTTGGTTGTGGCACAAAATATCAAATTAGAAAGATACAAAGGGAGACCCACCAATCAGGTATTATGGACAATTTCAATGGATGAGCACAAGACAATCATAGATGCATTGTAAAAGAGAGAGGATGCAGATGGTACAATGGGATGGCTACATTGGAATCAAACACATGTAATATTTTCTTTATTGTGTTTGTTTTTAATATGTACTTATATAATTTAATTACATGTATGTATTCATTGTCAATAGAAAATCAAAAAACTTATATATACCTCTTATTTAGGTCTCAATTAAAATTTATGCAAATTTAAATGTTAAAGTGGACCGAACATCAACATATTGTGCAATTACACATGGTGAGTATATACAAATTACACATATTTACATAGTTTAGATAGCTCATATTAATTTATGCTTTTATTAACATGTGTTTTTGTTTTACAATTTTATTTTACAGGACTTCATTTGAAGAAATGTGTTGAACCATATTTATATTTTGAGTTCACTTCTATAAATGTGTAATTGATATTGTCTTATATATATTGTGAAACATGTTGTAAACATTTAAAAATAGGATTTTACTTCTATTTGAAAGTTAAAGGTGTGCACTTGATATTATAAATTAATTGTCAATTCAAGTAATGACCTCCTACTTTTTTCCATTACTTTTACAGTCAAACATGTTTAAACTAATGTTTGCATATAAATAGTTAAAATTGTTGTTCATGTACCATGTACTTACAAAATGTATCATAACATGAGTAAAATATGTTGCAATAAAGAAAGTAGTTTGAATACTTGCAATTTGATAACATAATAATATATACTGTATACACTAGCATGATAGGAAGTCGTAAAAAAATAGTACATGGTCTAATACATATAATATAGTTAATTTTTCTAATAAAAAGTGTATCAAAATAAATAATATGTGTAATAGAAACAAAATCTAAAGGTGCCAAAAAGACCTATTATATCTGATACGCAGTCCTCTTTAGTCCACACGAAGAGGACTTAAATGGATCATCCTATGTAACATGAGCTATCTCATCATGTGGGACACCCGTGAGGTAGATGGATCATCTTGTGTAACATGAGGTGTCTGATTATGTACATGCTTAATTGAAATGGGTTTCAAAATCTAGCTTGTAAATAAATTCAATATTCACAACATAATAAAAATAATACCACATGAGATGGGTGTCCCTCCATAATAGGAGGAGGTGCACTATGAAAGCTACCAAATGCGATAGTGGTGAGGTCCTATAATTTAAAATACATACATTTTTAAAATTTGATAAAGAGAGTAATGAACTATGTATTTACATAAATCACAATACTGACCTCAAATGATGATGTAGGTACCTCCATCTAGCTTAGTCCCATACTCTCAGCAACATGCATGGTGACATAGTCCTAAAATTATGGATACATAAATGTTGTGTCAAAACTATATATACATGAATTACAAAAGATGTAAACTAAAAAGTGCATAATTTGTACACTACATTTTTATGAACTATAAAAAACATGTATATATATCATACCTGAGTAGTAGCCAATGTCACAAATGTGTCTAAAGATATGCTAGCATGATGATCATCAGCATGTCTCATAGGGTCAAAAGATGGAGTCAAAAATAAACTATACCGAGGCCTAAATGGATAAGTATGATCCATTTCCTATTTGTAAAATCAAGAAACATAAAATTATACACATGAATCAAAGGTGAAGATTATAAGTTAATAACAATGTACATACATAAAAATAATACAAATTATTTTCCTTGAGTCAAAAGGTTGTATCGCTGGTATTTGAGATTGTGTCTCACTAGTTAATGGATCAAGACCTGTACTAACATCAAACTATGTAGTAGCCGACAATCCCTACAAAATTAGATAAAAAGAACATATGAGAACATGTTTTTAAATTTGAGTTTGAATGTACATTTTTATAGTGTAATTCAAACTGCATACCATATGAGGGATGCCAACATTTGTAGGTCTTGAAAAAAGACTATACTACCTCCTAGGAGGAATAGTATCATCTGTCCTCTGTTATTTCAAAATCAATATACATTAATATGGTTAATACAATTAAAAATGTGTGTAAAAAGTAAATAATTATGTACTTTATATTTAAATTTTAGTTGACTATCTCTGGGCTCTCCTTGCATGAGGTCAACAAATGATGACACATCAATATCATCACTACCATCACCATGAGCAACATATATGTCATCATCAAAATCATAATAGTCATCATGTGTGTTACATCAACATCACTCTAGGGGCCTCTACATATATCTCCACAACTAATACAAATGTGTCCAAGTGGACAAATATCTCTTGCCTACGTCCACTACTCTACTAAGTTTCTTGAAAGGGAACTCAATAAAGTAAGAGTAGATGACACTACTTGATGATGGTGTGGCATTGGGACAACTAGTGTGGGAAGAGGTACAAGAGGTTGAGGCCATATGAAATTTCTCATTCTATTTCTTAGCTTTTCCCTAGGCCTATCCTGAGGCATCCCTCCACTGACCCCCTGAAATGCTCTAATATCAAAATAATTGGGTTTCAAAGCCAATTCAATCCTAGCCTATAGTTTCTTAAGGAAGTACATGGGCACCCCATGATTAGCGTGTGGTGGATGGTCAAATACCATCCACCACCACTCGCAAAAGTGTGCTAATATACGTGGATGTGTGCACCATCTAATAGAAATGCAAGGCTTCTTCTCCCAAATCTCCTCACCTATCTTAGGGTTTATAGAATACCTAGCAAGATGTTGTTTAACTATTTTGAGCTTATGGACCTCTCTATAGGATAGGCCATCAGAATAAAAGGCACGCATGTTTTGCCTCCATAATCTAAATATATCAATATGAAAATCCAAATGTTGTATAGAGTGAATGACACCTTGCATGCTATCCATAGGGCATATTAGGTGAGGAGGGGGTGGACCTTGCCCCTAATAGTCTCAATATCTTGCATGAGGTCTCTAAGATTATGCCTCATGCTATCCCACAAATACTCTACGGTAGGTGGTAGAGGAGGACTAGATGGTTGTGGAGGTGGGGGAGGGGGAGGGGGAGGGGGTGGGGTGGGTCCATCAAATATAATTTGCATATATGTTTAAACAACATAAAAATCACAAAATTTCTATTTAATAAAATAAATCTAAAATGTCAATAATATAAATGCACAGATCTTTAAAACCATATCAATTAAATAAATAAAGTTAAACACTTACATAAACTTTAATGTTAAGGATAATTGAACATTATACCAAATTTAAGCCTAATCATAAAATAATACTCCAAAAAACTATATTAATAAATCAACTTAAATGTTATTTCTAAAAATATCTTATATAAATATATTTATGATTATGCCTTGGCAAATTTGTATGATTGATGATCAATATTAAAACAATTAGGATTGAATATATAAATAATATTTTGGTTTGGGTTAGGATTGAACATAGATATAATATCACACATAATTAACCTTTTAGATGGTGACATCTATAGGGAAATGTGTTGGTTACCATGAATTGAGTAAATAACTCTTTAAGTAGTTATGTTTTAAGTATCTATGTAGATGGTACATCTTTTTCTGTGTGTCTTTGTTATAAGGAGGAACTAGAAATCTGGTTTTTGTGTTAGATGTGAACTTGTTTTGTCTATGCAAGTTCAAGGGAACATATTTTTTATATTAAGGAAAATGATGTGAAAGTTCCCAATAGTTTAACCATTGTTTTTTTATGCTTTCAAATGATATTACAAGAAAATGATATTACAAGAGTATAAATTTTTTATTGATGTATGTGTGTGTGAAAGATTATGATAAAGAAAAGGAAACATCTAAATGTACATCAATCAAAATAGATGTATGTTTCATTTAGATGTATGTGTGTGTGAAAGATTATGATATATCATAAACATATACAATCACTATTAAATAACTACGTTAATAAATGAATATTTATACACAATCCATTTCATTATTTAGAACTAATTATTAATAATATGTATTCTCAAAATAATATTATTCATATTATCCATATATATATATATATATGTGTGTGTGTGTGTGTGTGTGTGTGTGTGTGTGTGTGTGTGTGTGTGTGTTTAATAATTCATGAATAAACTTTAAAATCTAAGCTATATTGCACTGCATTATATTTAATGCCACATATTTAATAAACCAATAATAGATAGATGTCAGTATTCACATAGCAAAGGGATGCCACACTTACACATACTGTTTGATGGTATATTTACTTGGGAAATGAAAATGCATAGAGGGAGATATGTGAAGATAGTACAAGCATCAATATAAGCGTCAAAAGGAAGTTCTTAAAGTAAAAAAAAAACAAAACAAAAATAACATGAAACAATATATTTAAGACAAAAACATAACATAAGTTCATAAGAAACCCATAGAAATAATATAGAAGATACATTAAAAGTAAGGAATCAAAATAAGATAGGGGAACTAAAAAGAGAAAAAATACATAAGGAGACAATTAAATAGATAAGAATATGTAGCAGCCAATAATGCACTGAAGACAAAAGGGAGAATCATTTAAAATAAACTCCAAGGAAATATAACATGGTAAATGCTGATAAATTGTAAAGAGATGATAATATAAGTATGTCCCCCTTATATAATTATTATAATTAAGAGCCCGACTTGTAAAAAGTAAGGTTAAGACATAAGACCACCATATATTAAAATAACAAAAGAAAGAAGGAATATAAGATAATAAAGCTTAAATAACAACATAGGATGGGTATATTATTGAAGATGTAAGAAAACTAATAAATTATGAAATGTAAAATAAGGTGTAGAATGATAAGAATGCTAATAAAATATATTTATGAGAAATCTAATTTATATATAATGGAAATGTTATAAGTTTGCCATATTTTATGAATATTACACATATATACAAGGACTTTATTTGATTAAACTGACTAAATGAAATTTATGTTGTATTAAATGATATCATTTATAATAGATAAGGAGGTAGAGAGGAAATTAAACATAGAAGATAAAGGGTAAACTATAAAGGAAGAATATCTTGATTGACGTAAAATATTAATAGAAAGAGAATACATGCAATGTAAGATTGCCTAAATGTCAATTAATCTCATACAAGATATGCACTTCTACCAAAGAATTGAAACCAAACCTATTATCTGGGGACATTTTTATTAAAGTGTGACTTGAAAAGTTCCACTATGGGAAGCCATGTCCTTAAGGGGACATTACAATTTCTTTGAGATAAATCATGATTTTAATGACTTTGAAAGTTCACTCAAGATTGGAATAGATATGAAAATCCAAACACATCAAATGTAATATTGGATAAGCTTGACAATGGTATGTTGATTATTACATTTGTTTACTTCAAGAAATGACATTTTAATATAAATTTACACATAGTCCCTAAAATCAATCATTTGTCCAACTTATCAAAATAATTAAAGAAATACAAATTGTATATAAAAATAAATTATTTAGACAATTTAGTTTAGTAAATTATTTTCTTCCCATTATAGTTTTTGCTAAATAGTCTAAGGCTCTTTTTTAGTTGTTCATATTTGCAAATGGGGCACTATATTCTTGCCCAATAACTATGTATATGGATCAATTGTAGCTTTTGATGTTGGAGATGTTTAAATTCCAAAATAGCATCTTTTGGATGCACGTTCTTCCAATGAACAAAATTTTCCTTGTTGCTACTTCTTGTAATATACTCTTGTGCCCAATATTTCTTCAACCCAATTTAAAATCATTAAATAAAGTTTTTAAACCTAGGATTAAGATTACTCTACATTATGGACCTACTGCTATGGTTACTTAGCTAGGGATCAAGTGTTAGGTTTAAGATTTGAAGTTACAATTAGAATTAGGGTTTAATATTTAGGTTTCATTTATTAATGATTAGGGTTAGGCTTAGAATTAAGTTTATCAATTTTAACTATATAATCCAGTTAAACTTTTAATCAGTGTTAGGGTTAGGCTTAGAATTATGGTGAGAGTGAGATTTTACATCAAGGTTAATACTATGTTTATGATCAGTGTATAGCTTTATTTAAAAAGATATGGTTTTAAGGTAAGGGAGCACATTATGTAACTCCGAACTAAGGGATCCAAAGAACTAACCAATTTTTTCATTAAGAAATAAAATAAAATAATACATAAGAAAACATAAGATATTACATTCCTTAAGTATCCCAAGATGTTGAGTCACATTTAATTTTTAAATAATTATACTAGAAATAAAATAAATAACACATCCACATGAAAGAATAACTACAAGATCAATCCATTTAAATAATATACATTTTTTTTGAATGCTACTTGGCATTAATTCAAAATGCACAATCATCCACTATACATGTCACAGGGTATGAAAGGTTGAATGAATATACATGTATGAAATAGTTTACATCATCCCTTTCAGATCCTTGAAACAAAGTACAATACAATAAGAAAAATCATTAAATGCTTAGTTTTGTGTTTGGATCCATTGGCGAGGCATTGCACATTAAATACTTAGTTTTATGTTTAGGGTTTAGACTAAATTATTGTATAATTATGATTAGGTTTCAAGGTTACACTTAGGAATATAGTTGGTTTTATTTTCTTTGTTATATGGTTTACAAACTAATTTATAAATAATTACTATTTAGTTGAAATAAATATAAAATATTGAATGTAATTACATGTTTAAACAATCTAATTTACATCTATCTAATTTTCAAACATTGGAATTTTTATTAAATACATTGAAACATCTAAAATAATAAATTTTAAATGAACATTTACAAATTTTTAAAATTAAAATATACGAAACTATTTAAATGAATAGATACAATAATCTAAAGATAATACTATTAACAATGGAAAATTAAAATTTTACATCTTAAAAGTGAAAAAAAAAAGAAATTAATAAATTGGCAAAATTATAAAGTGTAAAACTAAGAAAAATGAAATAAAATAGTAGAAAACAAAGTAAAATAACTAGTGCATTGAAAAAGAGCAATAGAGGGTCAGTAGAAAATCTAAAAATGGGCTCCCGTATCTCTCTAAAATCGAGCTCATGTTTTGCAAATAGTAAAAATGAGCAAAAAAGCCCCAAAAATTCAGCTTTTGTAGTTTTCCAAAATTGGGTGCTCGATTTTTAAAATCGGATTCGAGCACCTAATCCATGTTCAAAAATCTAGTACCCATTTCTGAAAGGTCTCATTCCATGAAATTGCAACCCAACTTTGTGCTCTTACCCCATATCACCTTGTTATGATTAAGGGGATGATAACTACCATAGTTGATCTTTAACAAAGGGACTTTATTCGATAGTAATTAGTTCTTAGTAAAATTCATAATAACTAAAATATATATAACTTTATTAGTTGTTTAAAGTAATGTTTTGAAAACAAATTAGTAAACTTCTTTTATATTTTTTAATCTTTTCATAAATCATTTCAAATGCTTGTCCAAAAAAAACTTTTGAAAACTATATTTTTATAAGAAATAGTTTTCATAGAGGGTACTGTCAAAATTTAATTTTATAAGACTAATGAGATGAGAAGATCAATTTTTTATTTTCTCTTCTTCTAGTTTTATTTTGTTTTACCTTTTAGAATTTAAATAGAGATATAATTTTCTCTTTTTATTACTCTTAAAAACATAAAAGTTTTAATCAACTAATAATGATGTTTGAAAATATTGTTCATGTTTTCACTAAGATTTAATGGGACATCATAAATATTCAAATAAAAAAATAATGTGTAATTTTAATTTTTACACTAATAATTTATTTTTAAACTAGGCATCTTTTATTTATTATATTATGCTAATTAACTATAATGATAATAGTTTATCAAACTTTTTTGTTTTCTATACTATACTATTATACAAAATATTAATATAGTAAAATAAATCTATTTAATTCATTAGAGCAAAAGAGGAGCATATATGTAACAATAATCTAACATTACTTCAAAGAAAAAAATGCAAGTCTCATCATAATATTATACATATAGTAAGATTTTGAAAATTCACTTTAATATATTAATTTGTAGAATCATGTAATAGACCTAGATGATATAATATGTATTATATTTTAATATATAATAGTGTTTTTTTATTATGTTGAAATAAGATAATTTATTTAGTTCAATTTAACTTAAAAAAAAATTCATATTCATAATAAAATCATGAAATTAATTTAGTCTCTTTAATATAAGAGTTTTATTAATGATTGTAGATATTAATATATGGTAATACTATAAAGTGAGAAGACATATACATTTTTAAAAAATAAAGATAGATAAATTCAATAAATCAGTAATAAAAAGTAAAACTATATATCTAGGAAGTAGGCATGAACTACAAATCTCAATGAAAAAATTATAATATGGAAGTATCCTCTAACAAAATGGGTCCTATAAGACCCAAAAAATTTAACCAATCATGTTAGAGAAAACTCTTTTTGATAATATATAAATTTCATAAATAAATATAAGAATTTTAGAAATATTTGAGTTTGAAAAAAATAATTAATTGTAATTGGTGGAAACCAATTTAGTTTTTAGAGAAAGTGAATACAATAGTAATATTTCCTACAAAAAGTACCATAACAATGTCCTTTCCATGATTTTTATGCACCTTTTGAAACAACATCTACTGTGTGATGTGGAAGTTGTCGTGACATGTCACTCACTACTTTAATATTTGTGGAGAATATATCAATGTGTGATTCTCCATGTTAGGAAGTTTCTTAATGAGTTATTTCATCTCATCACTTAAACAAATGACATTATGGTAGTTGATACATGGCTTCATTAGGTCCACTGTTTAATGAGACTATATGTGGTACACATCCTTTCTTATTATGCAATTTGACATTGCCATAATTCTTTTGTACATTATGGCTTCTTTTAGCCTGCTATTCAATGTAATTTCTACTACGATGTACATACAATCACTCTTTTAAATACTTAGCAATAATCTAATGCTTCTAATTTCTCATGATCAACATTTGGGTAAACTGACTTTTAAATTTAAGGTTCATTTGGTTGCAGGGATAGGAACTAAAAATTGGGAATTTCTATTCTAGAATAGCTATTTTGGAATTAGATTTTTTTCTCTCCATTTGGTTAGACAAAACAAAAATGAGAATTGCACTAGTCATATGAATCATTCTAGTTTTCAAAGAATTTGGCCACCAAAGGTCTCCACTGGTGATAATAAGACACCATAACTTGGATTGTCTATTGGGTTACATTTGGGTTTAATGGACATGGCCTTAGTTATAGAGTTGATGCCAAATCGAACCTTGGATGAGGACATTGAGAAAAGAAATAGTTAACTTCAAATCAGTAAGTTTCAAATGTCACAACGATCGAATTTTGGTTTGAACTTTTATTATAATTTTTATTTTTATTCCATTAGGGGTTCTTTGTCTCTCTTATACAAATTGGGAATTTCTTTGCTTAAGGATTGCAAGGGGTGTGGCAAAGTAGATGAAGTGCCCTCATCATGAATGTTCCTAGCCAATTTTACACTACAATTTGAATCCATTCAACATCTTGTTGGACATGGACTTTGAGAAAGATTTCTAGAATTCTAAACTACAATGACATGACCCATGGATTTATCAGTTGGATGTTGTGAAGAATATCTCATGAGTGATTGCCATGTAAAAATGTATGCCTACAGATCTTGATTTTTTTAAAAATTTAGTGTCATCAGTTTGAAGAAGTTCTAAAAGTGTTATCGAATAAGAAAATATGAAAATGGGAATAGGACTAGTTATTCCAATAATAGGAATTTTTGGAATCGACATATTGCTCATTTTAGGGGAAAAATGGGAAAAGTTATTCATAATCCCAATTCCTATTTGTTGCATCAAACAATGAATACAAAATATATTCTAATTTCCTATTTCTATTCCAATTGTATTCCAGTAACCAATCTATCATAGGTAATTACATTAAAGTTGGTATAGGTGTTTATTGTTTTAGCTTTTATAATGGATGTGATGTTATTTTGAACATTGTTTCATTTTGGTACTTCATTGTTAATTCTTTTATTAAAACTATTGGGATTTTGGGCCTTGTGGAAAAAATTATTTTAACCTTTAATCAAAAACAATGATTTTATTATGAATTAACAACAATCTCAGTCAAAATATGATATGTAGGAATTTAAAGCAAATATCTTATAGTTCCACATTATGTTATAATTCAAGCAATCTATAATAGGAAGGTATACCTTCTTATAGACCCCAAATAAATTTAGGGGCAATTATAAACAAACTCCATTATAATTTTAATTTTAATAATAAATATAAAGGAAGGTATGCCTTCCTAAAGAGCTAAGAAAGAAAAGAGGCTATTGCAGTAGTCAAGATGTTACATCCCAAGTTAACCCAATATTTTTCTTACCGATTTTTTTCCCCCAATGCCCATACTTTGAACAAGGCATAAATAATTTGTACTATATTGAAATGATGAATAAAATCAGCAATAGGCTTTTAGCAATCAAAAAAATTATAGACTATATCTATAAAATTTTAGAGGTTGTAATCTCTAAAAAGTACCCCATGTAACCTCAAAAACCTCAAAAACAATGTACAATATCTAATGGATTTGCAATATTAGTAATTATGTTTTGTGTGTTAAACCATTGTCTTCTCATTGTTTTTAATATCTCCATGTGGTCTATTTCACCCTTCCTTTTGTCATTTTCCCAAATTTTTACACCTACTTTTCACACTTCTACTTATTGTTTAATACATATTTTTTTTTTTAAGGAATAGGAAATTTCCAAAGGATGCAATAGTTTAATATGATATAGTCCCACACCTAGGAAATTGGAGGATAATAAGTAGAAGGCAAAAACTTACCAAAAGAGAAAACAAAATGGGTTTACATAAATTTGAGTGTTCTATGTTCTAAATATGAAGGTTGTATTCCCCAATTACAAATAGTGTCTTTGAAAGGATAGTCAACAACTTCCCATGCAACATTGAAAACTCTTACTACATCAATATAAAATGAAGGAAGAAGGCATTCAACCTATCATCATGTCAGGATTAAGTCAACAAACTTTACATTCCACAACAACCTAAAGATTCTTCATCATGTTTAAATAGGTTTTTCACAGCCTTCTTTTCCTCAAAAATACAATTTATTAACTTTGAAGATATTTAGATTTGCACTAGAATATTTCAAGCTTGGGAAGGAAGTTGTTTCTTTAGTTTTCAACTATTTTTCTTCTTTATTGATCATTGAAAAGTTTTTTTAGTTTTCTATTATTTTGCCTTCTTAAATAGTTATTTTACAATTATTTACATCTATAATTTTGTTTAAGATGTAAGTCATATTGTGTTGTGCTTGTTCATTCTCCTTGTCCATCTAAATCAAGTCTAGAGATATCAGTTTCTATATTTTTTAAATAGTATAATTTGATACTTACATGTGAGGACAAGTGACTTCATAGATTACTCATTAACTATTTTAATAAGATTAGTTTAGATGTGCACTGGTCTAATTATTATATTATTATTTTTATTAATCTTATTTAAGAAAAGTTAATTTCATTTAATTCAATTATTTTAAAAACTAGTTAAACTATTAGAATTTATCATGTATAGTATGTTAGTTAAGTAGTAATGCCTTGTTAGTCAATAATAATTTATTAATAAGTTTTAAAAATCAAAATATAACATGGACTAATAGAAAAAATGACCTTTGATCTACAAAAGTGCTAAAGAATAAAAATAAATATTTTAATCAAATTATCTCTAATATTTAAAAAATCTCAATTTTTTTTCAATGGTATATAATAGAAATTAAGTGAAGAAAATAATATTCAAGTGTAATTTATCTACTACCATCACATAGTATCTAAATAAAAAATTATTCAATTTTAAGCTACATTTTTACTAGGTAAGAACGTTCAAAATCATTCTAAAATTTTTAGAGCAGCAATTGGAGATAGAAACCATATATATTGTCAATGGGAGCTGGCTAATCTGCATTAAAATACATGAAAGACAATAAATAAATTTTATTTTTCAGACTCACCAAAATATAGTGATTTTATCCAAAATCTTTTGTTGTTTTCTATCACAAAATTTATAGATCTTACAGAAAAAATACTAAAAATTTCAAAAAAAAAAAACTTTCTATTTTAGATGTTTTGATTTGAAACAAGGATAACCACATTCCAAACTATTTGATCCAATCAAACATGTGGGTCCCAAATCCTTCTTTTCCTAGCTCATTGGTTAAGAGCAGAGGCTTGAGCCTATGGGTTATCCCCATGGTTCTTCGTTCAAAACTCTCTTCAAATTTATCTAGTGGGATTGTAGTGCGAGCCTATTCCCCCACCCACATAAGATTAGTCTTGCCCAAGCTCACCTCAACTTGATCACTTGGCTGGACCACTGGGATACCTCTGTCGCTAGCCAAAAGTAGAGACCATCTAGTTGGTCAAACATGATCAACATCATCCAAAACTATGACTTCCCAAGAAGATGTCGAGCAGTGGAATCATCCTACCCATTTCTATATTGTCAACTATTAGACCCAAAAATTTGATGTAATAGAAAATAATTGAAACATAATGGAAACTTTATTGTATGTTGCTCATTGGGATTCATTACATAAATAAAGTAGTCATTTAGTAGTTCAACTACTATTTAATAACTACTAAAACTAAAACTTATAACCTAAATCTATAACCCTAATGATTAATATGCTAACATCCTCCCCTTAATCAGAAAGGGTTACATGAAATTAGGAGTATTCTAAACTCTTGAAACTTTGAACTCAACCAGAAACATTTTTTGGTTGATCTGAATCATCTTTTGAAATTTTTTATCTGTGATGTGATCTAAAATCTATTTGAACTTGTAGGGTTCAAACTTTTATACTCCAGCATGTTATCCATTGTTGGACTTGAAATTTATATAATGAGCCTATTGCTTTGATAGCTCTCAGTTTTGTCCCTTTCAAATTAGCACACATTAGGTGCAATGAACATCTACTGCTCATGTTTCAACTTGATAAGAGCACACATTGAGTGCAATAGAATAACACACATTGGGTGTTATGAACTTGTTTATTTGTATTACAATTTGATAAGAGCACACATTGGGTGCTATGAAATAACACACATTGGGTGTTATGAATTGTTTTCTCCATATGAAATTTTTATAATAGCACACATTAGGTGGAAAAAAATAACACATTGGGTGTTATGTATTTGTCCTTCATTTTAAATTGAACTTGGAACTCACATTTAATAATCTAAAATTGCATTCACTTGAACTTGAACCTAGAATTGACTTGAATTAAATCTAAAGTTGCATTCACTTGAACTATAAGAATATCGTCCCCTTGATAGATGAAAGGAAATGAATTCATGTGATAAGCTATTGGATTATTTTTATTGATACTTTTCAACTTCTATTGATGTTGCCTTTTCTACCTTGTAATATTGTAAACTAAGCACTGGATATCTTGAAGACAATCTGTTAGTTTTCAAACGTTTTGCAATAGTACTTTTACAAAGTATACTTTGTCTGTCTAACCAATTTCAAGCTTCCAAATACATAGACTATGATAAATTAAACTTTGATAAGAAATTTGATGTAGAGCATCAGAGAGCATTTCTAAAACCTTCATATCAAATGTCATTTACTATCATCAAATTGATAGAATAGAAACATATTCACATATTTTCTCATATGAAACTCATTTGATTGATCACTTAATCTTCTCTCCATAGAAAACTCCTTTGATACTAATTTTCTAGACTGTATTCTTGAACCATTCAAAATCTTCTCATAGAAACTAATTTTCTATTTCAAAATGTTCCATACCCAAATCATTTAAACTATGGATAAATTTGAAAATGATGGGAATAATTTGAAAATGGTGGGAATAATGGATTGATTCCATAACCTTTGAAAGACTTTTTAAAAATTTAGATTTTGTAGACCTAAATCAATCCAACTATCCTTTTTAGGAGAATACATGGTTTGAAGATCATCAAAAATCACCAATATCTTGTGGGATTCGAACACGGGACTGTCTAGGATCATAGTGAGGCTAAGGAAAGGAGGAGAAGGAAACTATTTGTAGGCTTTAGTGAGGGGATTGTAGATACAAAGAAAATTCATAGTGTGGGAAGAGAGACAGAGAAATCCTCGCAAAGATGCCATTGGAATTGTTAGTTCAATGGGTACAAAATTTAGGGCTAATGTTAGGGTTTTTTGGAGATGTGGATCATAGAAATGAAAAAGCCTACTATTGTGATTTAAGGCTATGCTAGTTTAATCTGTAAGGAGTACACATGAATTTCTATTGCTTTTGGCAGATGCATAATAATGAAGAATGAAAAGTGGGGAAGAGAGAAGAAAATGCCATCACTTACAAACGGAGAGAGATCGAGTAAGATCGAGGAGAGGCAGATGGAAGAAGACTCTCCCCAACACATCCTTGGGCACTTGCTCCATCCTCTTTCTTCTCTTAAAACCATCATTCTACTACATCATTTTTACCTACTTTGATACCATTGTTAAGCCCAAAAATTTGATGTAATAGAAAATAATTGAAACATAATGGAAACTTTATTGTATGTTGCTCACTGAGATTCATTACATAAATAAAGTAGTCATTTAGCAGTTCAATTGCTATTTAATAACTACTAAAATTGAAACTTATAACCTAATTCTATAACCCTAATGATTAATTCATTAATAGTCAACTACCATACCTCCAAAGCCAAGATGTTTGACAACAGCTTTTCTTTTTCCTCGTGCAATATGTTTCTGGCAGCAGCGTCTCTGACATCAGATAAAAGGCTACATTTCTCTTATAACTTTTTAGCTAAAGTAGTTTTTCCAGAGCCACCCTTGCCCCTATATTCCCTCATTTAGTAGATTTTGAAGGCTTCTAGCATATTGAAGTGTGCTCATTGTAACCTCTGTCCCCACACGATGAGTGATATGCTCGAGCAACTTGTCCTCATCTCTACACATGCAAACATAACATTGAATAAAAATTAGGTTGTAACAATTGACCTTATTCTAATAAACTATAAAAGAAAATTGTAGAGGATGCATTGGAAAATTAAAGGTTAAGTAATTAATACTCACTTCTTGCTTTCGATGATGTGGCCAACATTAGATGAAACACAGTAAAGTGCCTCCTTCCACTCCAAAATCTTTTCCAAGGCATATTTTTGCTTCTCTACATGCCCATCAATTGCACGAGCATAGGCTTCTTTAGCACGTCGGACATCTACTGGCTCAATATAGTAGAAAATAGGAACAATCCTAGTGCCTATCTCAAGCATAAGTGTCAGCTCTAACAAACACCAGGTGGATTGTGCATACCTCTTGGAAAATATAATTATATGAATTTTGTGATATTGCTATCAGAATTTAACTATGTGATTTTGAGTCAAACTCATTGACCCATGTTTCATGAGTAGTGATTCAAAATGAATCCATCTCTCATGAGAATAAATGGAACACTTAGCACTCATTGGATCTAGGTGATGCTCACAAGGGTGAAGCACCGAGACTTCCCAGGAGGTCACCCATCCTAGTATTGCTCCAGCCTAAGCTTTGGGTTTGAGGAAACTCCATAGTTAAGCACGCTCCTACAAATTCTTGATACATTTTTCCCTCTTTTGCTACCCACTCTGGAATTGTCTTCAGCATCATGTCTTCATCCCTGGACACAGTCAACAATGAAGAAAATAGAGTAAACGTCATAATTTATAGGGATAAATGAAGTCTATGAGCCTCAAGATTCAGCGAGAAAAAGATCAAAGAACGCATGGAAGAGAAATCGATAAGTGTGTTTGTTGTAGAGATGGGTACCTTTTTTTTTTTTTTTTTTAAAAGCCAAGGTGGAAAAGGCACCATATAAATATATATATATATATATATATATATATATATATATATATATATATATATATATATATATATATATATATATATAGAAATATACCAGATTCAAGAGCTCATTAAGGAAAGAATTTGGAAAGAAAACCCCAATTCATAGCCGATACAAAAGAGTAAATCAATATCAATTACATTTACATTGACAAGAAAGATTCCTAGGCAACAGCATAAAGCTCTTTATCCGCATCAATAATGTGTACTAAATCTAGAAAATCTTTCACATGGATACTTAGTCTTGTGGAATCAAGATGAATGCCATTGGATCCCCATTTTGCTTAAAGATCAGCATCCGAATTTACTTCTCTATAAGTATGTGAAATGAGGCAAGAATCAAATGAGTCGATCGAATACCAGATTTTACACATGATATATTTGATTCTCTAGTTAATGATTTGTCTCTTGATGCAAGCATTAATGATGAGAGTGGAATCACCTTCAATATGAATCACTTTTAATTCCAAGTTCTTGGCCAAAACCAAACCATAAAGTAATCCAAGTGCCTCTGCTGTATTGTTTGTGCTTGAGGGTAAAGAGAGATATTTGAATGCAAGAACTTCACCCAAATGGTTTCATAAACACATGCCACAACCAGCTTTTTTGAGATTTCCTCTCGAAGATCCATCGAAGATCATTTTAATATAGCCATTGGTCGGAGGTAGCCACTTGATTTGAGATCTGTCAACATGGTTGCTTGGAGAAGAGGAGGCCATAAATGGAGGGATAGAAATGTGGTTCCATCTTTTAAGGATGGAGTTATCCCATTGGGTGAAGCTATAGTTGCTGATCTTATCTTTGACATGAGCATTGACCACTTCCAAAATTGACTTTTCTAAACCCTTAAGGACCAAATCTAAGGAATTGGTAACATTTTTAAATATTCATTTGTTACGTTCCCACCAAAATTGCCCAAACGACAAGTGCAGGAGAAAATTTCCAAATGCAAGAAAAGAAGGATTTAGAGAAGAGGATCGGCCAAGATTGAAACAATTCCCACAATGTGTATGGTAGGGGCATCGAAAGGTTAAGTTTTTGCATGACAAAATTCCAACATTGTTGGGCAAAAGAACATTGAATAAATAAATGGTCTACATTTTCCATATCTTCACTGCATAAGACACATTGAAAAGGCTGCAATATGTTAAGTTTTTGTAGCCTGTCACTGGTTAAAATTCTTTTTCGAAGTGCAAGCGAAGAAAAGCAACATACCTTGGGAAAAACTAGATTATTCCAGCAGAAAGAAAATGCCCATTGTTTTGTTTCATGCTGCTCCACTAGTTTCAAATCTCGGTATCCAGCTTTAATGGAGTATTCGCCGCTTGGAGAAGGGGATCAAATCAAAACATCATTTTCACTATTCAAGAATATCTTTCTTGCTGTCATGACTTTGAAAAAATGTTGTTTGTGACTACAAGAAATTGGTAAAATAAAGGGATCTTTTCAAAAGACTTTACCAGAGAATCTTTCAATAGCCAGGACATAGTCTATCAAAAATTCACCCCAATTGTCTTTGATTATGTGAATAACATCTCTCAAATCATTATCATAAGATAATGAAGGCAAACCATGCCAGGAATCCTCCCAAAATTTCACTGATTCACCATTATGCACCTCCCAAGAGACAAAGTTTGTAATGATATCCCTTGAAGATATCAGAAAGTTCCACATGGCTGAACCATTTGGGGGATCACAAAAAGTTATAATTCTATTAGAATCCATAGAGTCTAGATATTTTCCTTGCATAATCTTACACCATTTACTTTCAAGATTCCTCAGCATCCTCCAAATGAGCTTGGCACCAAAAGCGATGTTTCTCTTGCTCATGTCATGTAAACCAATACCACTGTTGTCTTTGTCATAAATCATTTCCTTTAATGAGATCAAAGAGACTTTCTTCTCATTAGACATATTGTTGTTCCAAATAAAATTCCTTATAATTTTTTCAATCTTTCTGATAATACCAGTTGAGGCTTTTAGGATAGACATAGAGTAGTTTGGAATAGAAGCTAAGACATATTTGACTAGCATAATTTTTCCAGATAGAGAAAGCCATCAATATTTCCAATTAGAGATCTTACTCTTGATCTTGTTTACAATTGATTTCCAGAAAATAGCTTTATTATTACCAGCAAATAAAGGGATACCAAGATATAATGATGGTAGTTGTTCTTGAGAGAAACCAAGAATATTGATCAATTTTCTCGAGATCCTTGGATTGGTAAAGAAAATATATACTTTTGACTTTTGAACATTTAGCCTTTGTCCCGAGACTTCAAGATATAAGTCTAAAGTTTTTTTAATTACCTTAGCTTCCTGAACATTGACTTTCCCAAATAGCAATGTATCATTAGCAAAAAATGAGTGAGTGATTGCAAAAGGAGTACCTTCGTTCTGAATACCAACCCATCTTTGCTGAACTTGTTTAGCTTTAATAATTCTACTGAATGTCTCAACCATAATGATAAATAGTGTTGGAGATAACATGTCACCTTGTCGTACACCTTGCCTGGATTTGAAAAAACTGACTGACTCACCATTTATAATGATTGAAAAGAATGCACCAGAGACACATGATTTGATCCATTTACACCATTTTGTGTTGAAACCAAACTTCTGGAGAACTTTAAACAAAAAGGGCCATTGCACTAGATCATATGCTTTTGTCATGTCAAGCTTGATCATCACATCAAGAGATTGTTTAGAGTGGATTGTGTGTAGAGTCTCATGTGCAATAATGGCCCCTTCCATTACTTCTTTACTTGGCACAAAACCTCCCTGCTCTGGAGATATAATTTTGGTTAAGATATTTTGTAATCTCATGTAAATTGCCTTTGTGATTATTTTATACACTGTGTTGCACAATGAAATGGGTTTGAAATCTGAAAAAGTTTTAGGAATTTTGGACTTGGGGATCAAGGCAATATTTGTGGTATTAAAATTCTTTAACATGGCTCCATTTTTACGAGACTCTTCCACTACTGCTAGAAGATCAAATCCAATCACATCCCAACATTTTTGGAAAAAAAGTGCTATAAATCCATCAGGGCCAGGGGCTTTATCTAGAGGCAAGGAAAAGACAACATTTTGTAATTCCATCATAGTGAATGGGGCCATTAATTGTATGTTGTCTTCTTTAGAAACTAATGTTGGGATAGCATCAAGTAGTTCATGATCACAAATATGAGATGAATAGGGGTCAATCTATGGAGTTAACAAATTCTAGAAAAAAGTCTTCTCTTCAGCCTTGAATTCCTGAGATTCTTTAAGTAATCTACTTGAAGAAGCTTCTTCAATCTCAAAAATAGTGTTTGCAGCCCTTCTTTGTTTAATTGACATATGGAAGAATTTCATATTTTTATCACCCTCCTCAAGCCAAATTTCTCTGGATCTCTGCCTCCAAAATTCCTCTTCCCTCTTGCACAACTCTTCCCATTTAGCTTGAAGATTATTTTGTTTTAAAAATGTGTCTGAATCCAAACCATTGACAATCACATGTTCATTAATCACATGCAACTGTTTGCCCACACAATTTTTTTGATTGACAATCACATGTTCATTAATCACATGCAACTGTTTGCCCACACAATTTTTTTGGTGAAAAATATTTTTGAAAACATGTTTATTCCAATGTTTGATCCTACCCTTCACATACTGCATTTTGCGATAAAAGCAATACATTTTAGTGCCTTCATAGCTTGGAGAACTCACCCACCATTGATGTAGCAGGGGAAGAAAATGTGGGTGTCTGAGTACTTACTCCTTGCTCTCAACGACCTAACCTATATAATTTAAAACACTGTGTAGCAATTTCTTCCACTCCTTCACTTTCTCTGAGTCGCGTTCAAGCTTGTTTGGGTCAAATGCATAGCCTCCTTTACATAGCGTACATCTTCAAGGTTAACATGGCAGAAAACATGAACAATTTTAGTGCCTTTTCCCCTGTTGTGCATGGATGTCACCTCTTTTAAACACCGGTTGGATTGTGCATAGCCCTTTGAAAATATTGGAATATAAAGCCAGGCACTCGTAAAAGCTGCTTCTACTTCTTCTTCCCCCAATTCGAGCTCTTCTGAATTTAGAAAAACCTTCAGTCCCAACGCATGAAGCTCTTTATAAATTGCTTCGCCCAGAAGATGTTTAAAATGATTGATAAATACATCATAACCCGGGAAATATTTCACAGGCATCGTAGATGCATAAGAAGCAGATGTAGATGGTGGAAATTCCTCAACGTGTTGACAATTTAACCGAACACCACTGTGTGGGTTAGAAGCAGATGCCATGAAATTAGATTTAAGCGAACACAACAATGGTTGAAAAAAGGGGCGTTCAAAGAGAAAAGGAGTGGGTGCATATAAAAGATCAGGAGAGGGATAAGTAATGAGAAATAAAAGTGACTAAACACGTAGACTGTGTGCATTCGCTGAGGTAACCCCACGGAAGAAATGCAGAAGCATCAGAAAATTAGAGTGACTTAGTTGAGAACAGTTGAAGGACCAGTTGTCCAGTCTTATTTGACTTTTCATACTCCTTTGGCCTTTCTCTCGGTGTGCCAAGGCTATTGTGTAATTCCCAAACCTTCCTTTTCCTAAGCAACCTCGAAGCAGGTTGCACCTTAAGACAATAGGCCAATGTTTATGCCAGCATCAGGGCTGCAATTTCCTGTTTTAACTAATTTAATTAAAAATTAATTTAGAACTATATCTTAATTTAAAATTTAAGTCAATGGGCCTTTGATCAACTGGTGAATTTGGATGGCTCACAAAGAGCCCATTAGGGAGCAAGTCTGGCTAGGTGCAAGGCTCCAACACCATAAGGGATGAGGCTGGAATCATGCCATGGGTGATTTTGATAGCGTGGATGCCCCTCAATCCTTGGCTCTAAGCCAAAGAGGTTTTAGGCATGTGTGGGCACGTACCAGGTTCCTAAACCTTCAAGTGGTAGCCTTCGCTGGTTGGTAGCTCGCAAGCCTCATGCCTCACTAAGTTACCTCATAGGTCTGAACCTTCCATCAAAATTTTAAAAAATAAAAAATAAAAATAATTTAAATTTAACTAAAAATTATGTTTTGATGCCAACGTAGACATCGTGGTAGAAGAGACCGCCTACTACTAGTGTCATGATATATAATTTTTAATTTTTTTAAAAAAGAATTCCAAAAAAGATGACATGTAGATAATGCATGCACATTTACTAATAGTTAAAAGATGACATGTAGATAATGCATGTACATTTACTAATAGTTGATCATTTTTTACTTTCTTGGTTGTTGATTGTACCATTTGTGCTATGGCTATTGGGGGGTGAACAAAACACGTACCTTAATTAGTCAAACATAGCATTTGTAAGATCTACCGATCCACATTGAATTCAATAGATCATTTTAAAATTGAATTGGACATGCCAATAATTGTCTAGATCTATTTTGGCTAAAGCCTAAATTATTTATTATTCATTTACTATTATTGTTAAGATTAAATACTATTTGTTAATCTCGAGTAGATTCAAACCATAGACCCTCAATTGAAACACTCAAAATTTATCATTGTGTTGTAGGCTCTTGCTGGCGAATGGGATTCTTATTAATATTAATAAAATCTTATTAAAATTAATTTGTAAGTTGCTAGCATTCAAAGTCAATGTGCTATTGTTATTACTAGTCTTGATTAATTATAATAAATTAATAATATAAAATTATTTAATTATAACTAATTAGTGAAATTTAAATTTTCATGTTATTTGTGAGTTTTATAATGAATACTTATATTTAACTTATATCTTAATATATAAAAAATACTATAAATATTCAAAAATAAATTTATGTCAATGAGCCCTTGGTATATTGGTGAAGTTGAATGGCTTACAAAGATCCCACCCATGATTAATTCTTTCTAAGTGCAAGGTACCAATGTCAAAAGAGATGAGGTAAGGATTATGCCTCACATGATTTTGACACCATGGATGTCTCTCAATTCTTAGGATCTAAGCTAAAGAGGTGCATGTGTGGGCATTCATTAGGTTCTTAAATCCTCCATCAAAAAAGAAGATTTAGAATTATATATGAATATTATCAATATATTAAAATGTATTTGTTCTCATTTATTTTTATTTCTATATTTTAAAGGCACCCGAGATAATTTTAAATATTACTAAATGTTATTCACATTTATTTTGTCTATTATGTCTAAACAATTATTTATTTCTTCTACTTTATATCATCTTGGGGCAGTCATCTATATGTAGGACCAACATTTCATCCATAGATCCAGTTGTTAGATGTCAAATATAAAAGATTAAATTCAATTTTTTTTAATCTATTATGGTAGTTGTTATAAAACCACATTATTTGTTTGTATTCTTGAATTTAAAGACATTATATATTACGTTCAAGTCATGTATATTGAAATCTGCATGCATAATTGAAAATCATTTATAATTAGGAATATTTCACTTGTCTTTGATTATATTAGTTCTTATCTTTAATGATGTCAATAAAGAGGGATTCCCTAAAAATTGGACAACTAGCATAGTTATCCCTCTCCAGAAAAATAGTGACATAAATAATTCATCAAATTATTGCACTATTATGATTAACCCCACTGAAGAAAGCTCTTTGGTAGCATGGTGGAATGTAAGATCATCAAATGGGTTGAATCATAAGGTAAAAAAGCTAAGGGGCAAGCAAGGATCAAACCAAAATACTTCACTACTGACCACGGGGCTATGCTAAGATTCTTGGTTTAAAATGCCTTTTGCTTCTTTATTAACTTTGAAAAGGCCTTTGACATAGTGCAACATGACGAACTCTGGCTTACAATGGAAGAGTTGAAAATTCCTACCAAGCTTAGAGTTGTGACACATAAACTACATGACTAGGTCATTGCTAAAATCAAAACTATTAAAGGGATGTCAAAGAGCCTTGGTACTGATATAGGGTTCAAATAAGGGTTCCCCCTCTTACTAACTATATTGATAAATTCTATAAGAATGTTTAGATAAGAACAATGGTGATGGGGTTCAAATAGCTAAGTATGTGATTAAATTTTTTTTTATATGTGGATAACCTCATTTTAATTGCTAAAACAACAGATGGTCTAAGGAAAAACTTGAAGGCACTTGAGGCCTTCTATCAAGTGGTTAGGATGTAAGTGAACAATAGCAAAACCAAAGTGATGATTTTCTCTTTGAAAAGAAACATGAGGTAGGAAAAACACCTTCATTTTCAGTGGCAACCCATTAGAGATTGTGGATAAGTACAAGTACCTTGTGGGTCAGTGCAAGAAGTTGGGTCTCACTTTTGGCAAAAAAGTGAAAGTGTTTTTCCTGTTTTTGAATTTTTTTGTCAATTGATGTCAAAATTTGAGGCATTTAGAGATTGAATATAAAAAACTTCAGAAAAAAAAAATTTAGTGCTAAGAATCTAGTTTTTTAATATGTAATTTATTTGTGTACCCATAAACCACTTTTTCAAAATATGTGTTTCAGGACCATACCACGCTCGTGTACGGACACCATAATTTGACACAAATAAATGAATTTTCACAAATCCTTTTAAAGGGAGTTACCTAGTACATCTAAGATTGATAACAATATTTTTTCTTAATTTTTTTATTAATAATTTCTAATTGGCTATAAAGGTAAATTTTAAAACCTCTTGTATATGGACACCATAATTTGATCAAAATCTCACTTTTTCCCAAAAAAAAAAAGAATTTAACCTCAAAAGAATTGTATGTAGATTGATGACATATAAATTAATTTAAGAAAAATTATAAAATAAAAAAGTTATTAAAGTTTTAGTGAATGTCACTTTTTAACGTTTAAGAGATAGTTTTGATTAATAGATAATGGAAAAATAGAAAATAAACTAATAACACTATAAACTTTACATTTTGGAATCAGAATAGTAAGACCTATAATGGGTTTTTGTTTCATCAAAAAATTCAATGGGGACAACTATAAAAATTTTACGTCAATCCTAGAATTGTCAATTAAATGCCTTAGAAAAAAAAATGGATCATAAAGGCATGGCTTGGTGGGACCAAGCCTATGCCATGCCTTTCCCCAAGGAAAAACCCCATGCAAAAGTCATGTGCCATACCAAATTCTCGCTCATGTCTCAAGAATCAGGCACTCGATTTGAAATTCAAAAATTGGACATCCAATTGCATTTCAAACATTTGAAGAATCAGGCACATATTTATTTATAAATTAGGTACCCAATTTGTAAGCGGGTACCCAATTGTTTAAAAATTGGCCCATTGGGCACCAAAAGCTACCGTACAGACCAACTTTCAATGATTGAAATGATTGAATAACAGTTTCAATCTACAATACCAATTTTTTTCATAGTTATTCTATTTTCTTATCTTCTTCTACAATTTGTAAACTATTGATTCAAATTCAAAATCAATGCAAATGAGGATCAAAACAATGCAGAAAGAAGAAAGTGAAAGTTCTGACATATGAGGAGATTGCAGCAAATAAAGATAATGAAGCATAGCGTCAACAAGAGAGAAGACAAAGAATTAGAGGCTTGAACAATGTTTCAAAGGAGAAAGACATTGAGGATACCTTGATGGATGAAGAGGTCAAAGAAGAGAACCGAATACAAGAAAATTCAGGTGCACATTCTAATCATGCATTCAATACACGTGTGTCTCCGAACCCTCAAATTTTCTCTCTTGATGAAATTGTTGATTTTTTAGAAGTAGGTTATGATTTAAATGATTTAAATGATTTAAATTTTTTTCATGAGAAAAAATTTTCAAACGATCATGCACAAAAAACTCCAATTGAAATGCATGCCCTGAAAGAAATACTAAGAAAAATTGAAAATGAGATTCAAATCCCAAATAATAGTGAAAATGAAATGTCAATTGAAAATAAAAATTGCATAAATGTAGACATAGAAACACCAACTACTAAAAAAACATGTCATAATGATAGTAAAGTGTTTGAACATAATTTTCATATCCCTAATGATGTGCTAGATAATCTTGAGGGATTGGTTTCATGGAGATAAATTAGGATACATGCTAATAGATTGTGTACACATTTTTTTTATAATAAAAAATTTGGGTTTCAATGTTAGTTGATATTGCAACTAATTAAAATGTCTAAAATGTGGAAAGTAATGAGAAGGTTGGGAATGTATGCAAAATCCAAGAATAAAAATGAGTCTTTAAAAAAAGTTGTAACCATTGTTGCTAGTGCCTTTGATGTTATTAGAAAGAGAAGTCAGTCTAAAGGTAAGAATGCAACATGATGAGCAATAACAACAACTTTAGTTAACAAATCAATATCTGACAAAAGATTGCTCAGCAATATAAGTGGATATCTTAATGTGAATTGTAAGACTTTAGAAAGAGTTTTAAAGAGAAGGGTTAACTTTGAATGTGATCCAACAAATATTTTATGGACTTCTAGTGGTAGACTCTTGATATGCGATATGAAACTTACTAGTGAAGTCAAAAGTTTGATTGAATAATACAAGAGTATCAACTAATTTAAGAGATGTTCTGAAATTGAGAATTGGGTCAAAAATACATGATTCACATTCTAAACACCTTTTGGACATGATTCAAACTAAATTCTTTAGAAAATTAGTAGATGGTGAGGTATTAAATATTACCATTAGTCAAAGATCTTTTGAAAAGTGTAAACCATGGTATGTAAGGATTAACAAGGAAAGAATCACATGTTTTTGTAAAACTCATTCAATTTCATTACCATTATGATGTATTTCGATCTATACATGGTACCATGCATAGTAAAGAAATGTTGCAAGAATGTGATATAAAAATGCCGCCTCAAATTGTAAAGGATTTCATATCAGGTTTGTTTTGTAAGCCACCTAATGATCAATACTTTCTTTTCAATGCATGTCTTTCTAGTAAATGTGATATGTGAGGTAATCTTTCTTTGTTAGATGAATGTTTGCAAGAAAATTCTTTGACTAATTTTGGACAACAATTATTTGAGGTAAAAAGATTCAAAACTATTGAATACCCATTGAAGGATGGGAAGATTGGAAGAAGGTTTGATCTAGTTATAGATAAAGTTAGTTGTCGTGCATTAATGGATGAGTTTAAGAGTGTCATCATACCAAAATATGTTAAACACTCTCAATATGCTAGATGGCTTGAGGGAAAATTTTGCATATGTAAGAATACATTTCCAATTGTTACCATACTTTTAGTTGTTTATTTTGCAGAGAACTACACACTTGCACCGCAAGAAGAGGTACAACTACAATATTACAATTCAATGCAAGCAACAATTTATGTGCATATAGTTTATAGGCACGTACCTTATAGTATAGAGGAGGACTGAAAAATATTGAGAGAGTACCATTTTTATATGAGTGATAATAAACTCCATTCATTTGAGTTTGTCCAATATTGTTTCAAGGTCTTTTATGATAATTTAAAAGAGAGAAAAATTCAAATGACACAACATTGGATATGGTCAGATAATTGTATAGGACAATTCAAGAATGTTAGAATGTTCTATTGGTTGAGTAGGACACATAGGCAAACTTACATCCAACATCTGTGGAGTTTTTTTGAGGCTAGACATGGTAAAGGAGAACATGATGGTGCTAGTGCATGTGTGAAGAAAGCCCTTAGTAAAGAGAAATTAAAATTTGAGGAAAAAGCTAAATTCAAAAATGCACATGAGATTGTCGAATGGTGTACCAAATATTTATACATAGGATCAATTGAGAACTCTACAATCAAACATTTCTTCTACCTAGTTGAAGAAAATAATATCCTTTCAAGATATGACTATGATACAATTAGTGGGTCAGCTAAATGGCATTCATTTAGGAGTTCAGATTCTAACACTTGGACTATATGGACTAGGAAGCTTGCTTGTTTTTGTCAATTTTGTCTTGTAGGTGAATGGGAAGAGTGGAATAATACATAATGGGTTCAAGATTGGCAACAAAAATCATTAGCACCTACTAACATGCATTTTCAAGATGATATAGTAAATCAAGGCCAGAATGTTTCTTTTGCATAAGAAGACTATGATCATATTTCAAATCTCATAGAACCTAGTATGAACAATTTAATTAAATTTTGTTGTGATCTCATGCTTCCATTTATATAATTTTCATATGTGCTCATGTGTTTAAAGTGTTTCTTTACTTTATCTTATCTTGTAGGACATGTTTATGCTATTATTGCTGTTAGGATAAACCACAGACAGAAATAAAACTACATGCAAATATAACCAATAACAGAAAAATAATAGAACACACAGAAATGAACACAAGGTACCAAGATTTAACGTGGTTCACCCAACCCCTAGGCTAGGTCCACCAAACAGCAAGTCCGATCTTATTACAATCCAGTGATTACAACCTGATTACAAACCGTAATCCCTTACAGCTCAATACCGTCGCAAGAACCAATTTCGTATCACAACATTATGAAAAATACCCAACCCTAAGCCCTTTTTATACAAGTATTAAAATACTTTAGGGTTATAACATGTCGGCCATAATATGTCGGCTACTGCCCAAAAATTTTTTATTTTTTTTGGGGTGATGCCCCGAACCCCACTATTTATGAAGTATGTACAATACTTTCCTAATCAGTCACCACAATCTAAAAATCTCCCACTTGGGGACTGATCAAGCTCCACACTAAACAAAAATCTCCCACTTGGAGACTGATCCTATAGCAATACCACTACCACATGGGGCTCCCACTGGATCAAACCATCCTAGACTCTACTGTTCTTTTATTCATGTTCAGTCTAAAAGACCAACCGAAGCTAAGAAGGAGTTCAGCTTCTCCCTTGTTACAACCTTTGTCAACATATCTGCTAGATTGTCATTGGTATGTATCTTCTCTAGCTTTAACTATCCATCCTCCAAAACTGACAGAATGAAATGGTACCGCAACTATATGTGTTTGGTCTTAGAATGCAGAGCTGAATTCTTAGCAAGATGAATGGCACTCTGACTATCTATGAACAAATAATTATCCTTCTGAGGATGTCCCAATTCTTCCAAGAAGAACTGAAGCCATATCATCTCCTTGGCTGCCTCTGTAGCAGCAACATACTCTGCCTCTATAGTGGAGAGAGCATTAATCTTCTGTAACCTAGAAACCCAGCTCACGACTGCCCCACCAACAGTAAAGACATAACCTGTAGTACTTTGCCTGGTATCAATATCCCCAGCCAAATCTGAGTCAACATAGCCCTGTAAATCAGTATTAGAGCCCCCAAAGTGTAAACACTTATTGGATGTTCCTTTCAAATATCTGAGAATCCACTTGACAGCATTCCAATGCTCAAATCCTGGATGACTCATATACCTGCTAACGACTCCCACTGCATGTGCAATATCTGGCCTAGTGCATACCATAGCATACATCAAACTTCCTATAGCTGAAGCATAGGGTACCTTGGACATCTTATCCTCCTCTTCCTGTGTCTTGGGACACATCTCCTTAGTCAATTTCAAATGACCAAGTAAAGGTGTGCTGACAGCTTTAGCATTCTCCATAGAGAAACGTTGCAACACCTTCTCAACATAATCAGCTTGAGATAGCATCAATGTTCTATTCTTCCTATCTCTGCAAATCTTCATACCAAGGATTTGTTTTGCTGCCCCCAAATCCTTCATAGCAAATGCATGTGCTAATTGGTGTTTTAGCCCCTTAATATGATCCATGTTAGACCCAGCTACAAGCATATCATCAACATATAAATATAAAATAATGTAGCTATCATCATCCAACCTCTTAAAATAAATACAGTAATCTGAATGACACCTATTATATCCATGCTTATGCATAAAACTGTCAAATTTCAGATACCACTGTCGAGGTGCTTGCTTCAAGCCATATAAACTTTTCTTCAATTTGCACACTAAGTTCTCCTTACCTTTGACCTCAAAAACCTGTGGCTAAGCCATATATATTTCTTCATCCAAATCACCATGAAGAAAGGTTGTTTTAACATCCATCTACTCTAAATGTAAATCTTCAGTAGCCACAAGACTTAAAACAGTACGAATAGAAGTCATTTTAACAATAGGAGAAAATATCTCATCAAAATCAATTCCCTTTTTCTGTGCAAATCCTTTTACAACTAACCTGGCCTTAAATCTTTTCTTACCTCCTTCCTCTTCTTTCAACCTGTAAACCCATTTATTTTGTAAAGCCTTTTTACCTGCAGGTAACTTGCACAAATCCCATGTCTTATTTTTTAGCAAAGAGTCCATTTCATCTTTCATTGCAGACTCCCACTGAATCTTAGTATCCACCTGCACAGCTTCATCATAACTTTCAGGTTCACCAGCATCAGTAAGTAAAATAGATTACAAAGAGGGAGAAAACCTTTGTGGAGGTCTAATTTTCCTTGTTGTCCATCTAACATTCACTGGTGTGTGTGGTATTTTTTGTTGCGGTTGTTGCACATCATGAGGAATGGCTGGAACATCAGCTTTTGGAGTATCATCCAGCACTACATAATCATCTTCTTTCTTCTCATGTTGCTGCAACAGATCTTTGTACAACACTTTCTCATTGAATATGACATCCCGACTTCTAATAATTTTAAGATTTTCAAAATCCCAAAGCCTATAACCAAATTCATTAATGCCATATCCAACAAAGACACATTTCTTTGATTTAGCTTGTAGCTTGGTTCTATTTTCAGAGTCTATATGAGCAAAAGCTTCACAACCAAAGGTCTTGAGAAAAGAATAACTCACCTTCTTACCAGTCCATGCTTCTTCTGGAATACCACAGCCCAAAGGAGTAGAGGGACCTCTATTAATCAAATATACTGCAGTTTTGACAGCCTCTGCCCACATGTGTAAGGGCAACCCAGCATGCAACCTCATGCTCCTTGCGCGCTCCATTATAGTCCTATTCATGCGTTCAGCCACTCCATTTTTCTGTGGAGTCCTTGGAACAGTTTTTTGTCTACGAATACCATTAGTGGAGCAATAATCTTCAAATTCATGACTGCAATACTCACCACCATTATCAGATCTGAGACATTTTAATTTCTTACTAGTCTCATTTTCAACCAAGCATTTCCATTTCTTAAAAGTTTGAAATACATCAGATTTATGTCTAAGGAAATAAACCCATACTTTTCTAGTTGCATCATCAATAAATGTAACATAATAATGAGAGCCACCAAGGGAAGATACCTGGGCTGGTCCCCATACATCTGTATGCACAAGCTCTAATTTCTCCTTTTTGTTTTCCTTCCCTGTCTTTACAAAACTCACTCTCTTTTGTTTTCCATACACACAACTTTCATAGAAATCCATATTCACACATTTTAGACCTGGTAAAACTTTCCTTGAATGAAGTACTTTCATACCTTTCTCACTCATGTGCCCAAGTCTATTGTGCCACAACGCTGTATCAGAATCTACAGCAGCTATTTGTTCTCCCTGCTCAACAACAGTAATTGTTCCTAAATAATTATTTTTCTCTGAAACAATCAAAGTAGAAGGAACAATATGACTTGTACAAAGATATAAGGTGCCTACTTTCACACCTTTTTCTACTACAAGGGAACCTTTTGAAACCTTCCAATTTTTATCGTTAAAAGTAACTACACAACCCTCATCACCGAGTTGCCCTGCTGAAATTAAATTTCTACTTGGTTTTGGAACATGTCTTACCTCATGTAGTAGCCAATGATTCCCATTCTGCAACTTAATCTTAATTTTTCTCTTTTCAACAATTTGATAGGGTTCATTATCCCCCAAATAAACAAGCCCAAAATCCCCTTGTTCATAATCAATGAAATAACCTCTATGAGGTGTAGCATGAAATGAAGCACCAAAATCTAAAACCCATGAATCATCAACGCTCTCTAAAGACAGAAGCAAAGCATCCTCTTCGGATTTGTTACTTACCACATTTGCCTCCTTGTCTCCATCTGATTTATCTCCTTCATTTTTCTTTCAATTTCAGCAATCTTTCTTTTTGTGCCCTGGTTTCCCATAGTACCAGCAATCATTTGGTCCTCTCGATTGAGACCTCCTCCCCTTTGACTTTCCTCTTGATTTCCCACGATTTCCAGAGTTACTTCCTCTTATAGTCATTCTGCCCCTGCTTTGTGCATTTAAAGCACTTCCTGATGTAGATCCACTTGAAGATTTTCTACGAGTTTCCCCACTTAAAATAACATCGATCACATCATCATATTTTAGGGTACTAGATCCAGGAATAGAATTACTCACCACCATTACCAAGCCATTCCAGCTTTCAGGCAAAGAACACAAAATCAAGAGAGCCCTAATTTCTTCATCAAAATTGATACCCACAGAAGATAATTGACTAGTAATAGTATTAAACTCATTTAAATGATCTGCAACAGATCCACCTTCTGCCATTTTCATATTAAATAAACGCTTCATGAGAAATACCTTATTTGAAGCGGAGGGCTTTTCATACAGTGTTGCTAGGGTTTTCATCAAATCTTCTGTCGTCTTTGCTTTTGTAATATTAAATGCCACCGATGGTGCCAAGCATAACCGAATGCTTCTGAGTTCCTTTCTGTCCAAAAGATCCCATTTAGCCTTTGACATAGTTCCTTGATTCTTGGCTTTTCCTTCCAACGGCTTCCATAAATCCTTCTGATATAAATAGTCTTCCATTTGCATCTTCCATAACTGGAAGTTCTGCCCATTAAACCTGTCAACCCTCAACTTACCCTCATCTGCCATCGCTCCCACTCAACTGTGAGACTCCCACTTAACCGTGAGACTTTCCTGCAGAGGATAACTGAAAGACAACCTTGCTCTGATACCACTTGTTAGGATAAACCACGAACAAAAATAAAACTACATGCAAATATAACCAATAATAGAAAAATAATAGAACACACAGAAATGAACACAAGGCACCAATATTTAACGTGGTTCACCCAACCCCTGGGCTACATCCACCAAACAGCAAGTTCGATCTTATTACAATCCAGTGATTACAACCTGATTACAAACCGTAATCCCTTACAGCTCAATACCGCCGCAAGAACCAATTTCGTATCACAACATTATGAAAAATACCCAACCCTAAGCCCTTTTTATACAAGTATTAAACTGCTTTAGGGTTATAACATGTCGGCCATATGTCGGCCATAATATGTCGGCTACTGCCCAAAATTTTTTTTTTTTTTTAGGGCGATGCCCCGAACCCACTATTTATGAAGTATGTACAGTACTTTCCTAATCAGTCACCATAATATAACAATTGCACCTAGTAATAATGATGAACAAAATGAGTATTGGCTAGCTAAATGTGTGGAACCTAAGAAAAAAATAATTTTTCATCAAGTATACGGTGATGGTTTTGAGTATCAAGTTGGGTTTGTTGTTGTAGATGGCACCTGGAAACGTAGATACCTAAGAAGAAGAAATGGTTTACCAACATTTGAAGACTACCAATCAAAAAATAAGATTTTACACTATTCTCATTTGGTTGTGGCAATGAATATCAAATTAGAAACATACAAAGGGAGACCTGTCAATAAGGTATTATGGACAATTTCAATGGATGAGCATGAGACAATCATAGATGCATTGCAAAAGAGAGAGGATGTAGATGGTACAGTGGGATGACTACATTTAAATCAAACACATGTAATTTTTTTTTTATTGTGTTATTTTTATATATTTTCTTATATAATTTAATTACATGTATGTTTGCACTACCAGTATGAAATTAGAGAACTTGTATATATATATATATATATATATATATATATATATATATATATTCCTCTTATTTAGGTCTCAATTACAATTTATGCAAATTTAAGTGTTAAAGTGGATCGAGCATCAACATCTTGTGCAATTCCACATAGTGAGTACATACAAATTATACATATATTTACATAGTTCAGATACCTCATATTAATTTATGTGTTTATTAAGTTGTGCTTTTGTTTTACAATTTTATTTTGCAGGACCTCATTTGAAGAGATGTGTTGAACCAATTTTATATTTTTAGTTCACTTCTATATATTTATCATTGACATTGTCTTACATATATTGTGAAATATGTTGTACAAGCAAATTTAAAAAACAAGAGTTTGCTTCTCTTTGAAAGTTAAAGGTGTGCACTTGATATTATAAATTAATTGTAATTTAAGTAATGGCCTCCTATTTTTTTCCATTACTTTTAGATTCAAGCATATTTAAATTAATGTTTGTTTGAAGTTTCAAATTACTATTGATTATTATTAATAACCCCTCACTTGTACATGATAATTTAAAGATCATTACTCATTGTATTGATTATATGTTATTGTTATGTTGATAATTGACATGTATGTTTAACCATGTTAACCATGTTAAGTGAGAGGGAGGGAAGGAGGAAGAGAGGGAGAGGGAGGGAGGGAGGGATATGGGGAGGGGGGTTATAAGTGCTTGTAATTTATCAGAAAGGGTTATAAGTCCTAAGAGTAATCTTTTCTAATGTGTCCTAGTACATTCTAATATTTTCAAGAGGTTTTGATGGGTCATATGTGGTCATAAGAAACCTTAGGACCCATTATGACTTGTTGGAACCCATTCATACCATTAGCACACATTATGAACCCTTAGAAAACATTAATCATCATAAGATACACTTTAAGGTTGTAATGTGTCCTATTCAATCTTTTTTTTTTTTGTAAGGATTTTTAGTGGGTCCTAAGTGGTTATAGGAATGCTTAAGACTAATTACAACCTCCTAAGAACCATTATGATCCATTATGAGCCTTTATAGCATATTAGTCATTGTAGGACATCATTTAGAGGTCTAATGTACCTTAATGAGTCATATGTTCTAAGGGGACATTAGGGATTTTTAGGACTCATTAGTACACATTAGGTCTCATTAGGACACATTAGGATCCACTAGCACACATTAGGACCCATTAGACCCCATTAAAACCTCTTATAACACATTAACCATTGCAAGACATAGTAATGTGTCCTAAGTGGCTCTAATATCTCACAATGGATCACGATTGGTCCTATGTGGTTTGAAAACCCATTAATACTATTTAGGGTACACATTATGACCATTTGGAACATATTAAAATCCATTAATGCCTCTTAGATAATCTTAAGGGGCATTTAAGACACACTAATGGGTTATAATATGCCCTAATGGGTCCTAATGTGTCTTAAGGGGTTCTAATGTGTTTTAAGTGATCCCATGACCTTTTAGCACCCATTAGGAACCCTTATAATCAATTAGGGGCCATTAGGACTCATAAGAACCATATATAACTCCTCTGAACACATTCACCATCATACAATACACTACTATGTCCAAAGGCATTATAATAGTTCCTAAGTGGTTGTAATCAGTCCTAATGTTTCCTTTTGGATTTTAAACTATGATCTTAATATATCATGAAGGGTCATAATGGGTTCTTAGTGGTCCTAGGACATCTTAGGGTCTATTAGGATCCCTTAGAACACATTAACTATAATAGGACACACAAATGGGATGTTAATTATTCTAATGTATCATAAGGGGTCATAATGGATTGTAAGTGGCCCTAGGACCCATTACAAAACCTTAGAATATATTAGGACCAATTAGGACACATTAAAACTAGCTCAATTGGCTATTTAATTACTTTGGATGTAAGAAAACCTAAGTCCAAGTTACAAGGAACCATCTAGGTACATGACTTTCCTAGGTACATAATTGTATGAACATACGTACATAGCCTTGATGAGAAAATGTGTGAAAGGAAGGGTATCATCCATCATTTCATTAAAAAAAATTCAATCTTTACCTAAATTTTATAAATTTGAATTTTTAGAATGAAAAATATTTATAATTTAGTAGGTCAAATTTATTTGTATGAATCTCAATGCATAAATTTGATGTGATATTTATCCAATAATCTGTTTGATATCAGTACTAAAATAGTTAAAATTATTGTTCATGTAGCATTTATACTTACAAAACGTGTCATATGTTCATGAATAAAATATGCCGCAAAAAAGAAAATGGTTTGAATACTTAAAACATGATGAAATATAATAATACATACTACATACACTAGCATGATAAGAAGTCATAAAAAAATAGTACATGGTCTAAAATGTCATAACATGATCTATGAAGTCAAAAAATACGTATAATATAGTGAACTGTCCTAATACAAAGTGTATCAAAATAAACGATATGTCTCATCAAAACACAATCTAAAGGTGCCACTAAGACCTAATCTATCTAATAGAATGTCCTCTTTACTGCATGTGAAGAGGACTCAGATGGATCATCTTGTGTAATATGAGTTGTCTCATCATGTGGGACACCCTGTGAGGTGGATGGATCATCCTATGTAATGGGAGGAGGTGCACTAGGAAAGCTACCAAATGTAGCAGTAGTGAGGTCTTGTAATTTACAATACACACATTTTTAAAATTTGATAAAGAGCATTTAATGAACTATGTATGTACATGAATCACAATACTAACCTCATAGGATGATGTAGGTACCTCCATTTGGCTAAGTCTCATTATCTCAGCTAGACTCATGGCAACATAGTCCTAAAATTATGGATACATAAAAGTTGAGTAAAAATTATATATACATGAATAATTACAAAGTACGTAAACTAAAAAGTGCATAATTTGTACACTACATTTTTTATACACTATAAAAACATGTATATATATCATACCTATGTAGTCACCACTATCACAGATGTGTCACCAGGTATGCTAGCACAATGATCAAAAGATGGAGTTGAAAATAAACTATATCAAGGCTTGTATGGATGAGTACAATCCATCTCCTATTCATAAAATCAAAACACGTAAAATATATACATGAGTCAAAATTGTTTAGATTATAAGTTAATGACAATGTACATACATAAAAAATAATACAAATAACAAAGAGAGATAGGGAGATAGGGATGGGGTGCGAGAGATAGAGGTAGAAAGGAGAGATTGAGATAAAGATATAACTTGAGAAAGATAGAGGGGATTTTTATAAAATAAGTATATCAAGAGGGGGAGATGGATGAGAGAGAAAGAGAGATGTGGATACATGAAGGTAGAATAAGAAAGATAATGTGAGAGGAGGAGATGGAGAGATAGAAAGAAAAAGAGGAAGTAGAAAAAGATGAGGAGCCAAAAAGTTGGTATAATGAACCTTACAAGAAAATGAAGATAGACCTTCAAAATTTGAAGATGTGACAAAAAAAAAGTTTAGTGCTACAAATGTAATTTAACAACTATTGAGGAAACAAAAATGTTAAAATTAAGGGTCTCATAAAAGGAGTGCACTAAGTGGTCCTATTATTTTTGAAAAAATAAACATATTATTTAGGGTGCTTGAGCTATAAAATAAACTTTTTTCTAGAATATTTTTTATTTCTCTAAGAAGAAGATAGTTAACATTGAGAAGATAAATTTCCATTCTCTTAGGCTAGTGTCCCATGGAGATCTTTAAATAATCTTTTCCTTACCAATTTCCCCATTCACAGACCTAGATTTAATAAATGGCATCCACTAAGGATTTAATGTACATCAAGATATGCATTTCAAGTTTTTTTATTTTTATTTTTAAATTAAAAAAATGCATTTGATATAAGAGTACATAATAGATATACATATATTATGAAGAAAAATAAAAATAACAAGATAAGAAGACAATTTGGAAAACAATACATGTCTGCCTAGCAAGCTAATAACAACTCCCAAAATGTGGATCAAAGGGAGAAAATAGAATTGAATTTAGGCATTCAAACAACCACCTACTCACTAGTAGTGATAGGTCAAAGAAATCTGCTCATATGGAAAAAATAGTCTCAATTTCATGGGTAGAAAAAAGAAAGCCAATCCGACTTGTGCAATTTGATGGAGAAAAGAAAAATGAGAATATATAGGAGGAAATAAGAGCAACTGGCAGTGCCTCTAGCAAGAAACCCTATTGCTTCATTTAGTGGAATTGATTCCTAAATCAACTACATGATTACCAAGATGCAAGAAATGACTATTACTTCAGCCTTTTTAATATATATATATATAAATATGTTCCTTTGTGTAAGATTTTGCAACCTAAAGTTGTAAAATAAATTAAAAGTCTGCTAAAAGAATGAAGCCAAATTGCAGATTAAAATAAGAAAATTCTTAATTTATTTTGCAGCTTTAGATTGTAAAATCTTACATGGTATCAAAACATAGGGAGCTGGAACAAGAAATACCTATGTTATTTGTAGGTATTTCAAGCCAAAGCTTGTTTAGATTGGAATTTTTTCATTAGATTGGGGGTTGTTAATGTTTTTTTTTTTAAAATCACGAATTGAGATAAAGTTCTAGTTTTGGGGGAGATTAGTGACACTTAATATGAATTTTCATCCTTCTATTGACAAGCTAACCTTAGAGAATTAGAATTATCTATCTTGGAAAAAGGGGATAGAGAATCACTACCTTAAGCAAGACAAATAATTCTCTAAGGTTAGCTTGACAATAGAAGAATGAAAATAAATACTAGGCACCATTGATCTCCCCCCAAAATAGAACTTTATCTTAGTTTGTGATTACAAAAAGAAACAAACAATGTTCCATTTTTGGAGAAGATTAATAACGTAGGGTATTTATTTTCATCCTTATGTTGTCAAGCTAACCTCAGAGAATTATCTATCTGATTTAAGATAGTGATTCTCTATCCCCTTTTTCCAAGAGAGATAATTCTCTGAGGTTAGCTTGACAACAAAAGGATGAAAATAAATACTAGGCATCATTGATCTCCCCCAAAAATGGAACTTTATCTTAGTTGGTGATTACAAAAAGAAAAACATTAACAACCCCCAATCTAATTAAAAATATTCATTCTAAATAAGCACCTACAACAAAACTAATACTTCTTCTAGCTCTTTATGCTCTGGTACCACAAAAATAATACTTCTTCTGCTAGCTCCCTATGTTCTGATACCATATAAAGTTTCACAGATCTTATGTGAAATTTATTAAAATTTTGTTGAAAGAAAGAGGCACAAATTTTAGACAAGAGAGTAGAGAAAATAGAGCTACTAAAAATGAAAAAGAAATCTATTTCTCATTGATTGTTTATAATGTGCATTCATGTGCATGATTTATACAATAACACCACCCTACCAATTAAGAAATCACAGTGAAGAACTATGAAATAATAGCATGAATTATGCATGTGTGAACATCCACTATTTAAGTTGAATTATTGCATCAAAACAACAGTGAACTTGGAGTTAAAATTAGTTAACACCGACACTTCCTAAGCATCCACAAGCAACAAAAAAATATTTTAAAGTTGGAAAACAAAATAAATAAATTTGCAAGTGCACATTTAACATAGTGATAGGCACCACACAGACTCAGAAAATTGGGATAAGAAAATATAAAAGAATGGCACATGGCTATAGTGATCATTGCCAAGGTGCAAGAAGGGCAATTTAGTAGTTATAAAGCAAACATGGTGGATTCGATCCACACTAAACTCCCTACCTTTATCAATAAATAAGAAAACAAAGAAGTGTTGTAGACTTAGAAAAAATATATAAATAAAAGTAAAATAAATGCAGACCTCATACATCAAGGCTCGAGAATTGGTCAGCCAGCTAACACATTGAGAAAATCGAAAATGTGGAAATAGTTTTAATAGAACAAGTGAATCTTGAGAGCACTATCAAAGATTGAATGGAAACTCTATTTCACAATTTCTCCATGCAACTTAACATCTCATCAAAGTATTAAATCAAGACCAAAATAAAAATAAGAGTTCTATGGGAGCAAGAGTTCCTACCTATTATGATAAGAAGAATAGGAGATTGACTAAAAATAACCTACAACTTTGAATCAATTAAAATGATTCAAATTTAACTTTTTCTACTGAAAGGATAATTATTGATTGATATATATATATAATATTAGTCATCTAAATTAACATTAAAATGAAAAAAGGTAAAAACAAAGTTATTATTATAGGAAGAATTATTTAGATTTTTAGTAATGTCTTGATTTACAATCAAAGAACTAGCAATGAATATCACATTTACTTTAATTTTTTGAACAAATTAAAAATATGTTTTTCTAATTAATTTTTAAGCTTTTAATTAATTTATTTTTTAATTAAAAAAACCAACCTAGGATGCCCATGATAAGGTGTACGTTCTCCATTGATGTACTTGGCAGTGCCTTCAAATTGGATATTTCTTTTGATTCTCTGATCAGAATTGGAAAAGTAAATTATAAATTCAAATAGATTTTTTGGAAAAGTAAATTATATATTCAAATAGTTGTTTTTTTTAAAAACTAATTTAATGTCTGTAAGAAAAGTCACCTATTATGTACACTTAATGCACCAATAGAGTGACATTCAAGAATGACACTTGAAACCCTAGAAATAAGGAGGAAATGAAGTATAGAGAAAAAAAAATAAATCAATTAATATTTTAAAATTAATTTTTTTTTTGAAAGAATGATTTTTTTGGTTTCTCATTTCTTAGCTCAAAATGGCCATAAAATTAATTGGTCAGGTGTGAGTGTATTGGTAATTCACCAGTGGTCATAGAATCCAATCTTTTGCTTTAGGGTTCCTTAGTAATTCATTTTGATTCCCACAAATCCAACATTTACTTAAGAACTCCAAAGAATTGTATTGCTAAATTTTTTGGGGGAAATCAACAAGTTATATCATACAATATTGTACAATCAAATTTCACACTTACCTTTATTGCATAGAATGCTCTTTCAAGCATTATACATGTTTTGAAAATGAGAATTAAAAATCTATTTAGCATATGCTATTTTGACTAGTAAACAATTTTTTTTTCATTACTTTATGTTCCAAACTATGTTTCTTACCCTAGCTTTGTCTATTTAAAATTTCACCTAAATACATATAGCCATATCCCTTGCACCTTCTATTGGTGGAAGTGCTAATCAGTTGTCCACAAAATACAATTAATTTTGAAAATGAATAGGGCATGCCGCCTAAAAGATGAATGATAGTATTGAATGTCACATAAAGATGAATGGTAGCTTCCTATAATGTGCGCAAAAATATTTGAATTAAAAAAATGTGATAAGAAACCAAACATAGAGCTTCTTTATTTGAAATGGGAAGATACTAGACAGTAATAGATACTTCCAATCCCCTCACAAGTGGGAAATCATCAGCGATGTCTGTCCAATGGTATAGTGCACAGTCAATGAGGAATTTGGAGACGAGCATGAGCAGAAGGATAGGCCAAGGACTGGAGGCGAGGAAGGCTCCACACCCACCACTCGACCACATCTATTTTCAGTTAGCAAGGTGACTTCAGCAGACACCTAAGGGAGATGGAGAAACGTAGTTCCCTTGCTTGTAACTCTGTCATTTTACATTGCCATAAAGATTTGTTCATTGCAAAATTCTAACAATTCTAATGTCAAAAGAGAGGTGGACCCTAGGTTTGTGTTATCCAAAGGGATTCTCCTCATCCTGTTAGGGTTGTTCATGTTGTCTAGAAAATTAATGCATATTTATGCCAGTCATGTAGTTACCAAAGTGGTCCTTAACATGTAGAAATATGAAGGAGAGGGTTGGGGGAGTTTTAACCTTTCATTCAAGTGTGAAAAAATTAACTATTGTAGTCACTGATTATTAATCTCCTATCATAAATGATTATTAAACTGCTGAAAATAAATTCCCAGCTAATATCGAAAAATAACACAACTACAACTTCACTTATAAAATATGGAAAGAAATGAAGAACACAATGAACACAATATTTTTGGACAAATTGTCGTTGGAAAAACCCCTAAGGGAAAACTAGTTCTACAGATGAGAAATTATATTAAACTTTAGCAAATCAAGAGGTACAAGATTCTTTGCCTCTTACTGGCAGAACTTTGACAACCTCCTAATTTATCCCATTGATATTCCCCACTGCTATTCCCATGCTAACACTGCACCCTTATTAACACTGCAAGACTATTTTCTAACACTGCAAATGTTTCTCCAAACTTCATGTTCTCCAAATGCCCCCCCGACCTCCTTTTATACTACTGCTTTGGTTGAGATTGATTTACAATCGACGGTTGAGATTAAAACAACTTAACAACCCTAACCAAGTCGATTTCTAGTTGTTTCCAAAAGTGGTCAATTAATTAACAAATATTTTTTTTAATCTAACAGAAAAATAATTACTTGCTAAATAATAGTAAATGGACAAACAACTATCCAAAGCTAACAAAAACTAACACTCCCTCTTAGCAAGGAAGCTGTTCTGCAGGACACCTAACTTATCTCTGAAGAAGATAAATTTTTCCTTCCCCAATGCCTTAGTTAGAATGTCTGCTACCTGCTCCTTTGTAGGTATGTACTGTAGATGAACAACTCCCCTTTGTACACAGTCTCTGATGAAGTGATATCTGATATCTATATGTTTAGACCTATCATGAAGCACTGGATTCTCAGACAACTTGATGCAACTCTGATTGTCACAATGTATAACAGTAGTCTCAACCTTCTGACCAAACAAGGCTACTAACAACTTTCAAAGCTGTAAGCTTCACATGTCACCATGCTAGCTACTATGTATTCTGCTTCTGCTGAACTTAGAGCCACAAACTTCTGCTTCCTGCTGAACCAAGATACAACTCCTGACCCCAGACTGAAACAACACCCTAAAGTGCTCCTTTTCTTTGTTGTACTGCCTGCCCAATCTGTGTCAGTATAGCCTATCAAATTGATACCTTCACCATGAACATATCTGATCCCATACTCGACTGTACCATACAAGTAACGTAGCACATGCTTAGCCACTATCCAATGCATTCTCTTTGGTTCAACCATGAACTGACTAAGAGAATTAACTACAAATGCTATATCTGGCCTAGTGTTGATCAAATACATAAGCGAACCAATCAACTATCTATATAAAGTGGGATCTACATCTTTCTCCTTAGTTGTATCTACCTTCCTCCAATTCATAATCATGGGTGTAGACATGGCTTTGCAATCCTCCATCTCGAATTTCTTCAAGATTTCAATGCAATATTTCCCTTGACCAAGGAAAATCTCCCCATCTATTTGCCACACTTCCATGCCTAGCAAGTAGTACATAAGTTCTAAATTCTTCATCTCAAACTCTTCTGCAAGGTTCCTCTTGCAATCCACTATGAGCCCTAGTGAACCTATAAGAAATAGGTCATCCACATAAAGAACAAGAATGAGAATCTCACCCCAAACCATCAAGTAGTAGAGGTTAGCATCTGCTTCACTCTTCACAAAGCCCATTTTTTGCAAGTATGTATCAATGCGCTCATACCACGCTCTAGGAGCCTGCTTTAGTTTGTACAATGCTTTCTTCAATCTACACACGTGGGTCTCTTTGCTATGTGCTACAAAGCCTTCTGGTTGTTCTATGTATACCTCCTCCTTCAACTCACCATTAAGGAATGCTGTCTTGACATCCATTTGATGGATTTTCCATCCCATCTGTGCTGCAAGTGAGATTATAGCTTGTATAGAAGTATACCTGGAAATAGGAGCAAATGTCTCCTCATAGTCTATTCCCTCCTTCTGAGAGAATCCCTTTTCCACGAACCTTGCCTTGTATTTCTTGATGCTACCATCTACACCATGCTTTATCTTATAGATCCAGTGTGATCCAACTACAGCCCTATCTATTGGTCTAGGTACTACCTCCCACAGATCATTTTGCATTATTGAAGAATATTCCTCAGCCATAGCATCTCGCCATACCTGATGTTTTGCAACTTGATGATAGTTAGAAGGCTCACTATCTACCAACTGACTAACTAATGCCATATAGTTATTGAACTTGGCTGGTTGTCTTTGTTGTCTAGTACTCTTCCTAGGAGCTCTCACAAACTCCTGAGTATCCCTTTGTGTATCTGGAACCACATGGTTCCCGCTGCCAACTGTAGAGGATGAAATGTCAACCTCTAAGTCTTCTAGATGCATCTCCTATTGCACCTGTTGCTCCATACTATGTGAATCTTCACTAACTAAGTCTACACTCGTACTGGTAACTATACTTGAGCTTTGCTACACTTGACTTGGTCTTGGAGCTTCTATTGGCAGCTCACTCTGATCATCTACTGGAAAATCTCTAGATCTCCTGAATGCCTTGTACTCCATGAACTTGACATACTCTTTGACAATAATTCTTTTAGTCCCTAGAATGAAAATCCTGTATGCATTTGAGGTCTCACTGTACCCAACAAAGTACCCCCTCTCTGCAGTCTGATCTAACTTTGTACGTGTATCTCTAGGAATATGACAATATGCCAAACTCTCAAATATCCTGAAGTGACTAACATCCAGCTTCTTCCCTGTGAAAGCCTCCTCTGGTGTCATCTTCCTTGGCACCTTGTGTGGAACTCTATTCTGAATGTAGACTATTGTATTACATGCCTCTGCCCATAAGTAACGGGGCATGTCCTGGTCATGTAGCATAGCTCTTGCTGCCTTTGATATAGAATGGTTCTTCCTCTTAGCAACTCCATTTTGCTATAGATTGTAAGGTACAGTCCATTCTCTCTTGATTCCTTCTCTGGTGTAGAACTCCTGGAAGACATTTCCTTTGTACTCGCCTCCATTGTATGACTGAAGAACCTTTATCTTCTTTCTTGTCAAGTTCTCTACAAGAGCCTTGAACTCTTGGAATCGACTAAAAACCTCATCCTTAGTCTTCAAGAAGTATATCTAGGTCTTTCTAGAGAAATCATCAATAAAAGTAACATAGTACTCATATCCTCTAAGAGATTTCATCAACATCGGTCCACAAACATCTAAATGTACTAGATCAAGAACACCCTTAGATCTGGTGTCACTTCTTGGAAAAGATGCTTTCACAATCTTCCCCAACACACATCCCTTACATGCATTAACATGCTCTGTGCTGACCTTTGGAACACCTGTCACCATCTCACGAAGCAATCTAAGTGCTCCGTGATGAATATGACCCATCCTCCTATGCCATAGCTCTCCAAGATCTCTAGGATTACTGTTGCTCATAAGTGCCTTAGGAGTATCAAATTGCAATCTATAAAGGCAACCACTCCTAACTCCAATAGTTATGGGTGATTTCCAATCCTTGTGCTTAATCAACACATTTTTCCCTCTAAAGATTACATTATACCCCCTATTCTAAAGAACAGATACAGAAATCAAATTCATACCTAAGCCTGGCACATATAACACATCATGAAGTGGGATTATCTTTCCATTCTCCCTCTGAAACTGAACAGTCCCTTTCCCAATAGGGTTGAGTTTAGACAAGTTTCCCATAGAAATCCGGATGTTGGTGTCCTCCTCCTTGTAACTGGAGAAGTACTCTTTAACTCCTATCATATGAAATGATGCCCCACTATCTATATACCAAACACACTATGAGGTTGAGCCAACCATACAAGCTATGAGTGCAAACTCATCTTCCATTCTACTGGAGAGTTCTTCCGCACTTGCTGAAGCTACCACCTACTTCTTACCCTTCTTCCTCTCTAGGCAATCACTGCCATAGTGGCCAAACTTGTGACATTCAAAGCACTTGACCTTAGAAAGGTCCTTCTTCTTCTTTTCACTTTTTGAATTTTATCCTTTGCTAGATCCCTTCTTTGCTTTCCCTTTACTTGCTAGGGTAATGTTCTCTTGTTCCACCTCATTTTTTTGGCTCTTGTTGGCCCCATTGACAAGACTTAGTCTAAACTCTGCCTGAGTGAAATCAGCCCATAGTTGATCACAACTCGATAAAATATCTCGTCCACTGACAACTTGAACAAAGACACTCCATTGTTTAGTAAACCCATTTAGGGCTATTCTTACTAGCTCATCATCACTTGGGCTATCTCCAACAGTTGTTAACTCATCTTTGACAAGTCTAAGCCTGGTGAGGTAACTTGTGACATCTTCTCCCTGATTCATTCGGGCATTCTTTAGCTTCTCTCTAAGAATCAACTTCCTATTGGTGGTAGCATTTGGGTATTGATTCAAAATGGCATCCCACATCTTCTTCGCTGTATCTAGCTCTGAGATATGTGGAACAATATGATCCTTGACACCATCAAGGATTATCCTCCTTGCCTTGGCATCATCCTTCCTATATGCTGCAAGTTGTGTTGCATCTATTGGTACAGGTACAACACTGGTAGCATAATCCTTGATACCATTCTCTTCCAACAATAAAGAAATTATAGCCTTCCAAACACCAAAATTTGAGGCACCATCCAATCTATCTTGATCTCTCAAACTAGTTGAAGCCATCTCAAGGGTTTAAAGGAATAATAAATCTAAAGAGATCAAAATTTCTTTCCTAGGGTAAAACTCTTCTACCCTTAACAACGCTCTGATACCATGTGAAAAATTTCACTATTGCAGTCACTAATTATTAATCTCCTATCATAAACGATTATTAAACTGATGAAAATAAAATCCCAACTAATATCAAAAAATAACACAACTGCAACTTCACTTATAAAATATGGAAAGAAATGAAGAACATAATGAACACAATATTTTCGAAAAAATTGTCCTTGGAAAAACCCCTAAGGGAAAACTAGTTCTACATATGAGAAATTATATTAAACTTCAGCAAATCAAGAGATACAAAATTCCTTGCCTCTTACTGGTAGAACTTCAATAACCTCCTAATTTATCCCGCTAATATTCCCCACTATTATTCCCATGATAACACTGTGCCCTTGCTAACACTGCAAGACTGTTTGCTAACACTACAAATGTTTCTCCAAACTTCATGCTCTGCAAATGCCCCCCTGACCTCCTTTTATACTACTATTATTGGTAAACCAATGGCCGAGATTGATTTACAATCGACGGTTGAGATTAAAACAACTTAACAACCCTAACCAAGTCAGTTTTTAGTTGTTTCCAAAAGTGGTCAACTAATTAACAAATATTTGTTTTTAATCTAACTAATTAGTTAGCAAAACAATTACTTGCTAAATAATAGCAAATGGACAAATAGCTGTCCAAAGCTAACAAAAACTAACATCAAGGAACCCCCTTGTGCTTCTACTAACACTTCCATGCACCATCTGAATTCCTCAAAGGATTTGTAATGTGTAGAGGAATTTAATCCACTAGTGGTCAATTCTTTCTCATGTTCTAAGAAAAGTATGTGTGTGTAGAGTGCTTTTTGCAAATATGTTAAAGTTAATCAAACTCCTGCTATAGATCTAGGGTTATGAGGGTTTCAACAATTTTTTTTTTTAAAGATGATTGACAAGCTTAAATATTACCTACTGAAACTAACAAATCTTAGCCTCCTTGTTAAGCCGATAGGCTTCACTTATTGGAAAATAATGAACAGTTTGTTTGGATTTTTCAATGGTCTTACGGAAGAAAAAATGGTCGGGAAAAAATTGGCATTGTTCAGTGTTAGCATGAGACAAGGTCTAAATGGATGAAGAAAGCTAGCCACTCACCAACTTAAGCATGTGACAAAATCCATTTGCAAGATAAACTCTTGTCTTTGGATAACCAACACTAACAGATCTGCATTATCGATTATAGATAGCCTCAAACATTTGGGGTTTTGTTGAGATCATATTCATTGCAGACATCAGATTGTGATGAAAATCACCACCAGCTCCCCCATTTTGATTGAGGATTCTACTAATGGCCAATGAGCTTTATGGAAGATCAAAATTACCAAAGGCAAGCTTGCAGAATATAAACAAACAAGATCGGGTAAAATGGATTTCTGTCAAGGTAAAGGTGGTGTGGGAAATATCAATAGCAGGACCGAAATTTTTTTACATTCATCAAATAAAAGATCTATTGAATGAGATTAAAAAGCAGAGGCCTTCAATTAAATTTTTCTTGGCTAAGTGCTTCACTTACCACTTTGAGAGGGCTAAGATGCTGCAAAAATCTTTGCATGTCTTCAATGAGGTTAGAAAAACATATCCAAAGTTGAATAATCTTTTTTATAATCATCTTTTTGATGTTTTTGTAAAATCAGGAAAGATAATGATGCTCTCACTCTATTACATGCAATGTTGGAGGCCAACTATGTGTCAAATAAGATCATTTTGAGAGAAGTAGATTTGACATTGTTAAAGGAAAATAGACTACAAGAGGCAAAGATGACTATAGTTCACATCAGTGAGAAATTTTGCAAGTCCTTCCCAAATACCCTTAAATTTAGTCAATTTACTAATGAAATGTGTAAAGCCTGGAAGGCAGACAAGGCCTGGGAGATTGTGCATTTAGCAAAAACTAAGGAGATTTCCCTCAATGTAGCACCCCTTAATGTGATATTGTATAGCCTTGGCCATTGTGGCAATTTCTCTAGAACTAATTTTCTTTCCTTTGAGATGGAAGAGATGGAAATCAAATTAGATATCATGACTTGTAATACTCTACTAGAAGCATATTGTGAGTGGGGTTATATTGATGAAGCATTGGAATTGTTAAATAGAATGAGGCATGGCCATTGTTGTCTGAACATAATTACATTTACTACTCTGATTGGTGGCCTCTGTAGGGTAAGAAAAGTAGATAAAGCTCTCAGATTGGTGGCTAAGATGGGTGATGCTAATTGTACCCTAGATGTACTTACATTTACTACTCTGATTGATGGTCTCTGTAAGGTTAACCAAGTAGATGAGGCTCTTCAATTAGTTGCTAAAATATTGCATGCTCATTATTGTCCTAATACAATTACATTCACTACCCTAATTAATGGATTTTGTAGAGTGGGGAGAGTAGATGAAGCTATATTTTTCTTAAAATCACCAGTTTAGTTAATCATTTTTCTTAAAATAATAATATTAAAAAAAATTGAAAGAATAATAGTATATTTTTGTTTTGGTGGATCCACATGTTTGCTGAATTTTTTATTTCTTTGTTCCATATCTTTGTAAGGAATTTTCTTGTAGTCTAAATAGGTTGATGAACATAAACATTATGTATGTATTGTAAATTTGTCTACAAATTTTTTCTACTATATTTTTCTTTCTTAAGTTTTGGAAGTGAGTGTTAGGATTTATTATATCAATAGAATATGATTATTTTAATTTTTTAGAATCAAGAGTGGTTAGATAAACTTATCTAAATATTAGATAAAGAGTTAAAAGGTTGAAATTCTCACTATTTGAGTGAGTGTTGTGGTAGCTAAGGTAGGAAAATTGCAAAGAGTGTGTATCTTAAATAAGAAGATTGCTTATATAAAGATTTATTTTATAATCGAAAGGGATCATAGAAGGTAGGGTTTTGCATGGAAATGATTATTTAGTATAAAATATGGGCGGTGATCTATACCATATATTCAAGAAAAAATAACGATGTCAAGTATAACTGAAAAGATTCATATTAATAAGTATGTTGAAGGAAGGTAGGGATATATATTACTAGGATAATGAAATTTCTTTATTTTTTGGATAAATTGAAAGATATAAAATTAAAATTTATAATATATATTAATATATTTTTCATAGATCTAATTTTTTTGTAGTTTGAGTCATGGTTAAACATAGGGTAGAGTTGAAGTAGAGTTGAATTGATTATAGAATTAGGGTCAAGGTTTAATAATAATTGGAGTTAAAAAAATAATTTTAAGATTAAAATTAAGAAATTAGGTATTTGTTTTGATCATTTTTAGATGACAATATTATTGCACTTTACTTGAAAGATCATCATCACATCTCCTACTCTCTCCATGTAGTACATATTTTTAAACCTATGAAAAACTTAATAATTTGATTAATACATTTCATAAAAAATATATTGAAAAATTATTGATTATCTTGTTGGTATGATATATTATATGAAATTAATCAATTTTTTTCTTATTCATTAAGAACTATTAACAAATTTATTTATCAAAAAAGAAAGAAAGCCCCAAACAAAGTTTTTTTTTTCCATAAAATTATTTAACAATAGAGTGGTTTCAAACACAATACATCTACTATTCTTGCAATTTTATGTTGTTTTCTTATTTTCATTTTTTTGTTTTAGCAACTACAATTTTCATATTTTGTTTCACATATAAATACATAGGGATTAGGATTAGAGCTATAATTTGAATTAAAATTAGATTGAGAAATAAGTTTTGGGTTAGAATAAAAGATGAAATTTTGATATGATCTCAAAATATTAGAAAATATTAAATATTAATCTATGTTTAAATATAATATTTATATAGTAATTTAGAAAAATATAATTAGACTTATTAAATATTCAAAAAAAAAAATTATTTTACATCATAAAAATATTCTAACAATTTATGTTTCTAAATTTTATGTAAGGCTTTTTTACATCTTCAATTTTTATAGTCTAGCAATGTAAGTAAGGATTTTATTAGGATTTTATGGATTAATACTTACTATTGTTTAAATAAAAATAAAAATACAATATAACTATAGTGATGGGTAGATGGGGGAAATTATATAAGAGTGGATGAGACAAAGGAATCATGAGATGGATATAAAAGGGATATATGGAAGAAGAAAGGAGATAAAATAGGAAAATATTGGTGATATATGGATCAAAATCAAATATCAAAGTGGGGGATAGTTGTGAAGGGATAGACAAAGAGGAAGAAGTAGGGGAAAAGAAATAGGAACAAGAGTGAGGAGAAAGGAAGAGATGTAGAGAGAGGTAGGCAAGGAGATAGAAGAAGTGTGTATGTGTGAGTAAGAAAGATATATATGGACTAACATTTAAATTGTGTCTAGAATAAAATCTCTAGATGGTCTCTATATTCAATCAACTTATAAAATCTCTAGACCCAATTTTGCCTCATTCATTTTCTAATACTGTCAACCTTTGCTTACTTTTCATCTTCAACTCTTCCTCGGTTCATACACTTCTTGGAAAGATGTCCAAGTTCTATACAAACAAAATATCTCTTTGTAATGTCTCTCTTCCTCATGTGATGTTTTATGCAATTTTCTCCAATGTACCCAAATTAACCACAATAGTGACATCTGTACCATGTTTTGTAGTCCCAACCAAATATTGCTTTCACAATTTTCTCTACTAGGTTCCACTTCTTGGTCTTGCATTCTAAAAATTTATGTCCTTTCTTGTTGCAATTGAAACACTTTCCTTTGAATTGAGTTTTCTTTATGCACTCACTTTCTCTATGCCCATGCTTGTTGTAACTGTAACACTTTCCATTGAATCTTAGTTTTCTATTACTCCAACACTTGTTTGATGTATGTCCTATTTTTCCACAATGATTACAAGTAGGCCTTTTTTTCTTTTGAGCTCCTTGCTGATATGATTCTCCTTCATCTATATAGCCTAATCCAACTTTTCCTTTTTGTCTTGATTGTATTTTCTTATCGATTTCATTCATGCTTTCTTGAGATTTCATTATCCTTCATTAGTTTTCTTCTCCATGCCAAGATCATTCTACAACCTTTCATTCTGTATCCTCAAGTTGATCAATCAAATCTATTTGTTGAAGGGATAATTGATGAATTTCATTGTTCTTTTCTTCCATCCTTTGAGCTATCAATCTCTTCTCTTAATTGACTTTGTCCTTTTGTTGTATGTTTTCACACATTTTGACTGATTTCATTTTTTCCTCTTTTTTCAACTTTATAATTTCTTTGTGAAGAGTGAGATTTTTTTCAAATAGGTTTTTGACTATTGCATCAAGTTTATCTAAACTTTCATCTTGAGATATAATTTCAAATTTTTTTGCAATGTAGAGATTGTCATTCAATTGTGTAGCTATTTCCTTTCTTCTTTGCAAGGATTGAGAGAGTTTCTCCTTTAATCTCTTGATTTGTCCTATGGCCAATTGTAGATCCAACTTATCATTCTCAATAGCCTTTTCTAGCATGTATACCTCCATCACCTCTGATCTTTTCTCAAGCTATTAAAATTTTGATGTGAGAACCAATAGCTCTAATACCAATTGTTGCAAATATATGGTAGACTAGGTTACTAAGAGGGGAGGGGTAAATTAGGAACCAAGAAAACTTTTAACTTAATTCACCAATTAATCCTTCATCTATTATTCTGATCTAATTGCATGCATGAATAACTAAAAGAAATAAAACATTGATCACACTGGATAGAATATTTGGTAACCTAGAAATCATCCAAATAGAAAGTAAAACGATGGTGGGGATGATACCCGCAAGCTTTATGACTGCAGTATAAAGTTGGCTTGTTAAGGCTTACAATTGATCACTTATGGTGATCTTCCCTATTAGGAGCAATAAAGACTATTAGGTCCACCTTGTGAAAGGATTTTACAACATACAATGAAGTATGCCCTATGTTAGGAGATTCAAAAAAAGACTATTAAGTCCACCTTGTTAAAAGATTTGAGTAATGCACCTATTAGGATGAATCAACAATTCATCTCTTCTCTACAAGTTGGTTTGTTGTATGACATTCCTTTGATGTAAACTGATCACCTTGTTGTGATAGATAAGTCTATGCTTTTCCTTATAATTCTTGTAGCCTTTTTCTAATTCACACTCATGCTTGTTCTTCTTACTTCCACACATATCTATTTTTGATATAATATAATTCATTACATATATTCTAATCCAATTCATTATCTTCTGAATTTGACTAAAACACCAAACTAAAACAATCTTCACTAAGATGGTTGCTACTAAAACTTGGGCTCTAGAGACAACTCGGGTGATAATCTGACACTCGGTAACACTGTCAACTCGGCAAGCTCTAACAATTGGTTGATAGTGTTGATTTCTTAGTCCATATTGATAACTCAAAGTACCTTGTAAACTTAGTACTTGATGACTTGGTGAACACTGAAGAACTTGGTAGACATTGAAAGACTTAGTTCAAACTAAGGCTTGTTCAACACTACCTTCATTCACTTCATTAATATTGTTAGCTCGGTAGACATTGAAAAGATTGGTTAACTATAAAATATTCATCACATACACTGATGAGCTTGGTAAACTCTATGAAGCTCGATAACAAATAAATTTCCTTCTGCAGCTTGGTAGTCTCTACTAAGCTTGGCTTGCACTGCATTCTATCTCAGAAGCTCAATAGACTCCTTTTTCTTCATATGGAGCTCAGAATAATGCAAACAATCAACTAAGTGTTTGGTCACTAATTGACAATAATTTTAACATATATATATATATATATATATCTGTGTGTGTCTATATATATATATATATATATATATATATATATATATATATATATATATATATATATATGTCTATATGTATGAATATATGTATATGTATATGTATATGTATATATATATGTATATATATATGTATATATATGTATATGTATGTATATATGTATATGTATATATATACATATACATATATATATATATATACGTATACATATATATACATATATACATACATATACATACATATATATATATACATACATATATATATATATATATATATATATATATACACACACACACACATATACATATTCATATACATATACATATATACATACATATATGCATACATAAACACACACATATATGTATACATACATACATAGACACACACACACACATATATACATACATATACATATATATACATGCACAGACACACATGCACACATATATAGATGTATATATGTATACATGTATGTATGTATATATGCATATATATGTATATAAACATATACATATATACATACATACATACATACATAGACACACACACACACACATGTGTGTGTGTGTGTGTGTGGTGTGTGCATGTATCAACATTAATTTATCTAATATAATAATAGGCTTATATCTCATATAAAATGAACATATTATATTTTATATATAAATATCCATGGGTTTATCCATGTAAAGCTACAAACTTAACAACAAGCCCCTATGAGAATGAAAATAACTCCACATTTATGTCAATAGTTCTTGGCTTTAACAATAAATACCAATCACAATAGTGTGGGTTATAACAATATACAAATCTCAAGGGATGACACTACAAAAGGTAATAATCAACATTGGTTAGGTTGAGAGGCATCAATGTGAATGAAGTGAAGGCTACAAAACCAAAGCGGTTATTCCTTCCATGTGTCTCTTCATATCCATTTAATACTATGAAATATAGTTTTACATAAACATTTCTTACACCTATTATAATGTTTCATGAATATACAAGATAATGTGATTTGTATAGATGTCTAGAGATGTAACTATTGCACCTCATTTTGACATTTATTCAAAAATAACATTTGACTAACATAATCATCTTAACTTTATGTTGTTAGCTATCAATTTGTTGATAGTGATCTTTTCACTTTGTTAATGTTCTTTTCTAGCCAATCACCCATTTTTTACTACTTTAAATATCAAAAACATAATCACCTAAATCATTTGAATTTTCATCTTTGTAAATATTATTAACATAAATTTCTCATAATTAGATTAATAACTTCATTAATTTGATAATTCAATTAATTATAGAAATAGTTAGTTACTTCCCATGAAACAACATAGAAGGGCATGTAAGAGGCAAGACAAAATTGACTAAACCCAATGATTCCTTCATTCTATATTAAAGAGGAAAGTATTTTCAAGAATGCTAGGAATGTTCCTCTACCTCAAAGGTCAATTTTCATTGAGTTCCATTTGACCTTACCTTCCTTTAGTGAGTAGGAAAAAAAGAGGAAATTAATTAAATGCATTAGATAATAGCTCCAAAAGGAGCATAAAAGCATCAAGATTCACTAGGCCATTGGTCACATAAAAATGCCATTTCCAAAACAAAAAAGGCCAATTTTGTACCTCTATTATAGGGAAGGCACATTTTAAAATATCAAGAAGTATTTGGGTCACATCACTTTCTATTTCATAGGAAATCATTATGACACGGGGAATCATACATGATATGCTCTTTATTATTAAAAAAATCAACAATTGCATATTTTTTATAAGAAAAAATAGCAAGAGGGTGCTGACCTGTGGTACAAGTAGAGAACAAACCTAAAGGGGCAACACTAGATATAGATAAACAACACCTAGAGTCAAACAATCTAGTAAAGTAAACATCTTATGTCTACCTCTATAAAAAAAAAGGTCCAAATGTGGCACCACCATGGATATAAACTACATTGTCTAAGATGATGATTGGACAAGAACACATACTTGTTGCATTCCTTATCTAAAAAAAAAAAAACCAAGGACCCATGTGAGCCTTTTAAAACTAAAACCAGACACCTAGCAACTAGAAGAGAAAGAAACAAGATACGCACATCCACAAAAGGCTTAGAAACTAAACTCAAGCATCAAGTAGCCTGTCCTTGCTTCACCATCACAAGCCCAATTTTGAAGCCAACGAGACCATCCATTCAAGTCAACATTTACCAAGATCTTCCTCTATGTTGCATACTCCCTTCCCACCTCAATAATGAAAGGATACACCTCAAGAGAAGTAGTGGAAAGGATCCCAATACCTAGGGAACATTAATATATAATGAAAAAAGTAATACCAAACTACCTAAGCATATTGAAACCTTACCCCTAAAAAAACATGGTTTTAGCAATAGTCATTCCAATGCATCAAACTTAGTCCAAGAGAGCTTTGAATCAACCCAAGGTATGGTGTGGGGTCTCACATCAAGTTCAATAGTGTGTGAGGAAGGAAAGAATATTTTATTCCCTCCAACTTCTCCAAAAGTAGAACACACATATAGCCAATCCACAAGTTCACTTGGACATTCTAAGTTCTCCTCAAAGTAGTCAACTCAAAAGGAAGGTGAAGACAAGTGGAATCCACAAACAACACCACTCTAGAATCTCTCCACCTGTCCAACAAATCATAGGGTCAAACCTTCCATCAAAAATCACTCCAACACATAATATCACCCCTTCAATAGATGATACCTTCACCTTGATAAGAACTAAGCACTGAAAAGACATGATTAGAAAGAAACCCCAAGCCTTGAAAACCACCTAAAGGAACCAACAAGGCATAAGGAGGAACTTCACCTCAATAGAAGTAACTAGGAGAGAAAAAATAAATATGTATAGGGACCCTCCAAACATAAGAACAATAAGATACTAGCCTTCATAAGGGGACGAAATCCCACACCTAAAGATTTTACCAAAAGGGACACTAAAGAACAAAGGGTAGAGCATCATAAATTTGTAAGTTGTACCACCACTCTTTATCCAAAAATTTAGATCCAACTTAGGGTAGCCTAAAATAAAGAGGGTCTCCTCAAATGAATCCTCCAAATGTTTAAAGGGAAAGACCCCACCACTAGAGTGAGATCTCTCCCTAAATACCATCAATCCAACATTTACCAATAGCCCATAGAAGAAAATATTTGTGTTTGACCCATCCCTACAACTATCTTTGGAATCCCCATCATTGGGATCCCAAAACCCATCAAAATGCTACCATCTCATCAAACAAGCACTCAAAGAAAAGAGGAAGTTAGAGGAAGGCAAAACCCAGTTAATCCCACAACATGCATCCCTCTTCTCCACAACTTCCACCTGTTAAAAACCAAAACCTTCTTCCCTCAAAGCATATTTGCAAGAATCCCAAAAAATATGCTCAACCTACGAACCATTTTTATTGACATCCACAAAATCATTGCTTCAATCAGAGAATTCTCCTAGACTGTGGAAGTCCTAGCTGCTCCTAGTCCCCTGCTTCCATCATTCAATTAGCTCTCCACTCTCCCTCTCCCACCCATTGTTTTCTTCCTTTCGTTTAAAAAATAGTATTTTTACTTATCAGTTATTGCATGTTACTTTTGTATCTTCTAACCTTTTTAACCCCCCACCCCCATGCCACATTATCATGCAACTGTACTTTACCTCTTATATATTTTTCCATGCCAACTAGAGTAAAATCAAAGTAGCCTATATGATATAAAAATTGACATGTTTCATTAAACATTTGCTTATATATACAATTTGATAAAAACTATTAACAACATAAATTTCTTTCTTTCTTTTTCACTATTTTTCAATTTTGAATTGTAAGATTGTTATTAATATAATTTCAAGACTATTTTTATTAGAATTAATATTTTTATTATATTATATCAATTTTTTATTCTATAGAAATACATTTCTATATATAAAAATGTGCTAAAAGTTTTCATATCTATATCTTTTTTTTTGATGACGTAGTACATAAGGAGTTTTATACAACTAAATAAAAAAGATAAAACATAAAAAATTAAGTAGGTTTTTTTTTTCAATCTAAACCTATTTTCTATAATATAAATTTAGTTAAAATGTATTATTATATTATAATATTACTTGTTAAGTAATTTTTATGTAAACACTTATTTATATGGTATTATATACCAAATGTTTTATTGCTTATAAATTAATATTCCAAAATAAAATTTAATAGATAATTAAATGATACTCATAATTCAAATTTAATGCAAACATATATTATAATATTTCTTAAATAATTATATGTTAAATTTAGTTGAAAAAAATAGATATAAGAACATTTTAATTTTTTTTGAATTCTACTTAGATTATCATTATGGATGTATAAAAAATTATTATATATAACAAGAAAAGCAAGTGTAGTGATAATAATAATATAACATGTACAATAATATAACAAAAATTAGTTCACATATTGAATAAATATATAAAATAGAACATTATTTTAATTATCTAAACTATTTTAATTTTATAAAATATTTTTAAATCTTTCTTACATTAAATAATACATTAGTATAGAAATCTTAAATAAATCTATCTAAAAATGACTAGATATGTGTTATAATTTATTACATCTAAAAGTATTTATATTTATTGTATATCCATTTATTGATTTTTGCATTCACTCAATATTTTATTTTTATTTAAAAACAAATAATATGCATATTTCTTGAAGTCAATAATTTTAACAAATATTGTATGTAGTGTTTATTAAATTATTTTTAAAAAATACTTGAATTATAATAAATGTTAAGATTTTGACATGTAGATGGTTGTCAAATTTAATTTAAAAAAATAAATATTAACATTAAGAGATCCACACCATTGCACTCCATCCAATCAAAATTCTTTAACACAATAATATGATGAATGTTAAAAAACAATTATAACATTCTTTTATATTAAACCTATTATTGGCACAGCTATTAATATAGTTTTCCTTATGAATACAATCCTGAGCCTCTATTCGTGGAGTGTTAACTGTTCTTCAATGTGATTCCTCCCTTTTCTCTGCACTATTTTTCTCAACGTTGAGAACAAATAGAAAGAACGCCCTTACAAACAACAAAAGGCCATTGGAAGCTTGCACTAGGAGTTTCCGAAATATACAATAGTCATTTACAATCACTGCCTAGTTTTCCTCGTGCATGTATATATTGCTACAAAAGAAAACAAAACCTGAGTTCTTATCATTCTATTCTCTCTTTCTGAATATGCCTTTTTCTTTCTGCTTTCTACTTCTTTACATATCCAACTACTGCACTTATATCACATAGCAGGGATCAGGATTGGATTCTTTTATGTCAATGCTATGAGAATTATGACATGTCGCTGTGATTTTCCTTTCGTAAAAGACATGGAAGAAGAGCAGACGCGCTTTGTAATTCCTGTTTTTTATTTAAATCATCCGCTCTTCTTACATTTGCTCAAGGAAACCGAGCAGATTTATGGTTTCAGTCAGAAAGGCGTATTTACGATTCCCTGTCAAGTTTCCGACTTTGAATATCTGCAGTGGCTCATTGAAAGGGAAGAGAATCAGAAGTCTGATGCGAGCTAATCTGATTACATATTTCTCTGAAAAGAGATTCGATTATTTTCCATGTGCTTTGTTTGTAACTTGTAATTAGAATTTTAATATCAATGATCTTAGTTTTTCCTGCCTGCTAATGTGTTTCGTACTTCAATCTTACTCCAACATATTCATGCCTGCAAATATATTTTCATTTCTCAATCTCTACTCCAACAAATTCATGTGTTTTCATTCAATTTTTAATACAACAATCTCGCATGCAGGCGAGTCTTTTGCCAGTGCAGAGCACGATTGTACAACAGTGGGTTTGATGGTTCCGCGTCAATTTTCATCATGAGTGGCTTGCGTATTTGATTTATTTCGTCTGAGCAAATCAATGTTTTACATGTGTATATGGAGAATTAAAAGGTGTATATTATGCTAAATTTGTTTAATGTATAGCTAATAAACTCACTAAAAACATTTCTACCTACCAACAAACCAAAAATCTATTAACATTCATATATTTTATGTCTACTCTTCTTAACAAAAAGAATTTATTTCCAAGTGAAAATACAAATAAAGGAAAATACTATTTTCTAACTCATAGGTAAATGATCATTGTTTCCTTAGCGCACAAAACTAGGGCAATAACAAATGCATGTTCTTATAAAGAATGACAATGTCCTCCAATTTATAACATAGTACAAACACCACATTAAGCTCCAAATTTCAAAATGCATTCCATAAAGAGTGACGTATTCCAAGGTGGATTAGTTGAGGTGTATTATTTTAATTCAATGAAATCAAAATAATACAGAACATAAGAAAGGAATAATTCAACAAAGTTAAATCAATATAATCGAACCTGAAATCTCTTCTACTTCAGATGGAACCTTGGAGTTGTGGCTATGGCGAGGTACAGGTGGACGAATGTGAAGCTCAGGTGAGTGGGGGAGGAATGCCATGTAGAATCTTACCCTTCCACGATAATATGAGTAACACCGTGGGACGTAATATGAGCAGATTTCCATGGAGAAGCCAACTCCAAGTCACGTGCATGTCAAAGGTTTGTTATTGTGTTCTTCATTTAGCAATTAGAATATTATCTTTTACTTCTATAGTAGCTTTCACTAATGTGTTCCGTTTTCTTGAATGCGGATCATGATCCCAAGGAAAGGTCTGCTTGTTTTACCTTCGGCATCTACGAAATGGCTATCCAGCCGACCGAACGGTTGGTTAATTGTCATTTTTTTTTTATTGAAAAATTATTCAAACAGTTTTATAGTAATTTTTAATTAATATTAAATAATAAAAAATAGTATATTTTGTCAGTTGGCCCGACCTTTATAAGTTCGAAGGCAAGAAATGCTTTTAATTTCAAGCTTGTAGTTTAATGATTATTGTATATGTGTGGATAGTTAATCCTTGTGCTTTGTTTACATATCGATCAACAACATGAAGTTTGGTGACCTGTTTGTATAGATGGGACCATGCTTGAGATCATCAACGCTATGGGGCACTCACTACACAACAACTTATTTGCATCTTGGTAAAAATAATTTTGAGCTAACAAACAATAGTATGTTAGCATATATGTTAGTTATTTGTTTTAATATGTGTTAGTAATTTGCAAACTCTTACATCTAGCTAGCATATATATGTTAACATACTATTGTTTGTTAGCAACATATTTTTTGCTAAAGTGCAAATGAGTTGTTGTGTACCGCAAAAAGATGATGATGTTAGGATTCATGAGTCAAATTTTTCTTAGTTTACAGGTAATTGTTTTAACACATTCTATTTGTATAAGATTTTTTATTTTTTTTTTGTTTTTCAAACATTTTAAAAATGATTGTATTGGTCCTCAACATTTTCATTATTATGTGAACCTTGATTTTGGTACACATGCAATAACTAAAATAATGAGTGATTTGTATGTGATTCCACTGGTAATAGGGATGATTCCAACAAGTGCAAATTCTTTTTATCATAATGCAATCCTCTAGAACTAACTTAAAAATATAAATATGCTCAATTTAAATTTTGAAATTTCAAATTGCAAAGATTTATGACAATTCAAGAGATTGGAGGGTTTAGTATCTCTATGAACAATCCTTTTGTGCCAAAGGTATTTCAATCCTTCCATCACTTAATTGGCACAACCATAGCCAAGAACAATTCATGCCTTGATCAATGTATTCCATAATAGATCAAATTTATTCCATCTCTAGTGGGAAGATACCTCATATTTCACAATAAGTTGTGAGGCATGTAACCGTAATCTAGCTTGTAGTAGTCATTTGCCACTAGAAATCTATGAAATAAAATTGACCCTCTAAAGCCTCTAAAATTCCATAAATAGGTAAGAAATAACTAAGGCAAAAAAAATTGCATGAAATTCCTTTACTTTGTTCCACATTCAATTATTTGATAATATTGAATATTTCCACAATCCATTAGTAATATGATTAGCTTTTGTCTTTGATTGTGTATGTTTTTAAGCATCAATATTTTGGATCACACTTTGTGATCCATCTTTAGGATGTGAGAGAAGGATAGTGAAGAAAGAAAGAAATATAGGCTAGCCTCAAATAATTATTTTGCAGGCTAAATTGAAATTATTAACAACTAAGAAAATTTAAAACTTATGAAGTAAATTAGAATAGTTCTCCAATTAATAATGTAAATAAAATAAAGTAATTCTTATGATCATAATTGTAAAGTACAATATAATAATTTTAAAGTACATAAAGTTATATAGTTTTATCAAATAAAATAAAAAATATTTATTCTTAATACTTTTTTACATCAACTTAAATTGAATAAATATTAATAACATTAATTTTAAATTAGAAATATATTACATCTATCCATAGTATATTTTTTGTATTGTTATTTGAAATATTTTGTACCATAATTAATACAATGATTCTAAATTATAGTTTACATTTTAATGTTTGAATTGATGTTTTGATTCTTATCCCCCCTCCCTCAAAAGGTGTAACTTAAAATACAAAAAAAAGGTCGACATTAGTTCAATATTTTTCATGAAACATTTTATCCAATTAAATTAAGGTATTTTTTTAATCGAGTTAAACTAATGTAATTTGATTTTGATAATTTTTATATCACTTAAATAATTAATTTTTCTCCACAACTAATAGTCTTGTTTTGATTCAGTAGGGAATTGGACCTAATTCCTTTTGGCAATAAATTTTTTCTTATTATATATTTTTTCAAAAACCTTTTCAAATTTGAGAATGGTGAAAAAATTGAAGGAAAGGCAATTTTCAAAAATGGTTTCTAAAAATGAGCTAATCATACCCACTTCTCATGTCATGGCCAATGGTCTTCCTATTTTCTCACATCTCTAAGAAAGACTATCAAACCAAATATTGTGTTTTTTCTATTTTGAACTACTTTCTTAGTTTTTAGATAACCTATTTTCTTTTTATGAAGAGACATTAACAAATTAGGCTCAAACTTATGAACACCCATTGTCATTGTTGGTAGGTGGATTTGCAATGCATGTTTTTTCTGTGTAGCCTGATCATGAGATTGAACCCTAGGGAAAACATGACTTTGAACAATATAAAAGATGTACAAAAATTGAATGATATATAAGGTAAAACAATATGAAAGATGACCTTGTTTCCCTAAAGAACACTTATAGGACAATACAATAGCTTTCTATGAAATATAAAATTACCCTAAACCTTTACATATAATAGATTTGGCCATCGAGTCATAACAAGCATAGCCTTTGTAGGTGGTGTGTTAATTATATACCATGTTTAATGTTGGAAGTCCATAGTTTTGAATGATTTTTTTCCCTTATAATGGTGTTTGAAAGAATGATCTTAAAAAAGGGGGGTTCTCATGCAAAAATTTACAAATAACATTAAAATGCAAAAAATTGTTTTCCTTTTCATTGGAACGATGCCTTTATATGTAACTTAGGATGACCTATCAATATTTCTACTTGCCTAGATACCTATTTACGTAGTGTGGGCCTAACACATCAACTTTCTTGTGGAGTCTCTAAAAAAAAAGTAAGATAAATTTGAGGGATCTCATTTCCCTCAATAAGTGGGCCATAGATCTCAGAATGCTCATTTGAAGAGCAATAATGGCTCTTGGATTGGGTGAAAACCTAGTTTTCCATTTGATCAAAAAATTGTTATGATTCCTTCATTTATGAAATTGATTCCCCTTCTTTTTGTGGATACCAATCACAGTTTTTTTCCCTCAAGAACATCAGCTAAATTAGAACTAATGAAAATTAGGTAACCAAAGTCTTAGATTGCGATTTATTCCAAAAGATTTTGAATGAGTAGAAATCCAATAATTTAGTGTGAAGAGAAAGAATTGGTGGAAGACATTGTTAGCATGAGAAGAATTTGTGCAAATTTTAATAAGCAAGATTTCATTGTCTATAGCTACCTAGTAGACCTTGGATGTGAAGAGAAACAATTGGTGGGAGACATTGGTAGCACGAGAAGAATTTGTGCAAATTTTAATAAGCAAGATTTCATTGTCTACAACTACCTAGTAAAGCTTGGATCATACTTTGGATGCAATGAAGATAGAAGAATGGTTCAATGGTTGTTCAACCTTTTTCCATCACTATGAACCCTTGATCATTCATATTAGGTAGAGCATTTCATATAGGAAAGGCTTACAAAGTTACACATAATTCAAATGGAACATATCCTTCAAGAATAGAAAAGGAATTAGATAAAAAAATGTCTCCATCTATGTTTGTAGGTAGAAGTACAAACATGTGTCACCATTTTACAAAGGAAAAGGCTAACATCTAAAATAGGGTTAAACTTCAACAATGTAAAAGTTATTTTTTTTTTTTGAAATTCAAGTTGGTGTATTATGATAAAATGTGTATAAATGGATTAAGTTTTTGTCTGTTATTTTATAAAATATTTTAAAATAAAAATATTATGATTTTATAATTTACAATGGTATTTTTTGATAATGTAAAAAACTTAGCAAATCAGGGGTTATAGTTTCCAACCACAAAAATAACTTCAAATTTTATTTTTTCCATCTACATTTGAACTATGTTTTTTATGACATACGTACCTATAACTATAATAAAGAAAGATTAAAAAATAGTGTATATTTTGCCTATTATAGTTATTCCAAGTTGAACTTTTCATAATTAATAGTTTTTCACTCCCACCATCCTTTCCCTAGTGAATCCATGCTAATCCTTTTAAAAAAATTATATTATTGAAGAAGACTCTCTCCTCTATAACAATTCATCATTTTAAAAAAATCGCTATCATCTACTATTTTTTTTTATTTTTCCAAATGCACATAATCTTCAATGTTGAAATACCTAATTACATTATTTTGCAATTATTATAAATGATATTGAGACACTTATAGAAAAAATTCTATATGCATAATTCTGACTACAACCTCTATCCAGTGGTGTGTGTGTGTGTGTGTTTGAAACACTAATTTTGATATTGAAATTGGCCTCTAAATTGTGACAAAAATAGCCACATAGGATGCACATAGGTAGTTTCAGCCAAACTCAATCTGACCAAATCAGATTTGGCCAGATTAGATTCGACCAAACTGTGTTGCATGAAAAACCACAAGCACAAGGTCACATGTGCTAGCCTTAAGGTTTCCTTTGTTTAAAAAAAAAAAAAAATACTTGAAAAGTAAAGTTTAATTTTTTTTATATATAGATTTTATTCATATTTGCATTTGTACTATTTTTTTTTTTTTTTGAATTTTATTGAATTTACTCAATTTTAATGTACAAATAATTAGAAATTAGGTTTTGAAAATTATTTATGTATTGAAATCAATTAATTAAATTTATTTTTTATTTTAAATTTATAATTTGATTTGATTTAAATAAATTATTAAAATTAATTAAATTATTTTAAAGAACTATGACAACTATTAAATATTTTAAATAGTTAAATTATTCAATATATTTAATAATTTCACTTAATCTAAATTTAACAACGCTTTAATGCAAGTAGTTGTCTTAAAATTTTTTAGTCTTCCAAATAGTCAAATATAAAAAGCTTCTAAACTTGAAAGCTTTTTCTAAATTGTCTATGATCTACTATTATTTATGTAGTTGAATTTGGAAGTCTTTTGTATGTAGGCAATTCTAAGCTCTCTATTCATGTTTTCTTGCAATGGGGGATAATGTAAAAAGAGAAAAACAAAAAAAATCAAGTAAGAGATGACCAAAAGAAAGGATAGACAAAACATAATTTAGAGCCACCAATTGAAGATCCATTGATTGAAGTTGAAGCAGATCATGTTGAAGTTCTGAAAAGTAGTATGTAATTTGGAAAATATTCTTTAAGGCTAGAAAATTTGATGGAGATGGATGAAGAATCTCTTTTTAGAGAAATTGAATCATTTGAACACATGATTCCTAGAAGTACAATTAAGCTACATCTAAAAAATATGATGGAACAATTTTTTGAAAATAAATTTCTATTTTTAAAGAACATTTATTTGCCAGATTATTTAATCCAAAAGAGAAATGATTCATATTCTAGATTGCTAGGTGTGAAAAATAAGAAAATCTCTAGAGATAATGTCAAGGAAACAATAGTTCATAATTTTACAGATGCATTAAACACTATTGATAAAAAAAAGTCAAGTAGTTGATTTAAGTGTTACACAGAGAGCATTGATGACTATTATTACCAAAAAGGATTATTCATGCAAAATAAAAAAGTTCCAACAATTTCTAAATTGCTAAATCTATCTAGAGGAACTATTCAAAGATATATAAAATCTAGAAATTTTCTAGATGAGAAAACTGAAAAGAACTGGGTTAATATTTGTCGCCTTTCTCAAAAAGATACAATTTCTAAAGATGTTAGAAGACAAGTTGTTGAATATTGGACTAGTCACTCATGTGTTTCTTCCAATAGAAGAGACACAATATAGATAAAAGATGAAGACACGATTATGAAAATTGCACATCGAAAACACTTTGTAGATACAACACATTGTGAATTATTTGAAGCTTTTAAAAAATGTTTTTCAAATGTAAAAATTTCGTAGAGAATGTTTGAGAGGTTGCACCATTGTTTTGTATGCATAAATAAGGAATGTGAAACTTGTTGTTGAAATCATGTTTAGTTTCATCTTTATTTGCAATTTTTAGAAAAGTTATGGCAATACTTAAGAAAAATGTGACAATTCCTAGAAGCACAACATAGTTTGTCAAGTCCATGTTATGTGATATTTCTAAAGAGTTAGATGAGTTCAATGTACAATGGATAAAAAATAAATGTACAAATTTTCAAGAGTTGTAGAAATTTCCACATAAAATGGAAAATATTGATGTTTCAACATGAGTTGCATGGAATAGATTTGAGTATGAGATATAGTGATTAAAGAATTGACAAAAATAGCATTGAAGGAGAGAATTTTTCCATATGGTGAGTTTATGGATAAATTTAGGACTCTGATTTATTAACACATCTAGCATTGTCATGGTGCAAGATGGTAAGCAAAACAGTTTTAAGATTCAAAAAATTATTTCTCACCAAGATGTATTCTATTAAGTGTAGACATCTTTGAAAACTATACTTTTTCCCCTCAATCAAAAATTCAAGATAAATGTTATCACTCAGATTACGGTGTAATTTTTGTACAAGTTTCCTATAGAAATGTGGAATTTGAGGTGGATGGGGTAGAAAGTATTGAAATAGATGAATGCATTATCATCAAATAAGTCTATTTTTATCTTAGTGATGATAGGGTTCATGATAGGAGCTATGTAGCTCATTATTTTGGAATGTTCTTTAATGATCTTACGAATCATGGGATAAATTCTTTAGGACAATGGATTTCATCTGATGGTTGTACCAGTATGTGTATTTGAAAGTTACACTTTAAAATTTCATGTACATATTTAATTAAGTGACAATTAATGTATGTATACATTTAATTACTCATAAAAAAATTAATTTTTTTTTCTCAAGGAAATTTAAGTTTGTAAAAGTGTTGAATTGGTTTGCAACACAACGTTCGAGATGAAATGTTAATTTTTTTTTGAACTTCTTTGAAACTGGTCATTGAAAAGGAGAGCATGCATAAAGCGCGCACTTCTCCAACATGAACTTTTAGGGATAATATTGTTATTTATTAATCAAATTTGATGTATATGAGCATCTTCTAGATAATTCTTTTAGATTTTGTTAAAATGCATACAATTTTCTTTCCAATATAGGTACAAAGATAGATAAAGAAAATCAAGTTGTTGAATGGTGCAAATCTCATTTTTCTCCTCAAGACACAATATATAATATGTGTTTTTTTGTGAAGTGAAAGGCAAGCTCTTCATTTTTCTTAGATCTAATTAGTTTTATATTTTGAATTAAAAGTAAGATTATTGACATAGAAACTTGCCAATTCAAGTAGGAGAAAAATAATATTTTTGTGATGTCTGCATTCAAAACAATGCAATGGGTCAATGAGAGAATATTGCAAATGGGTATGTCTCTGAATAGAAGTGGAAACACATAATCATAAGTCCTCCTTGTGAAGAAGATGAAAATAACATAGAAATTCATAATCCTATGTATTCAATTGATTATGAGCAAGTTTTTGATTTAGTTGTTCTGGATAAGTTTTTACAAATATGTTTCATTTTTGTATTTAATTGTTTTCATATTTATTTATTTACAGTTTCCATTATTTTTGTACATTTGTAGGTGATATCTTGATTGTGTATGTGGATCCTAAAAATGTGGAAGGTGTAGATTATTATTTACTTAGATGCATAGAATAAAAGTTCAAGTTGACTGAGCCAACTACAGATGATGATAACCAATTATATCTAGCTAGTTCAGTTTTTATAGTTATAGATTATCCCCTTACAAGTAATTAGAGACTGGGAGATTAATTATAAATATTTATTTCTTTTCCATATTATCAATAAACCTCAATGAAGTAAATCTTATTTTGTAGGCACCTATTATCAACAAACAGAAATTGACCACAATGGTGTTCAATTTGTTGAATACGCCCCTATCCAAAAAAATTTGCATTACAACCACTTTGTTTTAGCCACAAAGATTCAATTTGAAACTGTGCCAAAAAAGGATGTAGCAAACCAAAGTGGAGGTTAGATATCAAGGAGCATGACAAATTGTTAGAAATTATTAAAGATAGAGATGATCTTGACCATATGTATCAAGAACTTTATGTTAAGAAGAAGTAGTTATATTTCATTACTTTGATATTTTTCTTATATATCTATAGTACTTTGACATACACATGTACAAATTACATACATGTTTATCTCATTACTTATTACTTATGCAATATATATACATATTTCTTTTTTTTTTACATTGCTTTAAGTGTATATTCAGTATATTTACGTTATTTTTTTACATTGCTTTAAGTGTATAAATGTAGATATAATTTTTTAATTTCTTTAGATGAAATAATTATATGTAGGTGCATAATTCTTATGGGCCATGTATACACATGTGCATTGATAGATAGGTTTATGATTCATATGAATATTTCAAATGTGTGTGTGTGTGTGTGTTTATATATGTAAATGTAGAAATTATTTGTAAATTTAACACATGCAAATATATCTAAAACATTTTCTATACACATTTACAACACTCATGTACATTTATCTAAAATTTAATTTCATAAATTTATAGAACATGTAAATTTGTTACATATTAACAATTATCTAAGAAATATTGTATAAAGATTTCAAAAACATGTATCCACAATTATGTAAAAGATATTCTATAAATTTTGAAAAAATGTATGCAACTATCAAATATGTCAACTATAAATGTAAATGGTTAGATAACTCATGAAAATACCAAATATGTCTACTATAAATGTAAATGGTCAGATAACTCATGGAAATATGAAATATGTCAAATATAAGCATGTTGTAAATGTAAAATCTCCCATAGCTAAAACCTAAATGATCTCATCATAAATGAATATCAAACATCTAAAACATATGAACCAAACTCATGTACATATAACATGTATAAATATCAAATGTGATCCTATCACATTCCACAATGTGATTGATTGACATGAGATCTCAAACATTGTGTGAAATATAAGAACAAATGTATTGACCATGTGTATATATTCAATAAATACTAACATACACACATTCAAATTTACCAATGACTAGGTTCGATAGGCATCTTGACCCTCATGAATTGTAGATGTAGCCTATACACAATAGAAGAAACAAATATGTCACAACTTATAATTTACTGAATTGAATAATATTATATTTAAAAATAAATATAATATTTGTAGAGAATAAAATAGAGATGTTGGTAAAGTTTTACCAATGTCTCCTACTGCACATTATGCAAAGGTGTTTGCAAGTCCCCCTACGACACCATCATTTTGAATATATGTCTACCCATGTCACTCAAGTCACTATTAGTAAAGTTCATATTTGAGATGTCAAGCATAGGATCCATGAGAATATTTGTGACCAATGATTGTCATGTTGGATAAGAACCTACCTCCATAGGGGGACCTACATCCTCCTCAACTATGGTCTACAGTGGAGTTGTAGCTGTAACATGTATGTGCTCCTTCCCCTAACCACCGTATGCCTCTAATCCACCACTAATGATGCTAGTCACATATAATGGCATTGCACTAAGAGGTTCTCTGGACAACAAATGAATAGATCAATAGGATGAAATAAGATTAGTAGACAAACATGTACTCATAGACCTCAAATGGTCTACTAAAGAATTCATGGAGATGTCTACTGGATATGGGATGTCAACCTCATGATATGTATGATCAGCTGAAGATGATGCACCATCATGAAAACCTATGGATGCAGATCATTAGCATTTCATGTATCTATGCACTCGATCAGTAAACATCTCATGCACCTGGGTCGCAATAGTGGCGATCCTTGCATACACATCTCTATATGTATCATCTACCACTCTATCTCTAGCTGCAACTAACTCTAAAATTTTGGCTTCACCAAAAGATTTTGACTAATCAATGCCCATTTATTAATGGGGGAAAAGCATTAGGGTGTCTAAATTTATCTAAGAACCTACCCTAATCCTGCTCAACATGCCTAGTGATATTGATGTTATCAACATCACCATGTAGATAAAATTCTACAAATAATTATTTGAAAAAATATAAGGAGAACTCGTCCTTTTGGGGCCACATATGATGTGCAACTAACCAACAAGGATATATGAAAGGATCCAACAATGGATCAATATACCTACTTTACATTACCCTCTATCCATTTTAAATGGTTGATAATCTGGGAACATGCTCTTCACATTCTTCATTGACACCATCTCATATATCTCTCTCCATCTCAAAACCACCGCTAACACTATGGGATAGAGTTCTATAAAATGTGTCCAAACTCAAACTCTCATAAGAGTTAAAACCCTGAATAGTGTGCATCATGCTTATCAACTCATCTCTAATCATAGTCACCTTATCCCTATGTTGTAGGGTAGGTGAGACCTATAAGCTATGATGAATAGCATCAAGTGCACTCTATAAGCATTGTAAGAGTCTCAATGAAAAGTGGATGCCTACCTTGGGTACCATTAGTGGATCTATGTGATGATCCACTATGGGGACGACCATGTACATTGGCTTCTCTAGATTCACTACCTCCAGATGCCATAATGATGAAATATATAAACAAAAAAAACAAGATAGTAGATAATAGAGATCTGTACATGCTTGTGTATGTGTGTGTGTGCATATATATATATATATATATATATATATATATATATATATATATATATATATATATATATATCGATAGATAGATAGATAGATAGATAGATAGACACGCACACACACACACACACACACACACACACACACATTATTTTAGAAACTAATTTAATTAAAACACACAAAATGAATCTTGCTAAACAAACCTATTGTACAACATATAAACAAATGCTAACTACATTACATTTTCATTTCAGTAATAGGTAAAAATCAAATTTAGATAACAATAAATAAAAATAACCCTCGTCATACTTGAATACATATTATTCTACTTGAATACACATTATTTTAAAAACTTTAATTTAATCAAAACATATAAATGAGTATTTATAAATGAATATACTATAAAACATTTGTAGAAAAGTTAAGAACAAATTACATTTTCATTTCATTTATAGGGACAAATCAAATTTAGATAGAAATAAATAAAAATCAGCCTAGTCATACTTGAAAATCTAATCATGTATGGGGATATGAGGTTAAGAGTTAGAGAGAGGTTTAGGGTTTAGAGAGATGGAGAATAGAAGTTAAAGAGAAGAGGAACTCCATGTTATATATATATATATATATATATATATATATATATATATATATATATATATATATAGAGAGAGAGAGAGAGAGAGAGAGAGAGAGGGTTATGGATTATAGGGATGAGGTTAGGAGTTAGAGAGGGGTTAAGAGATTAGAGAGAGGTTTAGGATTAGAAAGACGAGTTTAAGAGTTAGACAAGGGTTAAGGGATCAGATACAGGTTTAGCATTAGAGAGACAAGGTCATGAGTTAGATATGGGTTAAGGGATTAGAGAGAGAAATAGGGTTTAGAAAGATGGGGTTTAGGAGTTAGAGAGAGGAAATATAGGTTAGCGAGAGAGGAGGTTGGGTCAGGAGAGATGAGGTTATTTAATTTAGAGAAAGAGAGGGGCAAGAGGTTAGGGTTGGGGAAAATGAGGTTATGTAAGTTACAATGTGTGTGTGTGTGTGTGTGTGTGTGTGTGTGTGTGTGTGTGTGTGTGTGTGTGTGAGAGAGAGAGAGAGAGAGAGAGAGAGAGAGAGAGAGAGAGAGAGAGAGAGAGAGAGAGAGAGAGAGAGAGAGAGAGAGAGAGAATGAATTAGGTATTATGGGGTTAGAGAGAGTGAAGGTTATGAGAGTGAGGGGTTAGGGTTGGGATAGATGAAGTTGTGTAAGTTAAGGAGAGAGGAAAACAAGTTTTTGGATTATGGGGTTAGAGAGAGGTTTAGGGTTTAGAGAGATGGGGTTTAGGAGTTAGAGAGAGGAACTATAGGTTGGTGAGAGTGAAAGAAAGAGAGAGAGAGAGAGAGAGAGAGAGAGAGAGAGAGAGAGAGAGAGAGAGAGAGAGAGGTGCAGGTTGGGAGAGATATGTTGTGTGTGTGTATGTACGTGCACACACGCACGTGTGTGCATATGTGCATGTTTGCATGTGTGCTTGTGCACGCACGTGCGCACGTGTGTGTGTGTGTGTGTGTGTGTGTGTGTGTGTGTGTGAGAGAGAGAGAGAGAGAGAGAGAGAGAGAGGCTTATGGGTTATGGGGTTAGAGAGATAAAGTGACAAAGTTGGGAATTAGAGAGAGAGATATAGATACAAGGTTAGGAGTTAGAGAGAGGTGAGGGTTTCAATGTTTGAATTAGAGTTTCATTAGGTGAACATATATGGATTTCAGGTTCAATATAGGAGTTAGAGTCTAATTTGGTTTAATGTGAGAGTTTTAATTAGTGTTTGATTAGTTTTAATGTTGTGGTTTAATTGCATTCAATGTTAAGTTCCACTCAACTATAATTTATTATGTTCAATGTTAAGGTTTTAGTTAGAATTTAATAAGGTTCATTATAAGAGGTAGAGTCTAATTTAGTTCAATATGAGGGTTTTAGTTACCAATTTCATTTGCTTCAATGATAAAGTTTTACTTATGCTAGATAAAGTTTTGTACTATTTTCTATTTTTCTTGGTTTTTATTAAATATTTCAAACAATAGTTTCTAAAATTTTACCTAACATTTTATAATGTTATAGAACAAAAACAAAGTAAAAATATATAAATATTATAATATTCTCTCTAAATAACTTTCTATATTTAATAAATATTTTCTAAGCTTTCTAATATTTTTTATATGTTCAAAATTTTATAAATAATTTTCTATATTTTCTCTAAATAAAGTTTTATATTTTTAAATATTTTTTCTAATATTGTTTAAAGTTAACTAAAATTGTGACATGTGAAAAATGACAAAAAAAGCAGGAAATGCAAGAAAAGAATACTTTTGCAAAGATCACTCTTGAGCACATTAAGAAACCTTCCACAGTAAAAATAAAATAGCTAGATATGGAAATAAGTCAATAGAAATAGTTGTAGAATTGATTGGAAAGTAGGTGCACCCCTACATTCTAATCAGGAACAAATTTGAAGCATTATTAGATGGCGATTAGAAGGAAAACCCCTTTGGAGATATGGCAAAAAAGTCTGAAGCTTGGACAATAGAAGTAGAATCCAAAACTAGACTTCCTTCTCAACCAAGGACAAGAAATTTAAAATTAGTTAGGCATCAATCAGATGAATCAACAAAAATCTAGGAGTTTCAACAAAAATCCAAAACACCCATAAAATCAATGGGTTTCAAAACCCTAATCTTGCTTCATTCTGAATGCAATGCAATAATTCAGAAGTCATAGATTAGTATGAATCAACTGGAATGGAAGACCATCATCAATAAAAGGAGGAGACAAATATATAAAAACTAGAATTCAACACTAGATAACAGGAGAAAAGACATTCATGAACCAAACAACGTACCAATCAGCCATGCCCTTGCACTAACTTGGGATCCAGTAAATAAGCAAGAGGCCGATGATTCTATGAAAAAAAAATATGGAATCAAATCAAAAGGTAACTAAAGAAAGGTCAAGATCAGCCTATATACCACCCCATTGGAAGATGAATAGCATATCAATAAAGTCGAGTGAAGAAAAAAACCCTAAATTAAGTAACTTTATGGAGGAGAACTACATAGATACCATAATAATCAATACTACGTAGTGAAGCTAAATGGAAGGAATGCATAGAAAAAGGTGTCTACATTCAATGAAACGACCTAGATAAATATAGAGCCAATCTGGAAAGGTATTTAGAAAAAATCTCCTAAGCATAGGTAAGTAGCTTATTATCCCAAGATAGGCATTATTAGATTATACAATGTTTGAATATAGAATCTAGAAATGAAATTTTAGAATGATCAAATTGTTATTATAAAGGATATCACATAGATCTCTTAGAATGGAATCCAAATTTCAACAAAAATGATAAAAAAAGAAGAAGAGGAAACCAAATTGATGGAATGTGTAAACTTACCACTAGAACTAAATGAAAACCAGATTTTAAAACTTAATAGGGTTCAAACTTTGGGAACATTAATAGGGTTTGAATAAAACAAGCATTAATCACATATAATTAGATTTTTCATAAAAACCAATCATAATAACTCTATAAAAAAGAAAATTATAACAAATAGATCAATATACAACTTAACATTCACTAAATATATAGGAGAAATCAACAAGATAATAGGAACCAATTTTAGAAAAACAATGATAAAAAAAATTAAGAAATTACCAAGGGTGGGTGGAAAACACAATAGGAGACTTGAGGAAAATAGGACAACAAGGTCACCAAAGAAGGTTAGAGTTATAGATGTAGGGAAAGCAGAAAGAGAGCAAGAAACCCAAATAGAGGTTTTAGAAAGGATAGAAGAGGCAGAAGAAGGATTGATGGTAAATATAGACCATCAACATTCAATAGATGAGATTGAGAGCAATATCAAAAAAATAAGGAAGCTCACTCATGACTTCTTGCTATTACAAAATGAACTGGAAGACTAGTATATCATAGCAGAAGAAAATCATACAAAGCACATAGGAAAATGAATTTTGGAGACTAAAGCAAAGGAGATACCAGACAACAGTAATATACATTTAATGCAAGTAGAGAAAGAAATTAGCAATAACTAGTTAGGAAAAGAGAACCACCAAGAAGTGGAACCAGAGCAAGAAAATATCCAAGCACTAGATCAAACAATAAGGTAGAAAGGGCAAAATCTATGCATCCCACCATTAGACTCATCTGAATGGAGTAACATAACTATTAGAAAAAAAGAAAAAAGGAAGAGCTACAAATTCTGGCAAAAACCAAGTAATGGAAAGGACATGTTCAATTAGAGTAAAGATGAATCCAAGAAGAAGTTAGATAGAGGTAGAGAGGCATCAGAAACTGAAAAAATAAGAAAGCAAACATTTATTCTAGAAGATGAATAGGAAAAGGAAGTAAGGAATGAATCCAAACCCCTGGTGGAAAGCTCTACTAGGAAGAATGAAATGAAAGAAACAAGTTAGGAGGAATTTAGAAAAAGTTCAGAAGTAGAAGAGGACCTAATGAATAATCTACTTATCAATGAAATTCTACTAGAGGACCAATAACCACTAGAAGTATCAGAGACAATAGTAAAAGTAATCAACCAAAGAAGGTTGGAAAATTTGGGCTTAGCAATGAATCAAGAAGACATAAAGACACCTATATGTGGTAAGCAAAAACATAAAAGAGGACAAAAATCATTGAAAGAATTGAGGGAAGTAGCAGGTTAGGTAAAGGAACAAACTAAAATAAAGGAAATTCTACAAGGAGGGAAGGGGAAGAACCTTTTGAAGGAACAACGAAAATCACTATATGGAATGCTAGGGGCCTAAATGCCCCTAGCAAGAAACACTTATTAAAGCATAATCTAACCATTTTTAATATAGAGATTCTATTAATCCAAGAAACAAAACTAAGTAAAGAAGAAGGCATCAGACTCGGGTAGAAACTTGGAATATGGAAATCATAATGTAAATCATCATTGGGAGCCTTAGGAGGATTGGGCATTATTTGGAATAATAAAAAAGTTAATGTGGAAAACACTATTTCTTGATCAAATTGGATGGGTAGTAGAGTTTCTAGCAATAAGACAAACCTATAGATGATAGTAATCAATGTCTATGGACCTATAAAGATAGTAGAAAAATTAATAGTTTGGAATGAGATAACCAACTACATCAAAACACTATAAGAATAGAACATCATGATTGGAGGCAACTTTAATGCAATTTTAAAGAAAGATGAAAAATCTGGTGGAGTTAGAATAGTGTCTAGAGCTACAAAGGATTTAAAAGTATGGACATAAAAGAATTCTCTCATCGACATTCCAACATCTAGTGGAACATTGATGCAAGAGCATCTTTAGTTTTCTTGGTGACTACTATGGAGTTCATGGGAGGAGGCTCAGTAGTTGCTTTGGAGGGTATTTCAACTGGTACTTGGTTGAAGAAGGATTGGTGCTCAGCATGGTCTTTGGAGCTCGGCATGGTCTATGGAGCTTGGCATGGTCTTGGTTGCTTGGCATGGTCTTGGTTACTTGGCATGGTCTTTGATTTCTCAGCATGGTCTTGATTACTCGGCATGGTCTTGGTTACTCGGCACAGTCTTTGGTTGCTCAGCCTGGTCTAGGAGGAGTTTGGGCTTGCTTAGGAATTTGGTACTTGTTGCAGAACAAAAAAATAATTTTCTATAATTAATTAAAGGAAGAAAATTTTAAGGATTGAAGAGGGCTTATATTTCAAACTATGGTTCAAAGCTCGATTTCTAATTCATTTGGAGCTAGGAGATATCGCAATTTTACTAAGACATCAATTTTGGAAATTTAATTGTTGCAGGAGGTTGACTTTGGCATTTAATTTATGTATTTGTATTTAATTTGTGTTATGGGCTGACTTGTGGCTTAGATTGGTATAAGTAGAGGTTGTGGGGAAGTCTTTAGATATTATTCATCCATCTTGGAGAAGTGGAGAGTAGCTAAAGAGCGAGTTTTCTTGAGTCTATGGACAGAGCATCAAAGGTGAGGTAGTTTATAGTAGGATTGTGATGGAGATGTGAATGTATTGATAGAGCACGGAATGTGAGGCAATCTATACTTGGATCTTGGAGCGAATTTGGAGAAGGGCTAGTATTTGCAGCTTGGAAAACAAGAATTCTTGGTGGGCTTGCGAGCACAAGTTGAGATCTTCCTTGGAGGTTTCTACCAGAGTGTGGAGTTGGACTAGCTAGGGTTTGGGTTTGGATCTTGATGGATCTTGTAGAAATATTAATTGCTTTGTATCTGGCTATAACCAGGAAGGCCTTAGCACCAAACACATTGCATGTAATCAATTATATTTTATGAATATATTATTATGATTTGGTATCAGATCTTTCTTTTTTGCTTCTTGTTATTGTGTTTCTGCTACATGGTTGTATAGCTAGGGGCTAGCACATATCTTTTGGGGATACTCTTGCCTTGCACTACATTAGGAGGTATCATAGCTCAGTTGTTCATGAGTGTGTAGACAAATCGCCAAAGCTAAGGCAGTTTACACTAGGACCTAGGGAGGACATGCAAATTGATCGATGGATGTGAAGATGGAAGTTTGATCTTGTTGAGGCATGATCGTAGAGAGTTTGTGGATTACAGATCCATGGTCCTAGACTTGTGATGTGGTTCCTAGCTGTCCATGCAAGTTGGCAGGTTGTGATTTGACTTGCAAATAATTCAAGGTTGTCACAAGGAGTGTGGGAAGGATTTATTGCAAAGGGTTTTAGAAGATCTTGGGAGATGGCCCTGAGAGAATTGGACCCTGAGATGCTTGACAATCTCTGTGATGTGGTGGAGAGGAGGTTTTCTAAGATGACTACTCAATTTGAAGCTAACTTGGCTGATCATGTTAAGGATGAGGTGAGGAAGGAATTCCATAGTTGTTTGTGGAGTTGGAGTCTATTGATTCGAAAGAGAGTTGTTTGGCTAGTTAAGAGACTTGTTCATGAGAGAAGATGGCATAACAAGGTTGAGGTGGAAGAGGTTGGCTTTGTTGATCAGAATGTGGAGTTTGATATAGAACTTGTAGGGCAACTAAAGGTTGGTGCTAAAGATATCCTAACCTTGTTGATGCTAGGATGGATATTGGTTTTCATGATCAGCTGGTTGAGTCTGACATGGAAATTGCAGAGTGCTTGATTGTGGATGATCTAGATGCTATTGGTGGTGAGTTGTGTGTTGTAGAGCATCTTTTGTGAGTAATGAGATTGATGGGGTTGTGAGTTTGGCATGTGTTGATGGAGATCTTCATATTTCTACTGATTTAAGATTTTTTGTTGCTAGTGTGGATTCACTAGTTGTTCATGTGGATAAGGATTTTTTGATGAAGCATTATGTTCATTTTTTTCCTGGGAGTGAGCATGTTGATTGGATAGTTGACATTCTAGTGTTTGATAGTGTGATGCAGATCTGGATGATGTGTAGATTGGTTTTCTTGTACCTATTGGAGTGGAAGCCTTTTGTGAAGATGAAAATGGTTGTTTCTCTTTCTTTGGGTATCAAAGTGTCGAACACACTTTTCTATTTACCTAGGGAGTCTAATGCAGGAGCATCTTGGGTTTTCTTGCTGACTACTATGGAGTTCATGGGAGGAGGCTCAATAATTGATTTGGGGAGTATTTGGACTGGTACTCGGTTGAAGAAGGATTGGTGTTCAGCATGGTCTTTGGAGCTCCGCATGGTCTATGGAGCTCGGCATGGTCTTGGTTTGTTGGCATGGTCTTGGTTACTCGGCATGCTCTTGATTACTCGGCATGGTCTTTGGGTGCTCAACATGGTCTGGGAGGAGTTTGGCCTTGCTTAGGAATTTGGTGCTTGTTCCAGGCCAAATAAATAATTTTCTATAATGAATTAAAGGATTTAAATTTTAGGGATTGAAGAGGGCCTATATTTCTAAGTACAGTTTGAAGCTTGAGTTATAATTCATTCGGAGCTAGGACATATTGTAATTTTACTAAGATATCAATTTTCAGAATTTAATTGTTGCAGGAGGTCGACTTTGGAATTTAATTTATGTATTTGTATTTAATTTGTGTTATGGGCCAACTTGTGGCTTAGATTGGTATAATTAGAGGTTTTGGGGAAGTCTTTAGATATCATTCATCCATCTTGGAGAAGTGGAGAGTAGTTGAAGAGAAATTTTTCTTGAGTCTATGGACAGAGCACCAAAGGTGAGGCAGTTTACAACAGGATTGTGATGGAGATGTGAATGTATGGATAGAGTGCTAAATGTGAGGTAGTCTATACTTGGATCTTGGAGAGAATTTGGAGAAGGGCTAGTACTTGCATCCTGGAAAACAAGGAGGATGCTTGGTGGTCTTGCGAGCTCAAGTTGAATCTTCCTTGGAGGTTTCTACCAGACTGTGGAGCTGGACTAGCTAGGGTTTGCGTTTGGATATTGAGGGATCTTTTAGAACTATTACTTGCTTTATATCTAGCCATAACCCAGAAGGCCTTACCACCCGACACATTGCATGTAATCAATTATATTTTATGAATATATTATTATGATTTGGTATCAAATCTTGCTTTGTTGATTTTTGTTATTGTGTTTCTGCTGCATGGTTGTATAGCTGGGGGCTAGGACATCTCCTTTGGGGATACTCCTACCTTGCAAACCCAAGATGATCATTATGATAAGGGGATTTCTTGGTGGGCTTGCGAGAACAAGTTGAGATCTTCCTTGGAGGTTTCTACCAAAGTGTGGATCTGGACTAGCTAGGGATTGATTTGGATCATGAGGGATCTTGTAGAACTATTACTTGCTTTATATTTGACCATAGCCAAGAAGGCCTTACAACCTAGCACATTTCATGTAATGAGTTATATTTTATGAATATATCATTGTGATTTGGTATCAAATCTTGTGTTATTGCTTCTTATTATTGTGTTTCTGTTACATGATTGTATAGCTAGGGGCTAGGACATCTCATTTGGGGACTCCCCTTCCTTGCACTGCGTCAGGTGGTATCAAAGCGAAGGTTGTTCCTGAGTGTGTAGATAGATTGCCAAAGCTTAGGTAGTTTGCACTAGGACTTTGGTTGAAGAGGTAGATTTAGTTGGTGGATTTGTTATAGAGGGTTTTCAAAGATCTTGGGAGATGGCCCTGAGAGGATTGGACCCTAAGATGATTAAAAATCTATGTGATGTGGTAGAGAGGAGGATTGATGTGGTGGAGAGGAGGTTTTTTGAGATGGATACTTGATTTGAAGCTAGCTTAGCTGATTGTGCTAGGGATAAGGTGAGGAAGGAATTCCATAGCTATTTGTGGAGCTGGAGTCTACCAATCTAGAAGAGAGTTGTTTGGCTAGTTAAGAGACTTGTTCATGGGAGAAGATGGCATGACAAGGTCGAGGTGGAAGAGGTTGGTTTTGTTGATTAGAATGTGGAGTCTGATATAGAACTTGCAGGGCAGCTAGAGGTTGTTGCTAAAGATATTCCTAACCTTGTTGATGCTAGGATGGATATTGGTTTTCATGATCAGTTGGTTGAGTCTGACATGGAAATTGCAGAGCACTTGGTTGTGGATGATCCGGTTGTTGTTGGTGGTGAGTTGTGTGTTGTAGAGCCTCTTGTTGTGAGTAATGAGATTGATGGGGTTGTTTGTTTGGCATGTGTTGATGGAGATCTTCATATTGCTACTGATGTGGGATTTGTTGTTTCTGGTGTGGATTCACTAGTTTTCGATGATGATAAGGGTTTATTGATGAAGCATTATGTTTAGTTTTTTCATGGGAGTGAGCATGATGATTGGTTGGATGAGATTTTGGTGTTTGATAGAATGATACGGATGTGAATGATGTATAGATTGGTTTTCTTGTCCCTATTGGGGTGGAAGCCTTTGGTGAAGATGAAGATGGTTGTTGCACTTTTCTATTTACCTGGAGAATCTAATGCAGGATCATCTTGGGTTTTCTTGGTGACTACTATGGAGTTCATGGGTGGAGGCTCAGTAGTTGCGTTGGAGGGTGTTTGGTCTTGGTTGCTCAGCATGGTCTTGGTCACTCGGCATGGTCTTGGTTACTCGGCATGGTCTATGGAGCTTGGCATGGTTTGGGAGCTCAAGATGGTCTAGGGATCTTGGCATGGTCTAGGGAGCTTGGCATGGTCTATGTAGCTTGGCATGGTCTTGGGAGCTCAGCATGGTCTATGGAACTTGAGATGGTCTTTGATTGCTCGGCATGGTCTAAAAATTTGGTGTCTATTTTAGGTTGTATAACTAATTTTCCACAATGAGTTAAAGGATTAAACTTTCAAATATTCAAGAGGGCCTAGAATTCTACCTATGATTCAAAGCTCATTTTCTAGATCATCTAGAGCTAGAAGATATAGTAATTTTACTAAGACATCAATTTTGGGAATTTAATTTTTGTAGGAGGACAACTTGTGGCATTTAATTTATGTATTTGTATTTAATTTGTGTTCTAGGCCAAATTTTGGCTTATATTGGTATTAAGAGTTTTGAGGGAGTCTTTAGTCATTCATTCATAAGAGGAGTGAATGTGGGAGCAGATGAAGAGTGTTTTTTCCTGAGTCTGTAAGCAGAGCACTGAATGTGAGGTAGTTTACAATAGGATTGTGATGAGGTTGTAAATGTATGGATAGAGTGTCAAATGTGAGGTAGTCTATACTTGGAATATTCATCCATCATGGAGAAGTAGAGGAGCATGGAAGAGAGAATTTGGAGAAGAGCTAGTAGCTGCGGCTTGGAAAACAAGGGGATTGCTTGGTGGGCTTGCGAGCACAAGTTGAGATCTTCCTTGGAGGTTTCTACTAGAGTGTGGATCTGGACTAGCTAGGGATTGATTTGGATCTTGAGGGATCTTGCAAAACTATTACTTTCTTTGTATTTGGTTGTAACTGGGAAGGCCTTACAACGCGACACATTGCATGTAATCAGTTATATTTTATGAATATATCATTCTGATTTGTTATAAGATCTTGTGTTATTGCTTCTTGTTATTGTGTTACCACTGCATGATTGTATAGCTAGGGGCTATGACATCTCTTTTGGGGACTCACCTACCTTGCACTATGTCAGGCCTAACACAGTGAAAGGTAGGTGAATCCCCAAAGGAGATGTCCTAGCCCCCAGCAAATAACCACATAGCAGAAACAGAATAACAAGATGCAAAGTATGATACCAAATGCAACTCTTTATTCATAAAATAAATGTTACATGCAATGTGTCAGACTATAAAGCCTTCTTGGTTATGGCCAAATACAATAGCAATTACAATAATAGTTCTACAAGATCCCTTAAGATCCAATCCAAACCCTAGCTAGTCTAGATCCCCACTTTGGTAGAAAACCCCAAGGAAGATCTCAAATCATGCTTGCAAGCCCACCAATCTATCTCCTTGTTTTCCAAGTTATAGCTACTAGCCCTTCTCAAAATTCACTCCAAGATCCAAGTATAAACTACCTCACATTCGGTGCTCTATCCATACATTCACATCTCCAACATAATCCTACTGTAAACTGCCTCACCTTCGGTGCTCTATCCACAGACTCATCAAAACTCACTCTTCAGCTACTCTCCACTTCTCCAAGATAGATGAATAATGACTAAAGACTTCCCAATAAAACCTATTTATACCAATCTAAGCCACAAGTCAGCCCCAAAAACAAATTAAGTACAATTACATAAATTAAATGCCATAAGTCAGCCAACAACAATAATCAAATTCCCAAAATTGACTTCTTAGTAAAATTGTGATATGTCCTAGCTCCGAATGAATTAGAACTCAAGCTTCAAATTACAAGTAGAAATCTAGGCCCTCTTCAATATCCAAAAATTTCATTATTTATTTCATTATAGAAAATTAGTTATTTGGCCTACAACAAGCACCAAATTCTTAAGCAAGGCTAAACTCCTCCCAGACCATGTCGAGCAACCAAAGACCATGCCGAGCAACCAAAGACCATTCTAAGTAACCAAGACCATGCTGAGTAATCAAGACCACACTGAGCAACCAAAGACCATGCCAAGTAACCAAGACCATGCTGAGAAACCAAGACCATGCCGAGCTCCATAGACCATTCTGAGCTCCAAAGACCATGCTGAGTCCTATAGACCTTACTAAGCTCCTAGAGCATGCCAAGCACCAATCCTTCTTCAACTAAGTACTAGTCCAAATACCTTCCAAAGCAACTACTAAGCCTCCTCCCATGAATTCCATAGTAGTCACCAAGAAAACCCAAGATGCTCCAGCATAAGACTCCAAAGGTAAATAGAAAAGTGTGTCCCACACTTTGATGCCTAAAGAAAGTGCAACAACCATCTTCATCTTCACCAAAGACTTTGACTCCAACAGGGACAAGAAAACCAATCTACACATCATCCATATCTACATTAAACTATCAAACACCAGAATCTCAATCATCCAATCAACATGCTCACTCCCAGGAACAAATTGAACATAATGATTCATCAACAAATCATTATCCACATCAACAACTAGTGAATCCACACCAGCAACAACCAAATCCACATTAGCACCAATATGATGATCTCCATCAACACATGCCAAACTCTCAACACCAAAAATCTCATTGCTCACATTAAGATGCTCTACAACACACAACTCACCACTAATAGCAACCAAGTCATCCATGACCAAGCGCTCTGCAATTTTCATGTCAGACTCAACAATTTGATCATGAAAACCAATATCCATCCTAGCATCAACAAGGTTAGGAATATCTTTAGCAAAAAGCTCTAGCTTCCCTATAAGTTTTATATCAGACTCCACATTTTGATCAACAAAACCAACCTCTTCCACCTTGACCTTGTTATTCCATCTTCTCTCATGAACAAGTGTCTTAACTGGCCAAAAAACTCTCTTCTGGATCGGTAGACTCCAACTCCACAAATAGCTACAAAATTGCTTCCTCACCTTGTACTTAACATATCAGCCAAGCTAGCTTCAAATCGAGTAGTCATCTCAGAAAACCTCCTCTCCACCATGTCATACAGATTCACAATCATCTCAGGGTCCAATCCTCTTGGAGCCATCTCCCAAGATCTTCATAAACCCTCTGCAACAAATCCTTCCGATGCTCCTTGTGACAACCTTCAATTATTTGCAAGTTAGATCACAACCTACCACCTTGGATGAATAATCAAGAACCACATCACAAGTCTAGGACCATGGATCTGCAATCCAAAAATTCTCTACAATCATGCCTCAGCAAGATCATTCTTCCATCTTCACATCCATCAATCCATCTACAAGCCCTCGAATCAAATCAGATCTACTTCTCCAACCCAAGTCCTGGTGCAAATTGCCTCAACTTTGATGATCTGTGTACACACTTAGGAACAACTTGGCTCTGATACCACCTAACATAGTGTAAGGAAAGTGCATCCCCAAGGGAGATGTCTTAGCCCCCAAAAAATAACCACATAGTGAAAACACAATAACAAGATGCACAATCTGATACCAAATGCAACTCTTTATTCATAAAATAACTATTACATGCAATGTGTCGAGCTATAAGGCCTTCCTGGTTACGGCCAAATATAATAGCAATTGCAATAATAGTTCTACAAGATCCCTCAAGATCTAATCCAAAGCCTAGTGAGTCCAGATCCACACTCTGATAGAAAACCCCAAGGAAGATCTCAACTCGTACTCAAAAGCCCACCAAGCTATCTCCTTGTTTTCCAAGCTGCAGTTACTAGGCCTTCTCAAAATTTTCTCCAAGATCCAAGTATAGATTGCCTCATATTCACTACTCTATCCAAACATTCACATCTCCATCACAATCCTATTGTAAACTACCTCGCCTTCGGCGCTCTGTCCATAGACTTAGGAAAACTTGCTCTTTATCTACTCTCCACTTCTCCAAGATGGATGAATAATGATTAAAGACTGAATCAAGAATTATAATTTGGCATCAGGTTTGGCATTATTATTTCTTGTTGTTGTGTTTTTTTTGTGGTTGTATCACACTATGTCAGGTGGTATCAGAGTGAAGGTTGTTCCTAAGTCTGTAAGCTAGGAGATATCATGATTTTACTAAGACATAGAGAATTATAATTTGGCATCAAGTCTGGCATTATTATTTCTTGTTGTTGTGTTTTTGGTACATGGTTGTATCACACTGTGTCAACTGGTATCAGGGCGAAGGTTGTTCCTGAGTGTGTAAGAAGAGAACTAAATATGAGGTAGTTTACGGCAAGATTTTGGATGAGGTTGGAGTAGAGCTAGTAGATGTGGCTGGGAAAAAAAGGAGATTTCTTGGTGGGTGCGAGCACAAGTCAAGATCTTCCTTGGAGGTTTCTACCAGAGTGTGGACCTAGACTAGCTAGGGCTAGGATTGGATCTTGAGGGATCCGACAGAACTATTACTTGCTTTGTATTTGGCCATAATCGAGAAGGCCTTACAACCTAACACATTGCATGTAATTAATTATATTTTATTGCAATTTGGTATCAGATCTTGCATTGTTGCTTCTTATTCTTGTGTTTTCACTACATGGTTGTATAGCTGGGGGCTAGGACATCTTCTTTGGGTATACTCCAGCCTTGCACTGCATTAGGTGGTATCAGAGCCAAGGTTGTTCCTGAGTGTGTATATAGATTGTAGAAGCTGAGGTAGTTTGTACTAGGACTTGGTTGGAGAAGTCAATCTGAGTTGATCTTGATTTAAGGGCTTATACATGAATCGATGGATGCAAAGATGGATGACTAATCTTATTGAGGTGTGATCATAGAGAATTTGTGGATTGAAAATCCATGGTCCTAGACTTGTGATGTGGTTCCTGATTGTTCGTGCGAGGTTGTAGGTTGCAATCTGACTTGCAAACAATTCAAGGTTGTCACAAGGAGCATGGGAAGGATTTTTTGTAGAGGGTTTACAAAGATCTTTGAAGATGCCTCCAAGAGGATTGGAGCCTGAGATGATTGCCAATCCCCATGATGTGGTGGAGTGGAGGTTTTCTAAGATGACTACTCGATTTGAAGCAAGTTTGGCTAATCAAGTTGCTCAATTTGAAGCTAGCTTGGTTTATTGAGTTAGGGATGAGGTGAGGAAGGAATTCCATGTATGTTTTTGGAGCTAGAGTCTACTAATCTAGAAGAGAGTTGTTTGGCTGATTAAGAGAATTTTTCGTGAGAGAAGATGGCATAACAATGTTGACGTGGAAGATGTTGGTTTTGTTGATCAGAATATGGAGTCCGATATATAGTATTAATATCGCTATAGTATCAATATTATTATTATACCCATAATAGTATTAATATTAGTACTATAGATATAATAGCATTCTATCAAACACCAAAATCTCAACCAACCAATCAACATGCTCACTCCTAGGAACAAACTGAACATAATGCTTCATCAACAAATCCTTATCCACATCAACAACTAGTGAATCCACACTAGTAGCAACCAACTCCATATTAGCAACAATATGAAGATCTCCATCAACACATGCCAAACTCTCAACACCAACCATCTCATTGCTCACAACAAGATGCTCCACAACACACAACTCACCACTAATAGCAACCAGATCATCCACGACCAAGCGCTATGCAATTTTCATGTCAGACTCAACCAATTGATCATGAAAACCAATATCCATCCTAGCATCAACAAGGTTAGGAGTACCTTTAGCAATAACCTTTATCTACCCTAGCTCCATCATGTTCCCTAGAGCTCTCTTCACCAATGCCCCTGCTCCATCATGTTCCCCTTTTCCATGGACGGACTAAAAAAAAACTCCAAATATGAGGCACCCCTCTCTCTATGTGCATCCTAACCAACCAATAAAACATGCGAGCATTCTTGAATTGACCTGTACAATTATCCAACCAAATGATGTCTACCTATAGAAATTGCATGCTCATATAAGAAATCAAAAAAAAAATTCAAAACAATGTTGCACAAACTCGTGAGAGTGAGATCTATCATTACTCATAAAAAAATCATACTCTCTAATAATCTTTCGATTATCTTCCGCACTATCAGGGGCATGTCTATATGTTATTTGAACAAAAATTGCAATCTGAATGGAGTTGTAATACAGAGATTGTGTCTCATTTTGAGGTTGCAATGTGTAGTTCTCAGAAAAATCAACAACAGATATAATAGTGCCAATGGGAAAAGTCTCCTTACACATTCTAAATTTCTGATCCAACCACTCAGACCTATGACTATGTCTTGCATACTTGTAAAAAAGATTTTCCTTGAAATCTGAAATAAAATTAGCCACAATGATATCTTTTCCAACAAATTCACATCTAGAGCTCTCACTACCACTCTTCAATGTGTATTTCACCATTTTATATACCCTTTTTTCCGTATTGTCTTTCCAAGATCTTGTTCACACCCTTCATGGAAACATGTGTCAAACTTGGATAAGCGACCACATTCTGAACACTTCTAATTTAAAAAAAGCATTTCTATAAAAGGAACAACCATCAACTCTATGACATAAGAGTTCATCTAGCAAGTCTCTTGATGATTTTCGAAGCCCATTAGCCCCACAATCCTCAAACATTTCTTTACTATGCAAAATAGAATGGATGGAGCATAATAGCTCATGGTGCATAGAAAACTCAACATGATATTTGCAACAACATGTATTTCAAATTTTGAGTGGCACACAATAAAATGGCTTCAAAGATTCAAAATCCTTTTGTGATATATGAAGACTTGGATGACTCTCTAAATTATTTGAACAACATAGTTTGACTTACCTCTAAATGGTGTTTAGGATGTGGTGTGCAGTCTCTGATGCCAATTCTCAACTTTAAGACGCCTTTAGCATTGGGTGATACTCGTGAGTTAGAGTGCCAAAATTGTGTAATTTCTTCCTTCACATCATCGGATAGCTTCTTATCAAAACGTGGAAGTTTCCCACCAAATGCCCATGTTTCATTTTGAAGAGGATCATCAATTTTCTCTTGTCGACTAAGTGCTCTTCTCAAAGTAGTATGATTTAGATTCAAATCAATACAAGTTTGTCTCATATATCTACCCTTTCTGAAATGATGACTTACCAAAGAGGTTGTAATGACCCATCAAGCAGCTCTATTATCCTTCTCTCTGCTGTTTTTTCCAATGCTATTGAGAGCACTGAAAAGATTCTTCATGATAATGGCATTTCTCTCCAAATTTTTATTGACACGAATCTTCAATTTGACAAGCATAGGTCTCATATTTTGCATCTTTAATAAGTGCATGAAAAGCTGACATTGCTCTACCATTGTCTTGTTGCCGAAAAACATCTGATATAGTCTTGAAGCCCATAATCGAATGGTTCTTTCTGATTTTTTTCCTTCCAAACTAGTAATAATCGTTTCATCAATTTCAATTATCCATTTTGGTGTTTCAGAACCTTCATGTCAATTATAATTAGGAGATATGTAAGGTTCTTGTGCATTAGGTTCCTGTCCATTGTCATCTTCGACATGGTCAATTATGCAATTTGGATTATGATTTGGTGGCATTTCTTCTTCAAAATTTTCATTCTCCAAATTTTCAATTTCGACATTATCATTTTCAATAGGTACATTTTCATTCCCCAACTGTACATATTCATTATCTAACTTTATGATTTCACCTTTGATTAATTCATCGTCAACTTGACTGATATTTAGCATACCTTGTCTTTTTCTTTGGTGTTCCATTTTGTCCCTTTCCTTATATGTTGCAATGTCTTCATTGGATATCTTCCTTTTACGTTTATCCTTTTGACGACTGTTGCTTCCTATTTAGATAAAAAATTCAAACACCTAAGGTTATATTTTTGAAATTTTTCTGATTAGTTGGGCCCCAAAATGCGACTTTTTTCACAACCCATGAAAAAAGAAGTGAAAAAGTGATGTCAGGACTACAGGGACAGGGAATTATTGGGAATTGGTGCCAGTAAAATCGGATATATGATTTAGTAAAGTAAATTTTTGGGGGGAAAACTTGCTATAATTTCCCTCCTTTGTCATAATTATATTAATATTATGAAAATCATTGGAGGGAAACCGACTTTGATTTATTACTAAGCTAATAGTATAGTAGTATTAATATATAATAGTATTAATATATAGTAATATTAATATATAGTATTAATATCGCTATAGTATCAATATTATTATTATACCCATAATAGTATTAATATTAGTACTATAGATATAATAGTGTAAATATTTAGAGATTAATTATATTAGTATTATTATGCTACAATATAGTATTAAGATATATTATTATTATCGCTATAATAGTATTATTATTATTACTATAGATATAATAATATTAATATTTAATGTTTATTTATATTATGATTATTATTGTCATCAAATAGTATATATATCTGTGTGTGTGTGTGTGTGTGTGTGTATGTATATATAATTATTATTATCATAAAATAGTATAAATAGTATATATATATCTATCCTTTCATTTTTTAACCCATATACATATGAACGATTCGAATATGTCCCTAGGGGTCCTAGGACCCCTAGGAACATATGTCGTCGTTTAATGGGTCAAAATGGATCATAGGGCACCCTATGACCCCTTTTGACCCATATGAATGATTCGAATATGTTCCTAAGGGTTATAGGACCCCCAGAGATATATGTCATCGTTTAATAGGTCAAAGGGGGTCATAGGTCACCTATGACCGCCTTTGACCCATATGAACGATTCGAATATGTGCCTAGGGGTCCTAGGAACATATGTCATGATTTAATGGGTCAAAGGATGTCATAGGTCACCCTATGACCCCCTTTGACCCATATGAATGATTCGAATATGTCCCTAGGGGTCCTAAGACCCCTAGGGACATATCTCATCATTTAATGGGTCAAAGGGTGTCATAGCTCACCCTATGATCCCCTTTGACCCATATTACCCATTTGAATATGTCCCTAGGGGTCCTAGGACCCCTAGAGACATATGTTGTCATTTAATGGGTCAAAGGAGGTCATAGGTCACCCTATGACCCCCTTTGACTCATATGAATAATTTGAATATGTCCCTAGGGGTTCTAAGACCCCTAGAGACATATGTCATCATTTAATGGGTCACAGGGGGTCATAGGACACCCTATGACCTATGACCCCCTTTGACCCATATGACCCATTCAAATATGTTCTTAGGTGTCCAAGGAACCCTAGTGACATATGTCGTCATTTAATGGGTCAAAGAGGGTCGTAGGTCACCCTATGACCCCCTTTGACCCATATTACCTATTCAAATATGTCCTTAGGGGTTCTAGGACCCCTAGAGACATATGTCGTCGTTTAATGGGTCAAAGGGGATCGTAGGTCACCCTATGACCCCCTTTGACCCATATGCATGATTCGAATATGTCCCTATGGGTCCTAGGACCATTAGGGACATATGTCATCGTTTAATGAATCAAAAGGGGTCATAAGCCACCCTATGACCCCCTTTGACCAATATGAATGATTCGAATATGTCCTTAGGGGTCCTATGACCCCTAAGAACATATGTCATCATTTAATGGATCAAAAGGAGTCATAAGTCACCCTATGACTGCCTTTCACCCATAGGAGCGATTCAAATATGTCCCTAGGTTTCCTACAACCCCTAGGGTCATATGTCATCATTTAATGGGTCAAAAGGGGTCACAGGTCACCCTATGACCCCCTTTGACCGATATGAATGATTCGAATATGTCTTTAGGGGTACTACAACTCCTATAGACATATGTCATCATTTAATGGGTCAAATGAGGTCACAAGTCACCCTATGACCCCCTTTGACCCATATGGACCATTCGAATATGTCCCTAGGGGTCCTATGACACCGAGGGACATATGTCATCGTTTAATGGGTCAAAGTGACCTATGACCCCCTTTGACCCATATGAACGATTCAAATTTGTCCTTAGGGGTCCTAGGACCCCTAGGGACATATGCCATCATTTAATGGGTCAAAGGGGGTCATACTTCACCTTATGACCCCCCTTGACCCATATGAATGATTCAAATATGTCCCTATGGGTCCTAGGACCCTTAGGGACATATGTCATCATTTAAAGGGTCAAAAGGTGTCATACGGCACCCTATGACTCCCTTTGACCCATATGAACGATTCAAATATGTCCTTAGGGGTCCTGGGACCCCTAGGGGCATATGTCATTGTTTAATGGGTCAAAGGGGGTCATAGGTCACTGTATGACCCCATTTGACCCATATTAACAATTTGAATATGTCCTTATAGGTCCTCAGACCCCTAGGGACATATGTCATCGTTTAATGAGTCAAATGGTTTCATAAGGCACTCTATGACCCCCTTTGACCTATATGAATGATTCGAATATGTCCCTAGGGGTCCTAGGACCCTTAGGGAAATATGTCGTCGTTTAATGGGTCTAAGGGGGTCATAGGGCACCCTATGATCCCCTTTGACCCATATGAGCGATTTGAATATGTCCTTAGGGGTCCCAGGACCCCTAGGGACATATGTCATCGTTTAATGGGTCAAAGGGGCTCATAGGTCACTCTATGACCCCCTTTGACCCATATGAACAATTTGAATATGTCCCTAGGGGTCCTAGGTTCTATAGGGACATATGTCAACATTTAATGGGTCAAAGGATCTAAGACCCCCTTTAACCCATATGAACGATTCGAATATGTCCCTAGGGATCCTAGGACCCCTAGGGACATATGTCATCATTTAATGGGTCAAAGGGTGTCATAAGTCACCCTATGACCCCCTTTGACCTATATGAACGATTCGAATATGTCCCTATGGGTCCTAGGACCCCTAGGAACATATGTCATCGTTAAATGGGTCAAAGGGTGTTATAAGGCACCCTATGACCCCCTTTGACTAATATGAATGATTAGAATATGTCGTTAGGGATCCTAGGACCCCTAGGGACATATGTCATCGTTTAATGGTTCAAAGGGCGTCATAGGTTATAGGGCACCCTATGACCCCCTTTGACCCATATGAACGATTCGAATATGTCCTTAGGGGTCGTAGGACCCCTAGGGACATATGTCATCATTTAATGGGTCAAAGGGGGTCATAGGTCACCCTATGACCCCCTTTGACCCATATGAATGATTCGAATATGTTCCTAGGGGTCCTAGGACCCCTAGGGACATATGTTGTTGTTTAATGGAACAAAGCTTGTCATAGGTCACCCTATGATCCCCTTTGACCCATATTACCAATTCGAATATGTCCCTAGGGGTCCCAAGATTCTTAGAGACATATGTCCTCGTTTAATGGGTCAAGGGGTTAAGAGGTCACCCTATGACCCCCTTTGACGCATATGAGCAATTCAAATATGTCCCTAGGTGTTTTAGGACCCCTAGAGACATATGTCGTCATTTAATGGGTCAAAGGGGGTTATAGGTCACCCTATGACCTATGACCCCCTTTGACCCATATGACCCATTCAAATATGTTCCTAAGGGTCCGAAGACCTCTAGCGAGATATTTCATCGTTTAATGGGTCAAAGAGGATCGTAAGTTACCCTATGACCACCTTTGACCCATATTACCCATTCGAATATGTCCTTACAGGTTCTAGGACCCCTAGAGTCATATTTCATTGTTTAATGGGTCAAAGGAGGTCATAGGGCCCTTTGACCCATATGCACGATTTGAATATGTCGCTATGGGTCCTAGGACCCCTAGGGACATATGTCTTCATTTAATGGGTTAAAGGGGGTCATAATTCACCCTCTGACCCTTTTTGATCAATATGAACGACTCAAATATGTCTTTAAGGGTCTTGTGACCCCTAGGGACATATGTGATTGTTTAATGGGTCAAAGGGAGTCATAGGGCACCCTATGACCCCTTTGATCCATAGGAACGATTCGAATATGTCCCTAGGTGTCCTAGGACTCCTAGAGACATATGTCATCATTTAATGGGCCAAAGGGGCTCATAGGTCACCCTATTACCCCTTTTGACCCATATGAATGATTTGAATATGTCCTTAGCGGTACTAGAACCCCTAGGGACATATGTCATCCTTTAATGGGTCAAAGGGGGTCATAAGCCATCCTCTGACCCCTTTTGACCCATATGGCCCATTCAAATATGTCCCTAGGGTTCCTAGGACCCCTATGGACATATTCAAATCGTTCATATGGGTCAAAGTGACCTATGAACCCCTTTGACCCATATGAAAGATTCAAATATGCCCCTAGGTGTCCTAGGACTCCTAGGGACATATGTCATCATTTAATGAGTCAAATGGGGTCATAGGTCACCCTATGACCCCCTTTGACCCATATGAACGATTCAAATATGTCCCTATGGCTCCTAATACCCCTAGGGACATATGTCATCATTTAATGGCTCAAAAGGTGTCATAACGCACCCTATGACCGCCTTTGACCCATATGAATGATTTGAATATGTCATATGTCATCATTTAATGGGTCAAAGGGGGTCATAGGTCACCCTATGACCTTCTTTGAGCCATATGAACGATTTGAATATGTCCTTATGACTCTTCAGACCCCTAGGGACATATGTCGTCATTTAATGGGTCAAAGGTTGTCATAAGGCACCTTATAACCCCCTTTGACCCATATGAATAATTCGAATATGTCCCTAGGGGTCCTAGGACTCTTAGGGACATATGTTGTCTTTTAATAGGTAAAAGGGTATCATAGGTCACTCTATGATCCCTTTTGACCCATATTACCCATTCGAATATGTCCCTAGGGGTCCTAGGACCCCTAGAGACATATGTCATCATTTAATGGGTCAAAGGGGGTCATAGGTCACCCTATGACCCCCTTTGACCCATATGAATAATTCGAATATGTCCCTAGGGGTTCTAGGACCCATAGAGACATATGTCATTGTTTAATGGGTCAAAGAGGGTCATAGGTCACCTATGACCCCCTTGAGCCATATGAACGATTCGAATATGTCCCTAGGGGTCCTAAGACACCTAGAGACATATTTGAATTGTTCATATGAGTCAAAGGGGGTCATAGGTCACCCTATGACTTATGACCCCCTTTGACCCATATGATCCATTCAAATATGCCTAGGGGTTCGAGGACCCCTAGCGACATATGTCATCGGTTAATGGGTCAAAGAGGGTCGTAGGTCATCCTATGAACCCCTTTGACCCATATTACCCATTCGAATATGTCCCTAAGAATTTTAGGACCCCTAGAGACATATGTCGTCATTTAATGGGTCAAAAGGGATCTAGGTCACCCTATGACCCCCTTTGACCCATATGCACGATTCAAATATGTCCTTATGGGTCCTAGGACCCCTAGGGACATATCATCATTTAATGGGTCAAAGGGGGTCATAAGTTACCCTATGACCCCATTTGACCAATATGAATGATCCGAATATGTCCTTAGGTTCCTATGACCCCTAGGGACATATGTCATCATTTCATTGGTCTAAGAGAGTCATAGGTCACCCTATGACCCCCTTTGACCCATAAGAACAATTCGAATATGTCCTTAGGTTTCCTAGGACCCCTAGGGACATATGTCATCATTTAATGTGTCAAAGGGGGTCATAGGTCACCCATGTGGCACAAGATCATGCTAATGAACCTGTGTCAAGTGATGATTTCCTTGACACCTTCACTTCTTATAACACTAATGAACCTCATAAAGTGTCAAAGCTTTCAAAAATGCCTCCACCAAACAAAGAACCTAATTCTTTCCATATAGACCATGCGTACCCTCAAGGGCTACAACTAAAGGAAAATCAAGCTAACCTTCACTTGTCTCCAAACCTTTTCCATGCTACTAAGACTAAAGATTATCAACATTCATGCAATACTATGATTACTATGCCCAGTTTAGCTAATCCTGCATTATTGCTTTAAGATTCTATCATGCACACCTCACATTTTCCCTTGTCCTTAGAAGGTGCTCCATATCAAGATGACTCTAAAAAAGAAAAATATATAAATAAAGATCAAGATCAAACACCTTTTCATCTCATCCAAAATTTCACCTTTCTATATCCTATGTGTTACCCACCTCTTGCATATGATGAGGATACCATTTCCACTACCTCCATTGAGCTTACTGAAACTTATGGGGAAAGTGATCTTTCTATGCTATATAAAGAAAGATGTCAAGATCAAAGTGTCCCCTCATGTTCTACTTCTCCATATCCACTTCAAAACTATGCTCAAGATTCAAACACTCCTATCAAAGGTCTTTCTCCTATAAAAGGTACTCATGAGTCTATTGATGACTTTGGTCATGCTACTCACTCTAAAGATGTTGAAATAACTAGTCACTATCCCTTTGCATTTCATAATTATATCCTTGGTCCTTATCCATCTAATCTAAAGTCTTCAAACCTTCTCCTACACTTTCTACTTTTAGCTCTCCAAAGTCTCTCTTGAAAGACTTTAATATTGAACATAAATCTAAGTTGACATTCAATATTCCAAAGGCTTCCACTCCATTTTCTTCCAAACATCTTTCTCAAAAGCTTACAAATATTCCACTCAATATTCTTCTAACATTGTCCTACCAGCTCATACATCTAAACCTTGATCCATTTCCTCCATGATTCCTCCATCATTCAGAAACCCTCCAAGGTGTGTGTAAATGTTGATCTTCCCCAGTTTGTCACCTACCCTTATGCAATGTTTTCAAAACTACACTTACCTACTACCCATACTCATACAGTCCTTCCAAGGAATGAACTCTTATCCTACTATCATCTCACTTCCTTCACCCTATCAACATCATTGAGCATACTTATCTATGGTCTTGGCTTATCATAACTTATCTTTCCTTTAGGAACACTATCTAACTTGAAAATAGTTGACCTATTTCTTAAAAATTTAAAAAAAAATAGAAAAGAAGATAAAAAAATGTGCCTTGGTGAAAACCATTATCTTATCCATGAGATTCCCTATTTTACTTTCTCATTCACTCATAGCCTTCATATCCAACTTTATATCATGTCATTATCCATGTGCTATCTTGCTTATTGGCTTTAATTGCTTATCCTACATGCTATCTTCTTTCATGGATTTCATGGCTTATCCCAAATGTGCTTCATACAACTTTTCAATATGAAAGTCTTTCAAAAAATTATACAATATTACGACTCTTTATGCTTTCAAATGCTATGATTGGTTGCAAAATGGAAGAAATCAGGTATTCTAATTGTTCATCTGTACTTTCTAGATTTTTCTTATTTGATTAGTTTGATAAAAATAGTTTTAATAATCATAATGTCAGCTTTATGTCAAATAAGAAAAAAACCAAATTTGTAATAAGATATCTGCATGCAATTATCTTTCATATAGTTATAAATGCTCTTAAAATTGTCCTTATAGCCTTGTACATATGCAAATATGATTTGCAAGAACTTGTTCAATATCTTCCTCTTATAATTCCTTACAAAGAACCTACCAAAATAAAAAAACCATATAAAAAAAAAGTACACATTTTACATCATAATACATCATAAATTTTAGAAATTCTCCCCAATACCACCCCCCTCCAACTCTTCATGATGTACCTATATTCCAATATCATAAAAAAATTAGTAACTTATTGTATTAAACAAGATAACCATCAATTCATTAAATCATTATGAAGAAAATAACATAAAAAGTATATATACCTAGTCAAGTATTCCAATAGGGTCCTCTCTCTATTTTAGGGTCTCCAATAGGGCTTCATGATCAGCATTAGGGTATGTGCAGGATCATGGTGTACCAAACTATGGCCTTAAGTGGCAATGAAAAACCAGCAAATCATGGTTATGTAAACTTGACACATAATTTTAAAGTGGTTCTAGACTTTATATCAAAAAGTTGTAAGAAAATAATCTGTAGGAAATTGAATCTAGTTTCTAAAATACAAGGCCTTATCTAGAGACAAAAATATTTGATTGGTCAAAAGTTTAGATTTTAATGCAGTACTACAGAAATTTTAGGGCGAAAATAAAAAGTAGGTGTATGTCTGACCACCTTAATCATAATGAAATGATAATATTTTTAAATATAATTTTAGATATAAAAAGTAGAATCATGCCTAGATGTGACACATATTTTTGGGAATGTTTATTCCAAATAAATAATTAATTATGAATTTTCTACTATATTATTTTCAGAATTAAAAAACTCCTATGTCTGACCACCTTTACTAGTTCAAAAAAAATCAAAATTAAGTTTTTCTTTTTTTTCTTATACTAGTTGAAGCATATAATGTGATGCATCTTTTGGATTTCACAAATCTTATACAGTTTGAAAGTTATAGCTATTTTTCAACCAGTATGTCAATCAGCACTTTGCTGCTAACTTCGTTAGAAAATAAGTAATAATTACTTACTGAACTCATAATTTGACAAACCTTACATTTATGAAAATCTAAGAACATTCTTAAGAAACCCTTTACATTACATCAAATTTTGGTTTCAAAAAAGTCGTCAGCTACATGCTTGAATTAAAAAACACATTTTTGAGATGTTTTAAAGATGACCATATAAGGTTGGTATCGAAATATATAGTAGGAATTATAAAGGTATTAATTGTTTTCATTTAGTATTAGGATGGGTGGGAAAAAAGTTGGAATAGATTTAGAAATTCTTTGAGGCATTTCAGAACAACATATTTTTTAGATCGCCACTTTTTAGCACACCATGATCCTGCACATACCCATTAGTATTAGTAAAAAGTTCTTTTACTTTTGGTCTTCCTTGATGCTTCAATAACTTTATATTTGTTGCTATAATAAGATGCGAATATATGAGAATTACTTTGTGCTTCTGATAGTCTTCGAATGCAGGAATTACGTTCTTTCTAAGCATGTTTGTCCCCAGCCATGTTCCAGCAACAACCACTGAACCAGTAGGATATGTGAATCCATCATCATTTGTGATCGGTTGTGCAAGTTTTTGTTTTCCTCTTACACAATGTGCTAACCAATAATCATATTTCTCATCATTCCCCTATGGTGCAACCAATGCAAAGACATGTCCTGGCTGAAGTAGATCTGATAGATGGTTATGGTCAAGTGAACTTTCCATGTCATCATTCTTGATAGAGAGTATGATAGACAATGGAGTAAGATAATGTGGAGCCCATGTGTCCACCCACTCACTTGACCCACAGTGATCCATATCACACTGAAAAAAGGTACGACAAAAACAAGCTAGTTGTCGTGTTCAAATGGTCCATGTACTAGAATCAGAGCTCCAAAATGAATGCATTTTTGATGAGTCTCTCACTGTAGCACAATCTCATCTATCACCTATGGACCCTTCCTCAACCAACCAAAAGAACTTGCGTGCCACTAAATCAAGAGTCCCCCCTGTGATAATGCTAAACTACACCAATCAACAATGCTACAAGCATCAAGAAGCTCTGTTGTTGAAATCTTCAATTGCTCCTTAACTAGGGCTCTCTTCACACATGCCCCTGCTCCATCATGTTCCCCTTTTCCATGGCCGGACTCAAAAAAACTCCAAATATGAGGCACCCCTCTCTCTATGTGCATCTTACCCAACCAATAAAACATGCGAGCATTCTTGAATTGACCTGTACAGTTATCTAACCAAATGATGTCTATCCATAGAAATTGCATGCTCATGTAAGAAATAAAAAAAAAATTCAAAAAAGTGTTGCACAAACTCGTGAGAGTGAGATCTATCATCACTCATAAAAAAATGATACTCTCTAATAATCTTTCGATTATCTTCCGCACTATCAGGGGCATGTCTATATGTTATGTGAACAAAAATTGCAATCTAAATGGAGTTGTAATACAAAGATTGTGTCTCACTTTGAGGTTGCAATGTGTAGTTCTTAGCAAAATCAACAATTGATATAATAGTGCCAATGGGAAAAGTCTCCTTACACGTTCTAAATTTCTGATCCAACCACTCAGACCTGTGACTATGTCTTGCATACTTGTAAAAAAGATTTTCCTTGAAATCTGAAATAAAATTAGCCACACTGGTATCTTTTTCAACCAATTCACATCTAGAGCTCTCACTGCCACTCTATAATGTGTATTTCACCATTTTATATACCCTTTTTCAGTATTGTCTTTCCAAGATCTTGTTCGCACCCTTCATGGAAACATGTGTCAAACTTGGATAAGCGACTACATTCTGAACACTTCTCATTTAAAAAAGCATTTCTATAAAAGGAACAACCATCAACTCTATGACATAAGAGTTCATCTAGCAAGTCTCTTGATGATTTTCGAAGCCCACTAGCCCCATAATCCTCCAACATTTCTTTACTATGCAAAGTAGAATGGATGGAGCATAATAGTTCATGGTGCATAGAAAACTCAACATGATATTTGCAACAACATGTATTTAAAATTTTGAGTGGCACACAATAAAATGGCTTCAAAAATTCAAAATCCCTTTGTGATATATGAAGACTTGGATGACTCTCTCTAAATTATTTGAACAACATAGTTTGACTTTCCTCTAAATGGTGTTTAGGATGTGGCGTGCGGTCTCTGATGTCAATTCTCAACTTTAAGACGTCTTTAGCATTGGGTGATACTCGTGAGTTAGAGTGCCAAAATTGTGTAATTTCTTCCTTCACATCATCGGATAGCTTCTTATCAAAATGTGGAAGTCTCCCACCAAATGCCCATGTTTCATTTTGAAGAGGATCATCAATTTTCTCTCGTCAACTAAGTGCTCTTATCAAAGTAGTACAATCTAGATTCAAATCAATACAAGTTTGTCTCATATATCTACCCTTTCTCAAATGATAACTTACCAAAGAGGTTGTAATGACCCTTCGAGCAACTCTATTATCCTTCTCTCTGCTATTTTTTCCAATGCTATTGAGAGCACTGAAAAGATTCTTCGTGATAATGGCATTTCTCTCCAACTTTTCATTGACATGAATCTTCAATTTTGAAAGCATAGGTCTCATATTTTGCATCTTTAATAAGTGCATGAAAAGTTGACATTGCTCTACCACTATCTTGTTGCCGAAAAACATCTGATATAGTCTTGAAGCCCATAACCGAATGGTTCTTTCTAATTTTTTTTCTTCCAAACTAGTAATAATCATTTCATCAATTTCAATTATCCATTTTGGTGTTTTAGAACCTTCATGTCAATTATAATTAGGAGATATGTAAGGTTCTCGAGCATTAGGTTCCTGTGCATTGTCATCTTTGACATGGTCAATTATGCAATTTGGATTATGACTTGGTGGTATTTCTTCTTCAAAATTTTCATTCTCCAAATTTTTAATTTCGAAATTATCATTTTCAATAGTTACATTTTCATTCCCCAACTGTACATATTCATTATCTGACTTTATGATTTCACGTTAGATTAATTCATCGTCAACTTGACTGATATTTAGCATACCTTGTCTTTTTCTTTGGTGTTCCATTTTATCCCTTTCCTTATATGTCGCAATGTCTTCATTGGATATCTTCTTTTTACGTTTATCCTTTCGACGACTGTTGCTCCTCATTCAGATGACAAATTCGAACTCCTAAGGTTATATTTTTGAAATTTTTTTGATTAGTTGGGCCCCAAAATGTGACTTTTTTCAGAACCCGTGAAAAAAAAAGTGAAAAAGTGATGTTGTCAGGACTGCAGGGACAGGGAATTATTGGGAATTGGTGCCAGTAAAATTGGATATCCGATTTCCAATCGAATATTTGATTTGAAATCGGATATATGATCTAGTAAAGTAAATTTTTGGGGGGAAAACTTGCTATAATTTCCCTCCTTTGCCATAATTATATTAATATTATGAAAATCATTGGAGGGAAACCGACTTTGATTTATTACTAAGCTAATAGTATAGTAGTATTAATATATAATAGTATTAATATTATTACTATAGATATAATAGTGTAAATATTTAGAGATTAATTGTATTAGTATTATTATAGCTATAATAGTATTATTATTATTACTATAGATATAATAATATTAATATTTAATGTTTATTTATATTATGATTATTATTATCATAAAATAGTATATATATATAGGTATATATATGTATATATAATTATTATTATCATAAAATAGTATAAATAGTATATATATATGCTTTCATTTTTTAACCCATATACATACGAACGATTCGAATATGTCCCTAGGGGTCCTAGGACCCCTAGGAACATATGTCATCGTTTAATGGGTCAAAGGAAGTTAGAGGGCAACCTATGACCCCCTTTGACCCATATGAACGATTTGAATACGTTCCTAAGGGTTATAGTACTCCCAAAGGCACATGTCATAGTTTAATGGGTCAAAGTGGGTCATAGGTCACCTATGACCACCTTTGACCCATATGAACGATTCAAATATGTGCCTAAGGGTCCTAGGGACATATGTCATCATTTAATGGGTCAAAGGGTGTCATAAGTCACCCTATGACCCCCTTTGACCCATATGAACGATTCGAATATGTCCCTAGGGGTCCCAGGACCCCTAGGGACATATCTTGTCATTTAATGGGTCAAAGGGTGTCATACCTCACCCTATTATCCCCTTTGACCCATATTACCCATTCAAATATGTCCCTAGGGGTCCTAGGACCCCTAGAGACATATGTTGTGATTTAATGGGTCAAAGGGGGTCATAGGTCACCCTATGACTCCCTTTGACTCATATGAATAATTAGAATATGGACCCCTAGAGACATATGTCATCGTTTAATGGATCAAAGGGGGTCATAGGACACCCTATGACCTATGACCCCCTTTGACCCATATGACCCATTCGAATATGTTCTTAGGCGTCCAAGGACCCCTACTGACATATGTCGTCATTTAATGGGTCAAAAATGGTCGTAGGTCAGCCTATGACCCCCTTTGACCCATATTATGTATTCAAATATGTCCTTAGGGGTTCTAGGACCTCTAGAGAATTATGTCATCATTTAATGGGTCAAAGGGGATCATAGGTCACCCTATGACCCCCTTTGACCCATATGCATGATTCAAATATGTCCCTATGGGTCCTAGGACCCTTAGGGACATATGTCATCGTTTAATGCATCAAAGGGAGTCATAAGTCACCCTATGACCCCCTTTGACCAATATGAACGATTCGAATATGTCCTTAGGGGTCCTATGGCCTCTAAAGACATATGTCATCATTTAATGGATCAAAAGGAGTCATAAGTCACCCTATGACCCCCTTTGACCCATAGGAACGATTTGAATATTTCCTAGGTGTCCTATGACCCTTGGGGTCATATGTCATCATTTATTGCGTCAAAAGGGGTCACAGGTCACCCTATGACCCCCTTTGACCCATATGAATGATTCAAATATGTCTTTAGGGGTACTACAACTCCTACGGACATATGTCATTGTTTAATGGGTCAAAGGAGGTCATAAGTCACCCTATGACCCCCTTTGACCCATATGGACCATTCGAATATGTCCCTAGGGGTCCTATGACCCCTAGGGACATATGTCGTCATTTAATGGGTCAAAGTGACCTATGACCCCCTTTGACACATATGAACGATTCGAATTTGTCCTTAGGGGTCCTAGGACACCTAGGGACATATGTCATCGTTTAATGGGTCAAAGGGGGTCATAGGTCACCTTATGACCCCCCTTAACCCATATGAATGATTCAAATATGTCATCATTTAATGGGTCAAAAGGTGTCATACGGCACCCTATGACTCCCTTTGACCCATATGAATGATTCAAATATGTCCTTTAGGACCCCTAAGGACACATGTCGTTGTTTAATGGGTAAAAGGGGGTCATAGGTCACTCTATGACCCCTTTTGACCCATATGAACAATTCGAATATGTCCCTATAGGTCCTCGGACCCCTAGGGACATATGTCATCGTTTAATGAGTCAAATGGTGTCATAAGGCACTCTATGATCCCCTTTGACCCATATGAATAATTCGAGTATGTCCCTAGGGGTCCTAGGACCCTTAGGGAAATATGTCATCGTTTAATGGGTCAAAGGGCGTCATAGGGCACCATATGACCCCCTTTGACCCATATGAGCGATTTGAATATGTCCTTAGGGGTCCTAGGACCCCTAGGGACATATGTCATCATTTAATGGGTCAAAGGGGCTCATAGGTCACCCTATGACCCCCTTTGACCAATATGAACGATTCGAATATGTCCTTAGGGGTCCTAGGACCCCTAGGGATATATGTCATCTTTTAATGGGTCAAAGGGGGTCATAGGTCACCCTATGACCCCCTTTGACCCATATGAACGATTCAAAAATGTTACTAGGGTTCCTAGGACCCCTAGGGACATATGTTGTTGTTTAATGGATCAAAACTTGTCATAGGTCACCCTATGATCCCCTTTGACCTATATTACCGATTTGAATATGTCCCTAGGGGTCCTAAGATCCTTAGAGACATATGTCCTCATTTAATGGGTCAAGGGGGTCATAGGTCACCCTATGAACCCCTTTGACCGATATGAACAATTCGAATATGTCCCTAGGTGTTTTAGGACCCCTAGAGACATATTTTGTCATTTAATGGGTCAAAGGGAGTTATAGGTCACCTTATGACCTATGACCCCCTTTCACCCATATGACCCATTCGAATATATTCCTAAGTGTCTGAGGACCTCTAGCGACATATGTCATCGTTTAATGGGTCAAAAAAGATCGTAAGTCACCCTATGACAACCTTTGACCCATATTACCCATTCGAATATGTCCCTATCGGTTCTAGGACCCCTAAAGACATATGTCGTTGTTTAATGGGTCAAATGAGGTCATAGGGCACTTTGACCCATATGCATGATTCGAATACGTCGCTATGGGTCCTAGGACCCTTAGGGACATATGTCATCATTTAATGGGTTAAAAGGGGTCATAAATCACCCTATGACCCCCTTTGACCAATATGAATGACTCAAATATGTCTTTAAGGGTCTTGTGACCCCTAAGGACATATGTCATCGTTTAATGGGTCAAAGGAAGTCATAAGGCACCCTATGACCCCCTTTGACTCATAGGAACGATTTGAATATGTCCCTAGGTGTCCTAGGACTCTTAGAGACATATGTTATCATTTAATGGGTCAAAGGGGGTCATAGGTCACCCTATTACCCCTTTTGACCCATATGAACGATTCAAATATGTCCTTAGTGGTACTAGAACCCTTAGGGACATATGTCATCGTTTAATGGGTGAAAGGGGGTCATAAGTCACCCTTTGACCCCTTTTGACCCATATGGCCCATTCGAATATGTCCCTAGGGTTCCTAGGACCCCTAGGGACATATTCAAATCGTTCATATGGGTCAAAGTGACTTATGAACCCCTTTGACCCATATGAAAGATTCAAATATGTCCCTAGGTGTCCTAGGACTCCTAGGGACATATGTCATCGTTTAATGAGTCAAAGGGGGTCATAGGTCACCCTATGACTCCCTTTGACCCATATGAACGATTCAAATATGTCCCTATGGCTCCTAATACCCCTAGGGACATATGTCATCATTTAATGACTCAAAGGGTGTCATAAGGCACCCTATGACCGCCTTTGACCCATATGAATGATTTGAATATATCATATGTCATCATTTAATGGGTCAAAGGGGGTCATAAGTCACACTATGACCTGTTTTGACCCATATGAATGATTTGAATATGTCCCTATGACTCTTCGGACCCCTAGGGACATATGTCGTCATTTAATGGGTCAAAGGTTGTCATAAAGGACCCTATAACCCCTTTTGACCCATATGAACAATTTGAATATGTCCCTAGAGGTTAGAGGACCCCTAGGGACATATGTCATCATTTAATAGGTCAAAGGGGGTCATAGGGCACCTTATGACCCCCTTTGACCCATATGAACGATTTGAATATGTCTTTAGGTGTCCCAAGACCCCTAAGCACATATGTCCTCGTTTAATGGGTCAAAAGGGGTCATAGGTCACCCTATGACCCCCTTTAATCGATATGAATGATTTGAATATGTCCTTAGGGATCCTAAGAGCCCTAGCGACATATGTCATCGTTCATATGTGTCAAAAGGGGTCATAGGTCACCCTATGACCCCCTTTGACCCATATGAATGATTTGAATATGTCGCTAGGGGTCCTAGGACCCCTAAGGACATATGTCATCATTTAATGGGTCAAAAGAGATCATAGGTCACCTTATGACCCCCTTTGACCCATATGAACGATTCGAATATGTTTCCAGGGGTCCTAAGATCCCTAAGAACATATGTCATCATTTAATGGGTCAAAGGGTGTCATAGGTCACCCTATGACCCATATGAATGATTCAAATATGTCCCTATGGGTCATAGGACCTTTAGGGACATATGTCATCATTTAATGGGTCAAAGCGTGTTATAAGGCACCCTATGACCCCGTTTTAACTATATGAATGATTCAAATATGTCTCTAGGGGTCGTAGGACCCCTAAGGACATATGTTGTTGTTTAATGGGTCAAAGGGGGTCATAGGGCACCTTAAGACCCCCTTTGACCCATATGAACAATTCGAATATCTTTAGGGGTCCCAAGACCCCTAGGGACATATGTCATTGTTTAATGGATCAAAGGGGCTCATAGGTCACCCTATGACTCCTTTTGACCCATATGAACAATTCGAATATGTCCCTACGGGTCCTAGGACTCTTAGGGACATATGTTGTCTTTTAATGGGTCAAAGGGTGTCATAGGTCACTCTATGATCCCTTTTGACCCATATTATCCATTCGAATATGTCCCTAGGGGTCCTAGGACCCCTAGAGACATATGTCATCGTTTAATGGGTCAAAAGGGGTCATAGGTCACCCTATGACCCCCTTTGACCCATATGAACAATTCGAATATGTCCCTAGGGGTTCTAGGACCCACAGAGACATATGTCATTGTTTAATTGGTCAAAGTGGGTCATAGGTGACCTATGACCCCCTTGACCTATATAAACGATTCGAATATGTCCTTAGGGGTCTTAGGACACCTAGAGACATATTTGAATCGTTCATATGGGTCAAAGGGGGTCATAGGTCACCCTATGACTTATGACCCCCTTTGACCCATATGATCAATTCAAATATGTTCCTAGGGGTTCGAGGACCCCTAGCGACATATGTTATTGGTTAATGGGTCAAAGAGGGTCGTAGGTCATCGTATGACCCCCTTTGACCTACATTACCCATTCGAATATGTCTCTAAGAATTTTAGGACCCTTGGAGACATATGTCATCATTTAATGGGTCAAAAGGGGTCAAAGTCACCCTATGACCCCCTTTAACGCATATGCATGATTCGAATATGTCCTTATGGGTCCTAGGACCCCTAGGGACATGTCGTCGTTTAATGGCTCAAATGGGGTCATAAGTCACCCTATGACCCCCTTTGATCAATATGAACGATTCGAATATGTCCTTAGGTGTCCTATGACCCCTAGGGACATATGTCATCATTTAATGGGTCAAAGAGAGTCATAGGTCACCTTGTGACCCCCTTTCACCCACAAGAACGATTCGAATATGTCTCTAGGTGTCCTAGGACCCCTAGGGACATATGTCATCATTTAATGGGTCAAGGGGGGTCATAGGTCACCCTATGATCCCCTTTGACCCATATGAATGATTCAAATATGTCTTTAGGGGTACTAGAACCCCTAGCGACATATGTCATCGTTTAATGGGTCAAAGCGGGTCATATGTCACCCTATGACCCTCTTTGACCCATATGAACAATTCGAATTTGTCCCTAGGGGTTCTAGTACCCCTAGAGACATATGTCATCATTTAATGGGTCAAAGGTGGTGATAGGTGACCTATGATCTCTTTTGATCCATATGACCCATTCGAATATGTTCGTAGGGATTCAAGGAGCCCTAGCGACATACGTCATCGTTTAATGGGTCAAATAGGGTCGTAGGTCACCCTAGTACCCCTTTTGACCCATATTACCCATTCCAATATGTCCCTAGGGGTTCTAGGACCCCTAGAGACATATGTCATTGTTTAATGGGTCAAAGGGGGTCATAGGTCACCCTATGACCCCCTTTGACCCATATGCACGATTTGAATATGTCCCTATGGGTCTTAGGACCTCTAGGGACATGTCATCGTTTAATAGGTCAAAAGTGGTCATAAGTCACCCTATGACTCCCTTTGACCAATATGATTGATTCGAATATGTCCTTAGCGGTCTTATGACCCCTAGGGACATATGTCATTGTTTAATGGGTCGAAGAGAGTCATAGGTCACCCTATGACCCCCTTTGACGCATAAGAATGACTCGAATATGTCCTTTAGTTTCTTAGGACCCCTAGGGACATATGTCATCATTTAATGGGTGAAAGGGGGTCATAGGTCACCCTATGACCCCCTTTGACCTATATGAATGATTCAAATATGTCCTTAGAGGTACTAGAACCCTTAGGGACATATGTCATCATTTAATGGGTCAAAGGGGGTCAAAAGTCACCCTATGACCCCCTTTGACCCATATGGCCCATTCGAATATGTCCCTAGGGGGCCTAGGACCCTTAGGGATATATGTCATCGTTTAATTGGTCAAAGTGACCTATGGCCCTCTTTGACCCATACAAACGATTCAAATATGTCCCTAGGACCCCTAGGGACATATGTTATCGTTTAATGAGTCATAAGGCACTCTATGACTTTGTTTGACCCATATGAACGATTTGAATATTTTCTTAGTGGTCCTAGGACCCCTAGGGACATATGTCATCATTTAATGGGTCAATGGGGGTCATAGGTCACTCGATGACCCCCTTTTACCTATATGAACGATTCAAATATGTCCCTAATGGCCCTAAGACCCTTAGGGACATATGTTGTCGTTTAATGGGTCAAAGGGTGTCATAGGTCACCCTATGACCTCCTTTGACCTATATGAACGATTCAAATATGTCCTTAGGGGTTATAGGATCCCCAGAGACATATGTCATTGTTTAATGGGTCAATGGGGGTCATAGGTCAACCTATGAGCCCCTTTGACCCATATCAACAATTCGAATATGTCCCTAAGGTTTCTAACACCCCTAGAGACATATGTCATCATTTAATGGGTCAAAAGAGGTCATAGGTCACCTATGACCTCTTTGACCCATTTGAATGATTCGAATATGTCCCTAGGGGTCCTAGGATGCCTAGAGACATATTCGAATCATTCATATGGGTCAAAGGGGGTCATAGGTCACCCTACGACCCTCTTTGACCCATATGACCCATTCGAATATGTTCCTAGGGGTCTGAGGACTCCTAACGATATATGTCATCATTTAATGGGTCAAAAAGGGTCATAGGTCACCCTATGACCTCCTTTGACCCATATTACCCATTCAAATATGTCTCTAAGAGTTTTAGGACCCTTAGAGACATATGTCATCATTTAATAAGTCAAAGAGAGTCATAGGTCACCCTATGACCCCCTTTTACCCATATTACCCATTCAAATATGTCCCTAGGGGTCCTACGACCGCTAGGGACATATGTCATCATTTAATGGGTCAAAGGGACATGTTATCCCATTTGACCCATATTACCCATTCGAATATGTCCCTAAGGGTCCTAGGACCCCTAGAGACATGTTGTCATTTAATGGGTCAAAATGGGTCATAAATCACCCTATCACCCTCTTTGACCCATATGAACAATTCGAATATGTCCGTAGGGGTCCTAAGACCCCTAGGGACATATGTCGTTGTTTAATGGGTCAAAGGGGGTCATAGGTCATCTTATGACCCCCTTTAACCCATATGAAAGATTCAGATATGTCCCTGTGGGTCCTAGAACCTCCAGGGACATATGTCATCATTTAATTGGTCAAAGGGGGTCATAACGCACCCTATGACCCCCTCTGACCCATATTAACGATTTAAATATGTCCCTAGGGGTCCTAGGATCCCTAGGGACATATGTCGTCGTTTAATGGGTTAAAGGAGGTCATAGGTCACCCTATGACCCCCTTTGACCCATATGGCCCATTCGAATATGTCCTTAGGAGTCCTAGGAGTCTTAAGAACATATGTTGTCAGTTAATGGCTCAAAGGGGGTCATAGGTGACCCTTTGACCCATTTGAAGTATTCGAATATCTCCTTAGGGGTCTCATGATCCCTAGGGACATATGTCATCATTTAATGGGTCAAAGGGACCTATGACCCTTTTTGACCCATATGAACAATTCGAATATGTCCCTAGGGGTCCTAGGACCCCTAGGGACATATTTGAATGGGTCATATGGGTCAAAGGGGTCATTGGGTGACCGATGATCCCCCTTGACCCATTAAATGATGACATATGTCTCTAAGGGTCCTAGAACTCCTAGGGACATTTCAAATTGTTCATATGGGTCAAAGGGGGTCATAGGGTGACCTATGACCCCCTTTGATCCATTAAACGATGACATATATCTCTGGGGGTCCTATAACACCTAGGGACATATTCAAATCGTACATATGGGTGAAAGGGTGTCATAGGTCACCCTATGAGCCATATGTACAATTTGAATATGTCCCTAGGTGTTATAGGACCCCCAGAGATATATGTCATCGTTTAATAGGTCAAAGGGGGTCATAGGTCACCCTATGACCCCTTTTGACCCATATGAACAATTTGAAATGTCCCTAGGGGTTCTAGGACCCTTAGAGACATATGTCATCATTTAATGGGTCAAAGGGGGTCATAGGTCACCCAATGACCCCTTTGACCCATATGACCCATTCGAACATTTTTCTAAGGGTTTGAAGACCCCTAGTGACATATGTCATCATTTAATCTGTCAAAGAGGGTCATAGGCCACCCTATGACCCCCTTTGACCCATATTACCCATTCGAATATGTCCGTATTGGTCCTAGGACCCTTAGGGATATATGTCATCATTTAATGGGTCAAAGGGACCTATGACCTCTTTTGACCCATATTACCCATTCGAACATGTCCCTAGGGGTCCTAGGACCCCTAGAGATATATGTCATCGTTTAATGGGTCAAAGGGGGTCATAGGTCACCCTATGACCCCCTTTGACCCATATGAACTATTCAAATATGTCCCTCGAGGTCTTAGGACCCGTAGTGAGATATATCAACATTTAATGGGTCAAAAAGGGTCATAGGTCACCCTATGACCCCCTTTGACCCATATTAACCATTGTAATATGTCCCTAGGGCTCCTAGGACCCCTAAGGACATATGTCATCGTTTAATGCATGAAAGGGGGTCAATGGTTGACCTATGACCCCCTTTGACTCATATATATTAATAATATACATATCTATTAATAACATACATATTAGTATAATAATATATAATTATATATATATATATTACGTTATTATATTTAATAAAAATATTACGTTATTATATATATTAATAACATATATATATGTAGTACTTTATTATATTTAATAAAAATATTATGTTATTATATATATGTATATATTAATAACATACATATTAATATAATAATATATATAATACGTATTATATATTTATATTTAATATATTACATTATTATATATATATATATATATTATTATACATATTAATATAATAATATATAATACATATTATATTTAATGAAAATATTACGTTATTATATTTAGTAAAAATAATAATATAAATTATATTTATAGATTGTAATAAGATTAACATATTATATTATTATATATTGTTAGATTATATCTTATATCTTTACATTACGTTATTAAATATATAATATATTAAAATACGTCTTTACATAGTAATATAAGTAAAATAATTTATAAATAATAAGCTATGATGTTTAAACTCAATTTTTTCTCCAAAATGGGTTGAGATTTTAAATTTGCCACCCACAACATATCGGATATCGGATTTACAATCGGATATCTGATTAGGCTTGGTATTTACCAAGCCTACTTGGTCAACCCAAAAGACGTGTTTGAAGAGGGTTTTAGTGATACTCAGACTTCGGATGTCCGTTTGACAATGTTATTTTGATCGAAATTGAATAAAACGAAAAGGGTTTTTTAATATCGCTCTCTAGATTCCATCAATATAATTTTTGTCAAATTCTTAGTTCGATAACTATTTATTAGTTAATTATCAATGAAGATAATTGTAAAGTGCTGATTGACATACTGATTGAAAAATCGCTATAACTTTCAAACATTATAACATTTTTTAAATCTAAAAGTTGCGTCATATTCTATACTTCGGCTAGTATAAGAAAATAAATAAATTTAAATTTGGTAAAATTTTCTATTATGTAGGGTTGTTAGATATGAGACTTTTTTTTTTGAAAAAGTTTTGGTAGAAAATTCAAATTTAATTATTTATTTGGAATAAAAATATCAAAAAATATGTGTCACATCCAAGCATGAGTCTATTTTTCATATCTATAATTATATTAAAAAAATTATTATGATTTGATTTTGAATAAGGTGGTCAGACATACACCTACTTTTGATTTTCGCCTTGAAATTTTCTTATTACTGCATTAAAAATCAAACTTTTGACCAATTAATTATTTTTTCCCCTGATAAGGCCTAGTAGTTTAGAAACTATATTCAATTTCTTACAGATTATTTTCTTACAACTTTTTGATATAAAGTCCATAACCACTTCAAAATTATGTGTCAAGTTGACATAAACTTGATTTGCTGATTTTTCACTGCCACTTAAGGCCATAGTTTGGTACACCATGATCCTGCACATACCCTAATACCAAATCACAATAATATATTCATAAAATATAACTAATTACATGCAATGTGCCAGGTTGTAAGGCCTTCCTAGTTATGGCCAAACACAAAGCAAGTAATAGTTATGCAAGATCCCTCAAGATCCAATCCCAAACCCTAGCTAGTAGAAACCATCTTTAGTCATAATGTAAACCATCATTGGGAGCCTTAGGAAGATTGGGCATTATTTGGAATAATCAAAAAGTTAATGTGAAAAAAACTATTTCCCACTCAAATTGGGTGGGTAGCAGAGTTTCTAGCAATAAGACAAACCTACAGATGATAGTAATCAATGTCTATGGACCTATAAAGATAGCTAAAAAATTAATAGTTTGGAATGATATAACCAACTACATCAGAACACTATAGGAAGAGAACATCATGATTGGAGGCACCTTTAATGCAATTTTAAACAAAGATGAAAAATCTGGTAGAGTTAGAATAGTGTCTAGAGCTACAAAAGATTTCAAAGAATGGATAGAAAAGAATTCTCTCATTGACATTCCAACATCTATTGGAATAAATACCTAGAATAATAGGAGAAAAGACTTTAACTACATTGCAGAAAGATTGGAAAAAAATTTCTTCAAAGGAGAATTAAATAAGCTAAACAAAGAAATCAAGGTAAAAATATTATCTATGGCATGATTTAATCATTTTCTAGTAAAAATCAAAATCAAAGAACAAATTAAACCAAATAGATACCCAGTCAAATGTGAAAAGATGTGGTGAACATGAACAACTTTTTTTATGAATAATATAAAAAAATGGTAGCAAGAAGAACAATTTCAAGGATCTGAACTATTTTTATTTGTGTCCAAACTTAAGAGCATAAAGGAAAATATTCTAAAATGGAATAATATACAATTCAAAAATATTTTCAAAGAAAAGATGGAAATTGAAAAAATTAAATAAAGTTATAAAAAATGGAATGAATAATGAACTCTACCAACTTGAAAAATAATACCTAACAAAAGAAGAAGAAATATTGGCCAAAGAAGAAATATTCTAGAAGAAAAATCTAGAGAAAAATAGCTAGCAGAAGGAGAAGGTAGCACAGAATACTTTCATAACACTACATTACATCATAGGAACTATAATTTCATATCAAAAATCAAAGACAAGTAAGAATCTACTAATAATCCAGGTAGCATAGCAAATATCTTCATAGAACACTTCAAAGATATTCTCAATAATCATGAAGCATCCAATAGAACCAAGCAAGAAGAAATGCTAAAAACTATTCCTGAGCTCATCACACCTGACAATAAGAAAATTCTTAACAAACCATTTACTCTTGATGTAGGAGCATTTTGGGTTTCATTTCAATCCTACTCTTTTTCTCTTTTTTCCAGTGACTACCGAGTTCTTAGTTGTTGTCAAGTTCCTTTGGTTGCTAAGTGAACTCTTTGGATGCTGAGTCATTCTTAGTTGCTTTGGTTGCCGAGTGAAACTTTTGGATGTCGAGTGAATCCCTTTGGTTGCCAAGTGATTTTCTTTGGTGGCAGAGCGTTGAAGGATGTCAAGTTCATAGTTACTACTGAGTGATTCCTTTGGATGTTGAGCTCATGTGGATGATGAATGCCAGTTTTTATTTGTTGAGTTCACTATGTCCATTTCCAGTTTGGGCCGACTTTGCCTATATTTAATTTCTATTAGGTAGCTAATATTTGTAAAGAGATGACTTGTGGCCTTTTAATGTTCTAGAATATTTTGTAAGATATTTTGGCAAGTATATATAGAGTGTTTAGGCTTAGAGTTAGGTAAGTGGTGGAGAAGAGGAATTTGTGAGAGAAAAACTAAAAGTGCAAATTTGCAGTTCAATCTTTGAATGCGAATGTATTTTTAATTGGTCCTAACCCAAAAGGCCTTATAGTTGGGCATGTATTAAGATATTTTGACAAATCAATAAAATTATTTCTCTCTTCTCCCTTATTTAGTTTTTGTTCCTTGTGTTTGCTTCCATTGTGTTAACTCTTGCAGGGTGGTTTGGATAGCTAGGTGAGCCTTTGGCCTAGTTTTTCACCCTCTTGCCTACGTTAGTTGGTATCAAAGCTTGAGGTTAATCATTGTGGAGATTGGATCATGTAGAACCTTGATTTAGATTTGGTTGTAGGGTGGCAAATATGTGAATTTGACCTATAACTTGCAGAGGAATACAATCTTGTAGGAACCTGATTTGTAAAGATGGTTCATGGTAGAGAAAATAATGTTGATAATGCTATATTGGATTAGTTGAGAAAAATTTCAACTAGATTAGATGCTGTAGAGACATCCCAAAGGAGAGGAGCATGTCTTGATGATGTAATGATGATGAAGTAGCAACACCAAACCATAATCCAGAACCTGAAGAATATCAAGATGAGAAAAGATTGTTGTGAGTGTTGTCTAGGGAAAATTCAAAGCCTATTATAGAAGTTGTTTCTTATGATGGAAAATTGGATAACAATACTATGTTGGACCGGATCTCTGATATGGAGAAGTTCTTTGAGTATAAAAACACTCCTAATAATAGAAAGGTGAAGATTGCAGTCACTAGGTTGAAAGATCATGCATCACTATGGTGTGAATATTTGCAAACTAATAGACAAAGTAGATCAGAACTTGGCCAAAGATGGTGGACAAGGTAAAGAACAAATTCCTACCTACTGATTACCAAGTTAACTTGTTGAGAAAGATGCAAAATTTGAAGCTAAAGGACATGAGAGTGAAGGAGTATACTGAGGAATTCTATAGATTGGACATCAGATCTGGAGATGTGGATGATGATATTGAGAAAATTTCAAGGTATATAAATGGATTGAGATCTAGATTCAAGATGAGATAAGTTTTTTTAAGTTGGAAAGTGTGGAAGAATTATATCAATATGCCTTGAAAGATAAGGAGATCTTGACAAAGAAGCATGAACAAAGACAAAGAGGTAGAGGTGATAGATTCTAGAGAGGCAGAGGTAGATCTTATAGAGAAAGTGGTAGATCTAATAATTCTATGTAGGATAAAGAAAAATCCATATGGATATGATAAAGGCAAGATCGAATGGAAAAGTGGTAATTCTTACTAAGGAGGCACTAATTCTTACCAAGGAAGAGGTAATTCTTATTCTAGAGGTGGATTTAATGGTATTTGTTTTAGATGTGGTAAACAAGGGTATAAATCTTTTGAATGTAGATCTCTTGAAAGTGGGTAGAATAATAGAAATGTTGTGATTCAAGGAGATGATGAGGGTTTCCCAAGTGGACCTAAGGCTGGAGAAAATCTAATGGTGAAAAGAACCTTATGTAATAAGCGAAGTGATGAGGAACCTATTTTAAGGAGAAGTCTTTTCAAGAAAGGATGTAAGATGGTTAAAAAATGTTGCAAAGTGATCATTGATAGTGGAAGTTATACAAATTTGGCATCGGAAGAGTTGGTTACCAAGTTGTAGTTATAGAGGTTGAAACATCCCAAACCTTATCATGTTTCATGGATCAAAGATGAGCATAAGATATTGGTAAATGAGTAATGCCTTGTGAAGTTCAAATTTGGACATTACTTTGATGAAGTTTTGTGTGATATTATCCACATGGATTTTTGTCATATTTTGTTGGGCAAACCTTGGCAATATGATAGATATGTTGTAAATGATGGAAGATTGAATCAATATACTCTTTGGGTAAATGGGAAGAAGCAAATGTTGCTGCCTTTAATTGAATGTCCAGATGAGGTTAATTTTACTACAATGAAAATTTCCATGGTTAATGGGAAACAATTTGAATAGAAAATGAAAAGGAATCAAGTCTATTTTTCCATAGTTCCTAGAGGAAGCTAGTAATGACTAAGTGACAACAGATAGTGATAGCCGAGTACCAGTAGAGATTAAAGAATTATTGAATGAGTATAAAGACATTATTGCTGATCATATTCCTAATGATTTACCTCCAATAAAAAGTATAAGTCATTGTATGGATCTGATTCCTGGAGCTAGTTTGCCAAACAAAGCACCATATAGATTGACACCTACAAAGAATGAAGAACTTAACAAACAAGTGCATGAGTCATTACAGAAAGGTTTGATCAGAGAAAGCTTGAGTCCATGTGTTGTACCTATTATATTAGCACCTAAAGAGAATGGAGAATGGAGAATCTGTATTGTTTCCAGAGCCATTAACAAGATAATAGTGAAATATAGGTTTCTTATGCTGAGGATGGATGACATAATGGATTGTTTGAGTAAAAAAAAGTATTTTACGAAAAAATTATTTGAAGAGTGGATATCATTAGATTAGTATTAGAGAAGCTGATGAATGGAAGACTGCTTTCATGGTTTGTATGAATGGTTGGTTATGCCTTTTGGTTTGACTAATGGACCTACTTTCATGAGGTGATGAATGAAGTTTTGAAAAGATTTTTGGATAAGTTTGTGATTGTTTATTTATATGATATTTTGATATTTAGTAAGACCAAGGAAGAACATCTTGACCATATTAGACAAGTATTGCAAAGGTTGAAAGAGGAAAAGTTGTTGATTAATCTAAAAAAGTGTTCTTTTATGCAAGAGGAGATTGTTTATTTGAGATTTTTTATTTTAGCTGATGGATTGAAGATGGATCCTAAGAAGGTTAAAGCAATTTTGGAATGGCCTACACCTAAGAATGTGGGTGAGGTAAGATCATTTCATGGTTTGTCTAGTTTTTAGAGAAAGTTTGTAAAGAATTTTAGTGTTGTTTGTAATATTATGACTAAGAAAATGAGGGGAGATAAAAAAGAATTCAAGTGGACACATACAGATAAAAGGTTGTTGAATTACCTATATTTGCTTTACCTAATTTCAACAAAGTATTTCAAGTTGAATGTGATGCAAGTGATATTGCTTTCTTTAGTGAAAATTTGAATGATGCTAAAAGGAAGTATTTTGTGTATGATCAATAGTTTTATGCTATTGTTCAAGCATTGAAAAAGTGGAGACATAATTTGATTCCTAAAGAGTTTGTATTGTATACTAATCATAAAGCTTTATAATACTTGGGAAGTCAACATAAATTAAATCAGAGACATATGAAGTAGATTGAGTACTTGCAAAATTTTACCTTTGTGATAAAACATAAGAGTGGAGTTAGTAAGTTTTTGATGAATTGAGTAGAAGATGTTCTGTGTTGACTAAAATGAAGGTTGAAGTTCTTGGTTTTGATGAAATCAAAGAGTTGTATGATGTCAATCCTAATTTTTTTGAGGCATGGAGACAATGCATAGCACCAAATTTGATAGATCAAATAAGTAAGTATGATGAGTATTTCATTCAAGAAGGTATGTTGTTCACAGGTATTCAGTTGTGTATTCCTAGAAGTTCTATGAGGTTGAATCTGATTAAGGAAAAGCATAGTGTTGGTTTAGCTAGACATTTTGGAACTAATAAGACATTGAATTTGTTGAAAGAGAAGTATTATTGGCCACAAATGTATAAGGATGTTTAGAAATTTGTAAAGAGTTGTGGAGTTTGTCAAGTTGCAAAAGGGGTGAGTCAAAATACTAGTTTATATACACCTATTACTATTCTTGAGAAACCTTGGACTAACATCAGTATGGATTTTGTTCTTGGATTGCCTAATATAGTAAAAAGGTATGATTCCATATTTTTTGTAGTGGACAATTTTTCTAAGATGGCTCATTTCATACCATGTAAGAAGACATTCGATGCAGAGCATATTTCTAAACTTTTTTTTAAGGAGATTGTGAGATTGCATGGAACACCGAGAAGAATTATTTCTAATAGAGACAATAAGTTTGTTGGTTATTTTTGGAATACTTTGTGGAAGAAGATGGGTACTAAATTGAAGTTTAGTTCTATATTCCATCCACAAAAGGATGGATAGACAGAGGTTGTTAATAGAAGCTTGGGTAATTTGCTAAGATGTTTAGTTGGAGATAAGCTAAGTAATTGGGAGATGGTATTGGCACAAGCTGAGTTTGCATATAATAATTCTATGAATGGGAGTATAGGGAAGACACCTTTTGAGATTGTTATTAGAATGCAGCCTAGAGGTATATCAGATGTGAGGGATGTTGTTGGTGAAGACAAGAGAAGTGCTTCAGGAGAAAATTTTAATAATTTTATGGAGTCTTTCTATAAGGAAGTGATGTTGAGGTTGGAACAAAGTAATCATAAGTATAAGGAGAATGCTAATCAGTCTAGAAGACATCATGATTTTCAAGATCATGATGAGGTGATGGTTCATTTGAAGAAAGAAAGATTCCTAGTTGGAACATACAGTAAGTTGAAAATGAACAAGTCTAGACCTTGTAAGATCTTGAAGAAGTTTGATAGTGGTAATGCTTATGAAGTTGAGTTACCTGATAACATGGATATATCTCCTATATTCAATGTTACTGATTTATACAAGTATGATAAGTTAAATGATGAAATTGATGTACCTGATGATTATCCTAAGAAATAGATTGAAGAAGTTGAACAGATATTGAGTCAAGGAATTTGTAAGAGCACAAGAGGAAAAGATTACTATAAGTACTTAGTGAAGTGGAAGAATAGACATATTCAAGATGCTACATGGATTTCTCAATTTGAGTTGGATTCATCTCAGGTTGTGATGTGTGCATAACTTAGGAGAATCATTTCTTCCAACCCTAGTTGTCTGATGTAGGAGCAACCTAGGTTTCATTTTAATCCTTCACTTTTTTTCTCTCTTCCCATGACTACCAAATTCTTAGTTGTTTCCAAGCTCCTTTGGCTACTGAGTGAAATCTTTTGATGCCAAGTCATTCTTAGTTGCTACTGAGTTCCTTTGGTTGTTGAGTGAATTCTTTGGATGCTGAGTGAATCCTTTTGGTTGTCAAGTGATTTTCTTTGGTGTCTGTTGCCTGACTTTTCACCATATTCAAATTTTGCAAAGTGGAGAGTGAACTAGTGTCATGTTGTGTCAAGTCGGGTCAATAGGTCTTTCTTCTTTAGGTGTTGAGTTTCTCCATCGGGCTTTCATCTTTTCCCTTCTCCTATCTCACGTATAGCTTGGGTGGGTATTTCTTGATTATCATGAGTCTTAAGGGTAGTTTAGAGCCATCCTCGATGGAGATTCTCGATTTTTGCTACATTTTTTGATTTTCCTGCAACTCATTTGATCAAGAGTTAGAGAAAATTGAATTAGCGAAAAATCAAGTTCCAGCTTCTCCTCGGCGGGTTTTTGCACCCCGAAGGCAAATTTCCACAAACATTGGCAAATGTTATTTTCAATAAAATGAATCATGTTATGAAAGGAGAATTCAAGTGATGTCATGATCTCATGGTGAAAATCAATTTCAAGTCTAGAAAATGATCAGAATAGCGATCGGCGAAAAACTAGAAAAGAACTTCTCTGTGGCAGACTTCGAAGTCAGTAATTAGTTTTCCAAATAGCTGTATGTAAAGGAATTGAGAAAGCCAATGGACCCCACCTCTCACTTGCGAACTTGTTTTTGTGTTTTCTGAAGGCTTAAAATAAAGTGAATGAGGCAAAAAAGTTTAAACAATGGGCATTGGCGAAAAAAAACAGTTTCCTCTTCTCCATTGCGGGTTTTCGCACCTAGAAGGTGAAACTCTGTAGTAGTCCATAATGCTATTTGTAGGCTGAAAGAAAGGAAAGGATAAGCATCATCAAAAAGCTCGAGAATAGCTGCTCCTCTAGCGGACTTCGAACCAAGAGGTGAACTTTCTGCAAAGGCCTAAATAGAAAGGTAAAGTTACTAAGTGGGCCCCATTTGTCGCCTGCGAAGCCTCGTTTATGTTTCTCAAAGGTTCTTAGTGAAGTGCTTAGGGTTGAAAGATAAAAGCAAAAGCTTAAGAGGAAAATCAAAAATCTATTTCTTCACTGCGGGTTTCTACCCTCGAAGGCCATTTTTTGAATTTCAAAGAAATCATTCTTGCAAGCATGGTAAGTATGTTAGTTGATTGCAGATTATTTTGGGGCAAGTAAATAGAAGAAAATCAGTTAATTCATCAGGTTTTTACAAGCTGAATTGAGTTAAGTGGATTTTTCCCAAGGAAGTACTCCGTTCTTATTTTTCTGAAAATGGTTTAAATGGAAGGTAAACCAGCAATTAATGGGAGTTACCGTTGAACCAACAAAAATAATGAAATGACAAAGATAAATCTGTTATAACCTTTATACTCACCAATCCAATGGATTTACCCTAAATTCCACTCGTGTGGCATGATTTATGAAATTCAACGGACAAATCTGGGGTTATTCTATAAAGAGTGAAGTAACAAACTTTCAAATGACCGTCTTACTGTTATACTGTTGCATTGGTTAGTGCTTTCACGTATTTTTCAAATACAAAGTTTGCTTCTTGTATCAGCTATAACAATTTGAGTTTTTGCTATCATACATCAAATAGAATGGCAACAAGATTCATGGGTTTCGATGGATTGGGTGGAATTAGGTCGGAGTGGTGGACTTTCATAGATACTTCACTCTGTTTCTATGATATGCAAGATTTTCAAAGGAGATTAAGAGCAAAGCCAATTCATCCCATAACAAAAAAACTTCGGGGAAGTGGATTAGTGGAAGCAGCTGGGTTCCCTGTAGTAGTACAAGCCCCAGAGTTAATTTTGGAATGCATCAATCACTACAACCCAAATACAAAGAAGATTTTATTGCCTGATCAGATAGTGTTGATTTCAATTGATCGACAATTAGTGGTGAATTGCTTGTAGATTCTAGAATGTGAGGAGTTCTCTAATTTAACAATGAGTGGGGCCATGTCTGAGTTCTCTTTGAAGAAGATGGTCTGGAGGAGGGAGATCATGCAGTCTTGGTTTCAAAAGCCAAGGGGAGCTAAGAGTAAAGTCCCTAAAACTCTTATCAACACAGACCTTAAACTAGAAATTGATGACATTTTGGTTCTGTTGCATCGACTCAAAGGTGAGGTAGAAGCTTTTAATTTTTTAGAGTAGTACTTCTTATTGGTGTAAGTTATTTGCTCAGATACACAGTATATTGACTGGGCGCATGAGGTCAGTGAACAAATTTATAGGGCTCTTAGTGTAGCTAAGTTTTATAATTCATTTTATATGTCCTCATTCTTGATATACATGTTAGCTTCTCTTCAATTGTGGCCGGGACTCCCTAGAATTGAGAATTTTTCTAATAATGTAAAAAGTTATGAGTTTTATCCATGATTGCAATTATATAATAGTTATGCAGAATACATCCGGGTAAATGATGCATTCACCATGAGGATTTGTAGGGAGCTCCAAGGGTGTCCAGAGTAGAGATTCAATCCAGAAGCGATGGTGACCATCAGCCAATTTGGCAGTTATTTATTCAGTTCTCATCATTTTCTTATTTGCATCTTGCAGCATTCGATGGATTCCCACTGAAACTATCCAGGTATCCAGATGATATGATCGTGCTCGTGGAGATCATGAGGCAAGCAATACAAGTGAATGTGTTGAGCACTAGCCTAATGAAGAAAGGGTATGAATTCCCTATAAGAATTAGAGCATATAGTTGTGAAACCAGATTAGGTGCAAAGAATATACTCAAGGCATTTGAGGGAAAATACAAATTGGAAGAGTATGAAGTAGTAAGGCCCATGTTTGATCCTAATGGATATGCAAGAGATATGCTCCAAATCGAAAGTGTAATGGGTAAGTGCACCAAGTTGTGGTGCCAAAAGGGGGGTATAAGTGGACACCTTTTCCCTGAAATCAACAATTTCTAGACTTCAATAAGAATTTGAAGATAATTACGCTCAAAATTTTAAGCTATGACAAAAACAAAAGTCATAGTCCTTTGAATCTACTTTCTAAACTACTATTTTTTTTTCAAAATGGTTTAGTTTTAGGTCCTCAAAAAAGGGGGCCACAAAAAGTGGTACTGTTTATTCCAAAAAAACATAACATAGTACAAAGTCTGGCCCCCCTAAAATTTTAACTTTTTTTTTGAAAATCTTTAATCGCTCTAGTCAAAAGTTACCTAACACTATGTAGTTTATCCCATTTTTTTTGGGTAATTTTATAATCTGTATTTTTTTTTAAATTATTTTTTTAATCAGACACATCCCAAAAATGTAAAATATTTTTGTGTTCCCCCTAGAAATGATTGAAAACTAATCTAAAATCAAAACTTCTTTTTTTCAAAGTGTGTAAAATGGAGTCTAGTTTCTTAAAAACTAAGTTGTTGCAAAATTCAATGAACGAGCTAAAATCTATAACCCAATTAGTACATGTTGGTTTTTGAAAAAAAATGGACATACATTCAAAATAAATTATAGATGAAAGGCTTGAAATTGTTCAAATAAAAAATAAATTATATGGTTGTGTAGCTACCAAAGAGACCTACAATGTCATGTAACCTAATTTTATCGATTCTCAACCACGAGGAAACTAGAAGGAGAGCACACAAAAAAAATCAATCATTTTTTGTATGTTTGCAGCAAAATACGTCTCAGCCTAGTTTATAGACTCCAAAGCTTTGGGTTGGATCCCCAAGGCAAAGCCAAACATTAGGCTTGGTAGAATATAAAGCTTTAAATAGTGTGTGCACCCTATAGCATGTAGGCTCTATTTAAAGCGTTTTAAATTTACTTTTAAATAGTGTGTATGCACTTTGTAAAAAAAAAAATTTTAAAAGTGTGCACACACTTTAATGTGTACACACTATAGCGTGTATGTGCTATGGCTTGGCACACCCAAGCCATAGTGTGTGTGTGCTATAGTGCGTACACACTATAGTGCATGCGTGCTTTGCAAAACTAGAATGGAAAAAAAAGGTGTCATCTTTTTGGCACCGCAACTTGGTGCACTTACCCTAATCAAACATGTGACAACCATGGAGGATTATTGGGTAGGTTGTAAAAATGAACTGGAGAGTCGAGATCGTACCTTTGCTAGATTTACAATTGATTAGGTAAAGACATATGGTATAAATTTAGATGTGGAGGGATTGGAAGATGATGGTCAAAATATGTATAGTAATACATATTTGCCTAAGTTGAGGAACACTCCCATTAGTTTTGAGCCATATGTTGACATAGAAGAAAACTTTGATGTCATGATGGCAAGAATTATCAAAAGGACTGGGAAGTGGGTTGAGTGGACAGTTAAGAAAGGCCAGAGCAAGAGCAAAACTACTCAAGCTTCTCTAGCTGCAGCTACTCATGTTTCATCACAAAGTGCCACACCTAGTGCTACTATTGCACCTGCTCAAGGTCCAACCCAATCTGCGGGAGGAGGTGACCAACCCCCAGAGAAAAATGTTCCAATAACCCCAACCTGTCAAGGTGGATCACTGCCAGTCATTGGAACTCAAGCTGAAGCTGAAAAAGGAATAGAAGAGCACAAAGACAGATCTCCTGCTCCAGTCTCACCCCAACATGCCACTCTACCCCCATCTCCTCAAGCTTCTCCAACTCCATCTCCTCATGTTGCCCATATCCTATCTCCTCATTATAGCCCTACCCAATCTGTAAGTGCTCCTTTTCCAAAGCCCACTAGTTCTCCTATTCAAATAGTAGAGATCGGAGATGATAAAAGTAGTAGTAGTGAGTCCACTAAGTCTGAGGAAGTTGCGAAGGAGATTCAAGAAGAGGAGAAAGCTCCAAGTTCATCTAGGCTTCTTTCTCAGGATCTAAAGACCCCCTTTTCTACAGCTATAGTGACAATGACTCTAGCAAAGAAGAAAATGTTCAGAATTGAATCACTTGGAACAACCTCCAAGGTGATTAGTATAGAGTCTTGGCTTGAGGATACTTTGGAGAAGAAGAGGAAAAGAAAAGATGAAAGTTTTCTTTCAAAGGATGTTGTATCTCAAGCAGTTCTCTCAGAATCTGCCATAGTAAAAGCTAAAAAGTAGAAGACCTTGTCAATATTGGGACAAGATCCAGAAACAAGGCACTTAACTATGGAGGTAGGAAATCAAAACAAGGTAGGGAGAATTGAAGATATGACACCAGAAAACTTCACTCTGCACTCAATTGATCTAGGAGAGGCAAGACATGATACGAAGGTAGGCCTATGGAAATCGAGTAATGAGGTGATAGAAGAGCAACTGGAGAACCGCAAGTCATCGAAGGTCAGGATGAAAGCTGAAATAGAAGAGTTGAGAAGATTCATCAAGAAATTAGTTGTCCCATTGGTAACTATTACTGGTGTGCTTGCCACTGAAAATCCTTCAACAGAAGAGGTAGAAGCCTTCATATCACAACTCCAAAAAGATAGGCATTTTGGTCAGATTGGGAAGGAATGGATCGAGAAACGCAATACTAATGCAGTTTCCCTAATCGATCAAATTGGTAATATTATCCTCCAACTAGAAACTAAAAAGAATAATATTACATCTAAGAGTAATACCTTGGTCGAAGAAAGAGCAAGATGCATAGAATGTATTTCTCTCCTGATGATGGTTATTCAGATGAAGGCAAAGGATGCAATTGAAGCAAAGATTCTTAAGAAAGGAGATGAACCTCTAAATGAATGGCTCCAAAGTATGTAGTTCAAGATGGAAATGATTCAAGAGGCTAAGAAAGGACTCAGAGAAATAGGGGACAAATTGAAGAAGACCCAGGACAGAGCATTTGAGCTTAAGTGAGGATTGCACACCGAGTCACATACTAGTGGACAAGGGAAATCCTTTATTAATATAGAAGTGATGGAGAATAATTTTTTTGTATATTTAAGTAACTTGTCCGGGATTGCTTCAAGCAGTCAAAATAGGGTAACAGAACTACAAACACTTGGCAGATGTGTGCATGTGGTTGCTAAAGAAGTGGCAAGTCAGCTAAACGAAGTAAAAGACCTAGCTCTAGAGCATTCAAGGTGGCTATTGAGATTCACTAACATGCAAGTGCCTAGTCATGAGGAGATGATCCCAATTATAGTGGCTGCCAAAACTTATAGGTCCAAAACTCAAAAGGGAAAGAAGTCTAAATGATTTATTGAATACTCCCTTTCTATTCTCTGATGTAAATGCTAAATTTTTTTGTAATTTTTGAAATCTGACAAACTAGCATCTTGCCATTTGTCATATTGAGAAGATGAACCGATTGATATTCCTATTGTAACGGTCATCTCTCAAATCCTATATGTATGAAATTTAATGGTTAATCAAAGGTCGACAAATTTTGGTGTGAAGTACTATCCGTTGTAGAGACAATTGAATGACACTTCATTTCAATCATTTTCTATTCTAGTAGGTACTGTAATTAGTTAGTATTTCCTTTCTGCATTACAGAGAACTAAGAAAGAATAGAGTTTCATTTCTCCTATTTTCTGGAATTCAAATGGATGTGATAAGTATTGTTATATTTCATTTGATGAAAGGATTCTATTAGTTTTCCCGATTCATCAGTTGTAGTTCAAATTTAGATTTCAACTTATTTTAGTCTTGCTCGGATGGACTTATGAATTCATAAGAAGTGTGGATACATAGATCTATTTCGATATTGAGAAATTTTTCTTGCCTGAATTAAGTTCTAGTTAGGCTTAATTTGGTTTGCCTCTCCTGCTCTCGGGTTAAGAGCATACCCCATAGTAGGAATTAGAGATAAAACATAATTCATTGAATATCATTTACATAGGGAGCTGTACCTCAATTCAAAGGGAAATTAAATATTCTTAGAAATAGTTTCCCAACTGTTGTGTAAATTTGTTCTTTGTTATAAATTTGGGCACATAAAAAGAGGAAAAGAAGAAGGACAAATCTATTTACCAATAGTATCCAAGTGTTGGAGGATGTCAAGTTCATATTTGATGCCGAGTGATTCCTTTGGATGTCAAGCTCATGTGGATGTCAAGTGCCAATTTTCATTTGTCAAGTTAGTTGTGTCCATTTCTAATTTGGGTCAACTCTGCTTGTATTTAATTTCTGTTAAGTAGTTAATATTTGTAAAGAGCTGAATTGTGGCCTTCTTATGCTATAGAATCTTCTGTAAGCTATTTTGGAAAGTATATATAGAATGTCTAGGCTTAGTGTTAGGTAAGTGGTGGAGAAGAGGAATTTGGGAGAGCAGAAATAAAAGTGTGAATTTGTAGTTGGATCTTTGAATGTGAATGTATTTGTAATTGGGCATAACCTAGAAGGCCTTACAGATAGGCATGTATGAAGATATTTTTATGAATCAATAAAATTATTTCTCTCTTCTCCCTCCTTTTTTTGTTTTTACTTGTGTTTACTATCATTGTGTTAACTCTTGTACGGTGGTTTGGATAGCTGGGTGAGCCTTTGGCCCTAGTTATTCACCCTCTTTCCCACATCAACTCTACAAGAAATCAAAACAACCCTCTTTAATATCAATCTAGATAAATCTCTTGGACCTAATGGATTTCAATAATTATTCTTTCAATAATTCTAGGAGATAATAGGAGAAGATTTATGGAAAGCACTAGAAGCAACTAGGAATGGAGGGCAACTTCTAGTAGAAATTAACCACACCTTTTAAACTCTCATACGTAAGAAAAAAAATGTGTAGAACTAGGAGACTTTAGATCAATAGCTCATTATAACAATATCTACAAGGTATTCTCCAAAACCTTAGCTAACCATCTTAAAAATCTTCTCCCTAAGCTAATATTAGAAGAACAAATAGGCTTTATACTAGGGAGATCTATCCTAGATGGCATCTCAAACATCCAAGAAACAATTCATTCAACAATAAAAAATAACGAAGCATGCATGCTACTAAAATTAGATATTCAAAAGGCTTATGATAAAGTGGATTGGAGATTCCAATGTAGATCTCTTGAAGCTTTCAACTTTTCAAAACAATGGATAAATATCATCTTTCAATGTATTTCTACCCCAAAAATTTCAATCCTCATCAATAGGACTCCAGAAGGATTCTTTAGTATTTCAAGGGGGATTAGACAAGGTGACCCGATCTCCCTTTTTTTGTTTATCATTATGGTTGAGTCCTTTGTTAGAGAAATCAAATTAGCACAACTCCAAAAAAAATTCATAGGAGTAAAAGTCACTAAAAATGTAGAAAATACCACCCACCAGCAATTTGTTGATTATACAATTCTCGTAGGAGTAAGTACTAAAATAGAAATGGAGCACTTTAAAAATATCCTCAACAACTATTATGAAGCTTTGGGCCTAAAAATCAATGTAGAAAAATTGGAATTTTTTTTCTTAAATATGACAGGGGAAAGATAAAATTATATATGCAATAGATTTGGATTCAAAAAGGGTACATTTCCCTTCAAGTACCTAGCAATACACCTAGAAAAAAGGAAATTTAAGTAACCAAGGTTGGAAACAAATGCTGGAAAAGATAGACAAAAAAACTGAAGTGTGGAAGGGAAAATGGTTAACCAAGGTAGGAAAAGTGACAAAAATCAAAGCAGTGTTATCATCCTTACCTACTTATCATCTTTCCTAGTTACAACTGCTAAAGAATATAAATCAAAAAATTGAAAAGAAGTTTAAATATTTCTTCTAGAATTGTTTAGAAGACAAAAATAAAGTGGCATTAATTAGATGGGGAAAAATATGTAGACCTAAAGAAGTAGGAGGTCTAGGGATCAAAAACCTAGAATGGTAGAATGAAGCCCTAGGAGCCAAACAAGTTTGGAGAATGTATCAAGAAAGAGATAGCAGATGGGAAAGAATTCTTTAAAACAAATATTTAGAAGCAGAGGAAACCACCTCAATATTTAGAACTAGGAATCCCTCCAAAGGTTCACTTCTTTGTGAAGTGTTAGCCCCTCATAACCAAATACATATCTTGGGATGTTGGGAAAGGAGATAAAGTGTTATTTTGTGAAGGTTCCTAGAATGGACATCCTCCCCTCAAAAAATTAGGTTTAAATCATAACATCATCAGTCATTTAAAGAACAAATGGGGATCCAAAGGATAGGTAGAGCAAAGTTAAAAATAGGGAAGATAGGCTAATTTGGGCAGCATCCAAAGATAGAACTTATAAAGTCAAAGAAGGATATAAACAAATAACTAACTCACAGAAATGGGAAGCATAAAACATCGCAATGAACCTATGTTGGGACCCAACAGGGCTTCCTACAGCTAGTATCTTTCTATGGGCAGCCATCCAAGAAAGAATCCTCATAGCAGATAGAATTAGAAAGATGGGATTAGAAGGACCATCAAGATGTATTCTATGGAAAGAAGAATTAGAAACTTTTGAGCACCTCCTTTATCAATGCAAATTTGTGAAGGAAAGTGGACCTAACTCAAATCAAAGCCTAACTACCTCCCAGAAAGATGGAAAAACCACATAGTTGGATGGCCAAAATACACTAACAAGAATGTATATGGAAAACTGTGGAATATCACCTTGGCAATCCTAGTATGTGAAATATGGAAGGAAAGAAATAGATAGATCTCTCAAGATAAAGAACTTAATTCAAAACACTCCACAAAAAAATTGAAACAAATATAGTAAAAGTTATGAATAGTGACTTAAGAAAAAAGATGATAGAAGAAGGCTCATTTATTGAATGGGATGTTTAAAACAAAAGATAATGGAATCTTGTAATAGATCCACCCCTAATATACAAGAAGAATAATAAAATGGCTAGGAAATAATGTAAATGGGAACCACCCCTAAAAGGTTGGAAGAAATTGAACTTTGACTAGGCCTCTAGAGGTAATCCTACCAAAGTAGGAATAAGATGTATAGTTAGGGAAGAAATGGGCCAATGGATTATGAAAAGAGCAAAGCCATTGGGAGTGACATCAAATAACATGGTGGAAATGGAAACAACAAAAGAAGGTCTAAAGATATGCATAAAGCTAAGAATTAAAAAAATTATCATTGAAGGAGATTTAGAGATAATCCTAAATGCTCTAAGAAAAGGAAAAACCCCAAATTGGATTATAAATTCTTGATTGGAAGCTGCCTTAAAATTATTGGAAGGATTTGAAGAAATAAGATTCTCCCATATTTTTAGAGAAGGTAATAATGAAGCAGATCAACTAGCAAATTTAGGTACAGATGGAGAACACATCTTAACTTATAATCATAGTTAGATCACAAAGTATCCATCATTAAATACTAGGCATCATGATTTCATAGATCAACGCATATTTTAGCACTTGCCTCTATGATTAAATAATTTTGGCTTCTTGAAATTAAATCACTAAAGTGACACTTCAATGATGACCTAGTGGGGAAATTATCATTAGATGATCTTAGGTATGTCGTCATTATGTGAAGTTCTAGATCCTTCACTCTGGGGGTATATTATACCATCCTTGAAACCAACCTCCTCATTTTTACTCTCCTCTTTTAGCAATTAGGCTAGTAAAGCCATTTCATTGCGAATACTAACATATGCCTATATAATGACTTTGAAAGCATAAAAATGTCATGTTGTGGTCTGGTCACACTGAAAAGATGGAATCAGCTATTTCGAGCAATTGACAACATGAGAAGAGTGGCTATTAGTAGGGTCCTAGGAGAAGAGAAGAAGTATTCAACTATGGACATTCCTGGCATAAAAATAGTGATATATTAGGGCTATGGATAGGATGTTTAGCTAGGGAAAGAGTAGCTAAATGGGACATTGTCAAATTAAGCCTCAATATATTTGACCCAAGTTGGCTAACAAGATTTGTGGAAGTTATTTCCAATATTGATGCCAAGATTAAAATCCCCTTATTGGAGGCCTGTATAGAATATGAATCAGGTAGCCCTAAACTCATGAGAAGGCCAAAACGTCCCTGCTTGGTGATTCAAGACAACATTCTCTTTTATAGATAATGGCTAAAAATGGAGGCAAATGTACAATTTTTATTGAGGTAGAGAGCAATCATCGAGGACCCAACAAGAGATTGGCTTCTAAACTACCTCCAAGCTTTTGATGCCTACATCCACTAGGAGGTGAATTTCATCGACTTGGACACTATTGAATTTTGCATTCCCAACTATGATAGGTCAACTAGGGCAAGGAACACTTATGAATTTCCTCTAGGTTCAAGGGTGAAAAATCTACAAGAATTCATAGAGATAAATATGGTCTTCAACAAATGGAGTGAGGCAAATTAACTATGCCAATGGGTGTCTTGGTGTCTCTACTATGGTTCACCTTTCCCTCTTTTGAAAATATAGCCTCAAAGATGATAATATTGTAGTTTATTTAAATTTGTGAGAATTGTCTGATGTTAGCTTCATGTCAACATATAATGTATTAATCTTAGATATGACATGGCTGCATTTTATCTTGGTAGATCACACACTATATAAAGTAAAAAAATGTTAAGCTAGGTTGTTCCTAAGTAGCTAGGTAGCTTTTTGGGTTTTTTGGATTGTATTTTTGTATTACGGTACTTAAGATATATTAATATGAAAACTATATTTAGCATATATTATCTCAAAATTGTTTTGATCTAGCTT